>VZTZ01040834.1:288470-355339 GCA_013400955.1 Drymodes brunneopygia | reverse complement strand
CTGAGGAATCATATTGATAACTTATTTATATATATATATATATATATATATGTCTTTAAAAAAACCCCAAACATACTTCAACATACTGTTTCCAAGTGTGCATGCAGCAATGATCCCAGATGAAAATACTGATGTACTCTAATTCCCTCAGAGTGGTTTGCTCACTTGTTTGCTTTTGGAAATGAAAGAAACACAATTCCATCTTTGTACATGAAAGAGTCCATTGACTTTAATGTTTAATTCTTTATTCTCATGGTTTGACTTTATATTTTGAGTCAAATACTTGTACTCAAGGAAAGGTATTAATCTCAAATGAGCTCAATTATGTATCTATACTCAAACACAAAGGAATCTCATTCGCATACAAAATCACCCAAATTACTTAGATGCCTGCATGTATTCCCAAGATGGAATTGAATGATTTGGGGATAAGGGAGGGGTCGGGAAACCCATCCAAAAGGAGGCACCAAATTTAAATTTTGTAACCAGAATCAAAGTTATATTTAAATTTCATTAATTTTAAATATTTTCAATATAAAATATAACTCATGAGTCATCAACCATATAAAAATAATTAGAAGCAAAAATGTGAGATTAGCTGGCCATACAGGTTATCCGATAGGGATGAAAAAAATAAAAGCAACACAAACAGTGAAAAGACATTCTTCCCAACAATTTTTGCCTCCTCTATGATATTTGAAAAGTATTTTTTTTATTTTTTACATCATTTTATCCCTGATAATTTGATAGTTTTCCCATAAGAATTGTGCTTAATTTTAACAGTACCTACAGTCACACCCTTTGTGCTAAAATCCTCTTCCTTTGCATGAATTTCTTCTGCTAAAGTAAAAATATGCCATTGCCATGCAAGCAGCCCATCCCACTGTGCATTTCATTTGTGCATTGAGTGTTCTCTGTAAATAAGAAGAAAAACCTACAAACTCTTAGCATCCAAACAATTGTTTCTTTTAATGTAGAAACCCAAGCTAAGGTCTAGAATAGGCAGATATTGAACTCGATTAGTCTAAACATATGCCTAAGGACAGCTTTATGGTAATTCCATGTATCGCCCCCTCCGCAGTCCATTGAGTTAAAAGCAAAAGCACAGACATGAGGCAAACATGGAAAATGCCATTACTGTATTTTGAGAAAAGCAGCAACCTGGTGTCTATGAAAATTTAATAACCATTGACTTGTTTTTTTATTATTTCTTACTGCAAATCCAGGACAAACTTTTATTTGACAACCATATGTCCTTTAAAAGAGATCCATAAGTCTTCAAATAAACCAGACTGTTCTTCCCTCTCTCTTCCCCTCTCTCTCTCTCTCTCTCTCAGTCCCTCTCTGTCTCCCCTTTTAATGCCCACATCTCCACTATCAGGAACAAATATGATTTCTGATTGAACATCACTTTATTTGCCAGTTCTGTGGTCTTTTCTTATCTTGTTCCACACTTCTCAGGCTTTGTGGTTAAATTATGTATTAAGGTCAATGTCAAAACACGGAAGATCTGTAATCTACAGGGAGCTCCCTTTTATTCGTTATTACAGTGAAGGCTGAGCGCAACTGTCAGGGAGCTTGGGATGTGCTCAGCATGGAGGCTTGCTACACAGCAGGGCTCTACAAAGCCTCTCTCCTTGTTCTCCCAGGACGAACCCTTGATAGATTTACCCAGATAACCCATCTCACTTTAAAGCTCTCTTGTCTCTGCTTCAATCTGAAAGCTGTCAAGTGCACCTATATAGTAATGTCATAAATCAAACGTAAAATGTGTACACTGGAGACACTGCAAGTGTCATGTATTCACTTGTACTTTGAGATCTTCTAAAGTAAAATGGTGTCAGAATAAGGAAGGCTGGGAGGAATGTTTTTTTCCTTAAAAACGACAGAATATCTGAAGAGGTTGGCTGTAAACTTTTTTTTAAAAAACTTCTGTTGTTATAAAGCCAAATTCTGGTTTATCCTAAATTAATCAGGGACAGCTGTTTAGTAAATAAAAAAAGTTTCAGGAGATCTATCTGTAAACAATGTGATTTAATACAAGACTATGTATTGATTTTGTTTCTTTGGTTTTCTTCTTGACAAGCATTTGTCAACATGGATTTGTATTAGTTCCCAGGTTTGTTTATTAAAGACGTAGCATTCTTTCCCCAAACTAGAAACAATTCTTTTGCAACAGGAGTACCGCATCAGAGGGATCCTAAAACAAGATGCCAAGCATGACAAGAAAGGACCCCTCTACATGGAACATGCCATCACTGAATTTAATTTATTTCATATCTTTAGATAAAGAGAATTTTAATTTTTTTATTGGCAGAAAAGGCTTTGCTATTTCTTACTTAGTGGAGTCCGCATTTTATTTTTCTTACATGAGGAAAGGGTTGCATTTGCAACATTCATATTGCCTCATAATCAGATAACTCCTAGCAAAACATCCTACAAAATTGATTGTGCAGTTCAGACTTTCTTGACTTTTAATGCGCTGGCTCAAAGCATATCTATTTTGAGGCCAGTCTGCATATGACACACAAGTACGGGAATCTGTGAATCATACTGTATTGGGAGGGCATTAATCCATGTGTTCCACACTGCGTCTCAAACAAGTTTACATCATTAATCTGCAAGGAGCACTTAGCATTACTGTGAAAGAATCTCACCCATTGAAGCCCTAAAAGAGGATTGTGTCTCCTTTTAAATCATTTGGAAGTGAAAAGTATCCAGTTCAGCTGGGATCCAGAGCGTGTGTGCTTTCTGGTGAAGGGCGAGGTGAGGCCCAAGAGGTGTTCAGCTCTGGAGACAGATGTGTGAGGCTGAGCTATAAACCAGCTGGTGCCAAAGGTCACCCCAGAGGGTGCCAGATTTTTTAGGCTGGGGAACCAGCCTGAACAGGACGTGATACTAGCTTTTTCATTCCCCTTAGTGTGGATTGCAAAACTCTTCAGCTCGTTCACCAAACATACCTCTGGTCTGCTTAGGTTCAGGGACGTACTCGGATCTCTTGAAGCTATAAAATCATTCATCTTTATTTCTAATGTTTCTGATATTACGTCATGCAATATTTCAAAGGTTTCAGGTACAGGCACTGACTTTTCCTGTAGTCCATACTACTTACAGAGGTATCGTTACTACATGAGGTGTTACTTTTGCACTTTCCTAATCTATATGCTTTGTCTTGTTTTCATTTAAAACAAAGGCCTTTCTGCATGGTAGTTATTGGCTTCATCCTCTTTTAATTTGAAAATTGTGCAGAAATGTTTTGCCATCGAGATCCCAACATGATCTATCTGGAGAAGTACCACAAGAACATAAGAGTGATCAGGCTGGGTCAGGTTAGAGGCCCATTTGCCCAGTTCACTGGGCTCTCTTTTTAGCAGTTTACCCAAGATCCATAAAATAGAAAAAGAGCAGAGGAATGTTGAAAAGAACCTGACTTAGAGGAAGCCAGGAAGCATTAAAGACTGTCTAGTCTTGTTGTCATCATCTGGAATCTTTTGATTATTCCAAGCAGGAGAGGACTTTGTGCTTTTTACTTTGAAGTGTAACTAGATCTACAACTCTATTAGTGTTGTTATGTAGAAAGACAAGACTTTATGAGGAAAGCAGTCCCAACCTCAGCAACTCCTTCACCAGGAGAAATTTTCCTGTTCCATCTTAAATATTTCATTCATCATTACTGAAGATGAGAAAGTCTGAAAAAAAGTTTTTTTCCCTGCCATTCTTTAGATTTCTTTGGAGTAATTCCCAAGTAATGGCAATACTCTGTGTTACTGAAATTTAAATTACTGTGATCTCAGCAGTTGTATCTCTGTATCGTAGGCTTAAATTCAGCTAAAGGAGGCATTGGCTATGACAAAGAAAATACCTTGGCTGAATGCTTCAGTGCATGAATCTTTATACACCTTTCTTTTCTCAGGTGAGTAACATTCTACTGAGACTGATTATTACTAGAATTAAGGATTTGTGTGTTGAGGATCATGATTTTCCAGACTGTTACTGAAGTAAAGAAAAGATAAGTAGAGCTGTGCTTTTAGATAAGTGTATAGTTTAAGGTATCTGTACAAAATACATTTTTCTCTAGGAAAAATAGAAATTGAAATAATTTCCCTTTCTTTAACTGTCCAAGATAAAAAGGCCAACTCCTGTTCAGATTTTACTCATTCATCACTTGTAACTTCTCAAAAATACCTCTGGGTTCCAAAATTACCTTGAACTTACTTGTTTAATGTAGTAACTATTCTAACACAGTCGTTTCCCCCTTTTTGTTTTTAAAAAGAGACAAGTAGGTTTGTTGTTCAATGTTCTTCTTTTTGTAGAGGTCAGAGGTTATATCCTAAAAACTCATGGTTACATTATTATCAGCAGTAGCTGATCAAAAGAAGAATGAGCATTCAGCAATAGAAATCACACTATTATCCACATTTTGTACTTTTAAATTCTTTTCAGTGTCAACATTCCTAAGTTGCAACAGTAAGGAAAGCAACAAGAAAAGTCGCTGAAACCGCTGCAGATTTTTTAACAGGTCACTCCAGAGAGCAAGTTTAGGGCTTTCTTTAAATCCTTGCTTTTATATTCACAAGTGGCTGAGTGTCAGGCTCACCACTGCTCCACTTTACATGTATGCTTTCCACTTCAGAAGGAAAAGCCATGGTGCATCTGAAACAAACCCTCTCTAAAGAGCCATGAAAATAACTTCTGACTACCAGGCCTAATTAATGCCTCCATGCTGACCTCTACATCCAGCCCATATCAAAAATGTTACAGCACTGCTGATTCAACATGAACTCGAGATCAGGAAAGACCTGGTACTAATGAATACTAATGAACAGTAATTACTGGAACTCTGCCACAGAAACCCACTGCAGAGACATATGCTAATGGGCTTTACACAATCAGGCACAGGACTTCATATCCACTAAGAAACTTCTGCTAGACTGAAAGCAAAAGGAACCATATGTCACATGCAACCCTGTTTGCATCCATTTCCTCCCTTACTCCCTCGTACCTGACATCCAGTTTCTGTCCCCCATACAGGCCAGCTCAGGCCCAGCTCAGGTCTGGCTTCCTTAGCAGGCACACAGGGTCATTTGCATCAACCTCGTGGTGGAGTTTGCTTTTCTGCTCTTGTTTCTCCCTCAAGATGGGCAAAACTCTGCCTCAGGACTGAAACAATTGGGACTGCTAAGTTTGCAGAAGAGAAAGCTATGGGAAAATGCTATTGCAGCCTTCCAGTACTTGGAGGGGGTTATAAGAAAGAGAAGAGAAAACTTTTCAGCAGGGCCTTTTATGGTAGGATAAGGGATAAAGGTTTTAAAATTAAGGAGGATCTATTTAGATTAGATATAAAAAAGAAGTCTTTTACAGTGAGGGAAGTGAAACACTGGAACAGATTGTCCAGAGAAGTGGTGGATGCCCCATTCCTGGAAATCTTCAAGGTCAGGTTGGATGGGACTCTGAGCAACCTGATCTAGTTGAAGATAACCCTGTTCATTGCAGGAGGATTGGACTAGATAACATTTAAAAGGAGCCTTCCAACTTAAACCATTCTGATTCTATGAAAATGTAACCTAAGGGAAAGGAATTTTAGAAAGATTGATCTTTGACTGTAACAATTGTGTAGATAATATTACTTGTTAGAGGGAAAACATAACGGGAATACAGATCAGTGTGTACGACATCTGGATCTCCCCTGATACATATACAAAAAATTATCTTCCAGAAGGAACACACAAGATATTTTCAAACATGATGGTGGGCAGCCTGATAAGCATCTTCCCTTTTGTAAAGTCCAACACTGGTTCTGGCCTCTTGAGAGGATACCTTGACCTCAGTGAAAATTGCTTCTGATATTACCTTGATTTTCTTTTAATTTCTGAGGCCTAATCCTTGCAATAAAGGAATAGTCAAAAGAGTAAATGTAATTTAATCAAACCCCCAAGTGAGACGTTTATGCAATAAACTTACTATTCTGGGTTAGTGCAAGAGGCAAAGTAATGAGTACATGAGTAAAGGAATCAGGCTAAGGGATGGATCCAGCATCTAAGGTTCTGAGTGTGGGGAAATATGGTGTTAGAACACCTCAAAATGAAGACTGAAGAGAGATTATATATTCCTCCCTGGACTCACAGATATTTGAATCACACAAGCTCCATAGTACCTGTGTTTTTATAGAAGCCTCAGCTCCTGGAATTACTTAATTAGAATCTCAGCTTTCACTTACTTTGCAAGACATTTTCTAACCCTGGTGGGTATGGGCAAGAGCTTGTAAATATGACCAACATGAAAACTAATGGCTCCAAAACAGAGTGCTAATTTAAAAAAAAAAANNNNTTTAAAAAAAAAAAAAAAAAAAAAAAAAAAAAAAAGAAAAACGAACAAACAAAAAAAAACCAAAACAAAAAGCACTCATATTCTTTGACTTGGTTTAACTATGTGATATAAAATATCCTCCCATTTGGGTGGGTGTTGAATTGCAACACTAGGAAGTTGGAGCTGTGTATAGACTGTACAGAGATTATGCTGAGAGTGTTGCCTGCCAAAGGATTTGCACCTATCTTTGCACAATATACAGTGACTGGCCCTGGTGGCTCCCACCTAAACCCCTCAGCTACCAGGATGTTGCTGGTCATAGCTCACTCAGGCTGTTTAACATGCCCTGAATTTGCCATGTGTTAGTGGTAGCATCTCTGCTGGTCCTCACGTCCATAAACATAGAAAGGAGCTTCAGGAAGGAAAAAATAACAAGCCTTGTCAACTTCCACAGGGACAGAAAGAAAAGAAAAGAACAAGGGTACACAGCAGGTTTACTTCTTCATATGACTGCACGCTCCTACCCCTCCTCAAAAGATTTGTGAGAGTTCAACTTTCCCCCAAGAGATGACAGCACAGCACTTGCTCACCTGACATAAGGAAGAGAAATGGCTGACATGACAAGCAGCTGCATGTTGGGCCCTGTAGGGTCATGAACACCAAGGGACACAGGGATCTGTGGTCAGCACTGCCAGTGCTTAGCTTAGCTGTGATTTAGCTAAGCCACTTGCTTAGCTGTGATTTAGCACTCTCTCCATTCAGATTTGTTGTTCTTTGTGACTTTTTGGTACTCAGTTATTCTCCAGGTGTATTTTCTGCCTCTGATCCTCAGCCCCTGTCTTTTTCTCCTCCATTTGCCCCTGCTGAATGTAGAGTTGACCTAGTAACTCACACTTTCTCATAATTCATTCTTCCTCTGACTTTAAAGTTCACTGTTTGGTGAGCTGGGAATGGAACTTTGTGTTTTGAGGCATTGTTTTAGCTGGTGTGTCACTCAGAAAGAGTGATAGCCAGTCCTGTCTACATTTAAAAGTTTCTATCTTTTTGGCAAGAACAGAAATATTTCAGATTTTTCCCTTTAAATAAAAGCCTAAACTCTACAGAATCTGAACCTACCAGATCACCCAGAGAAATGCATCAAACAATGAAGAACACCCCATGGATGAACGGTTTGACATCTGGTTCTTACTTCTGTACTTCTGCACCTCGTCTCCAGCCTTCTCCCTTCTCTTATCCCTGCTGCATTCATACCTTGCTAACTGAAATTGAACTAAACAGGACTTCATGATGAACCTGTAACAGCAAGCAGAACTAGAGATGTATTTATCAGGTGTACTATTTAGGAAAAACACTCACCTGCCAGCTGAAAGACCTCAATACACTTGACTTTCAGTCTGAAAAGGCAAGAAACAGAATTGTTTTGCTACTGCCCAGTCAATATATGAAAATCCATATTCCTTGTCCTCTAAGATGTTAGTGAATTTATCCCATTTTTATAAGGAAAGCAGTACTAAACTTTTCTTGTCTCCTGACCAGCAATTTTCTGCCTAGCACTGCCAAAGAGTTCCTGCCCAATTAAGTATCCCTTGAAATTCACAGGGTTGTAGAAGGCTATATTCCTTCTTTTTAGTTTGTTTTTTTTTCCAAAGCAGAAATACAATTATTTTCCTCCTTGTCTATTGTCCAAAATTAAGAAATCAATTTAATTACATACACTTGGAGCTGACTGCATTTTTTCTGGAAAATATCCACAGAATCTTTAATTAGTCACTACAAGCAGAAAGAAACAAATACAGTGTCTGTCTGCTTTGGTTGTAAAACTGCTCCTCCTCGTTTGTTCATTAGAACAAAAAGTTTTCTCTCAGTCAGCTATCAAGCTGTTAAACTAGAATTGGATTTTCTCAGTCAAGCATGTTTTACAGAATTTAATATATTAACATTTTTGGTCATCTTCATCAATGCATTCTTTTTTTTTTCGATGTTCTTCTCATACAATTTTCCTTTAGCTGATACAGCCAATAAATTCTCAGTGCTAACGAACCAGACTTCACTAACACAAAGGAGATGCACACTTTGTGAACTCTCTCAATTCAACTAGAAAACATTGTAAGCATTCATTAACATTTTTCAAACTATTCAAGAGCAAACAGTGAGATACACCACCCAGTAAAATCCACATTTAAACACTTGCTGATTTCAGTGGAACCACAAAGTATATCTGAAGGAAAGTGCTCCAGCCACTGAGGTCATTCACTCATCAGACATACAGTCCCACAGCTTTAGAGTTCATTAAGCCATAAAAACCACAGTTTTATGGCAACTTTGGCACCTGTACCCTAAAGTTCCCTTAAAAATATACTGTGTGGATGTGGAGATGAAAAGATGTGAGTTCAATGTCATGAATACTTTGATATCAACAGTGTAAAAGTGACATATGAGCAGAAATAGATCTGTTTTCACATTCAGCTATTAACTTTGCCAGAAAGATTCCCATCCCACCTGGTAGTCCCTTCTTATACCAGAAGACAAAAACATACCTCTTTTCTAACTTGTCCTGTGGAGAACATGCTAAATTTGAGAGACTTTTAAAGCTGGTCTCTTTCAAAAGCTCATCTGCTATTTCTGAGTTCTTTCTTTTCACATGTGGTAAAACTTTGTGTATTTTTGTGAAGTTCCAGGTTTCAAGGAGGCTTGGAATAGCTGCTTCCTTCCTAACAAAAAGTTTCTCTGAATGATTAGCAATCCATTGCTTTCTACCCATCTTGTTCATCAGCATTTGGGCAGACTGGTAAGTATCTGATATGCCTGAATGTTCCAAAATACTGCATTTTTTAGCCTAAGTGGCAAAGTCAAAACAATACAAACACTGGCAGTATGTAGCGTTACTCCCTCCTGAGCTTGTTTCCCATGTCACATTCTCCAAAGAGCTGCACAAATATTAAGGAAGTTCCCCAGTTCTCTGTAAGACCAGATTTCATTATGGACTTTTTAAATATGGTGGAATTCATGAGGGATGAAAGAGTTAAGCAATTTTAACCACACAATACATCAATTCCAGACTGGGACTTGAGCATTATAACTTTACAGAATCAGGTTGCAAGTTGGCTGAACACATCACTGACAACCTTTAAAATATGCACTAAGCATAAAAACTTTCCATGTCCCAGCAATGGAAACAAATCAGATGCTTAGTGAGCAAAATTTTACAGAGTATTAGTCAAGAAGCACTTGAGGCATTCAAAGTTTAATGAAGGATGACAACAGGTCCTGTGTTTGCAACTTGAAACCTTAAAGACCAGTCCAAGGTTATCAAGTCAGAGGTCAAGTCAAGGCAAAAAAGCACAGATCTTGCAAGGCAAGTCACAAAGCACAGCAAAACTACAATTCAAAGCAGAGTAGAATAAAATATAAAGCATGCCAGATGGAGATATTTTAAAAAGCTAAGGAAAACTATGATCCTACAAATCTTTGGCTGACATCACTTCAAAACTAGTAGAATCCAACATACCCTTCCCATTACTAGCTGGTTATGGGAGCGTTAAACTGTTAACAGTTATTACATCATCAAAGAGGACATTGCTTTAATATGCTGTCAGAACAACATGCACCCCTTAAATATTTCATAAAGAAATGAGAACACCACTGTGAGGGGAAGCAAATGGTGTTTTAAGATACATCTTGATGGTATCCTTGCATTGCATCATTCAGGGCTCAGTGAGCAGGTGCTTAAATAACATATTGAATAACTGAAGTTTCTGTTCTGGAGGTGGACCAAAAGAAGTGTGTCATGAAAATGAATCACTCGAGCTTCATGCTTTATTGTAAATAACAGTGAAAAAGATCTGGACTTGATAATCAATGCTGAAAATATTCTATGAATTCTGCAGACTTAGTGAATGGTAGGAATAGTTGCTTCTCTTGGTAACTGGGAGAGTATTGTTACACACAGACGTTTGCCTGAGTTTCTCCACTGACTTCACTGTACCACTGAGCAGGTCCTACAGTGCTGCAGTCTAATTTAGTTACAGAGTTTTTAAGTGAATCTTTAAAGACATGCTCAGATTCAGTGTTCCCATGCATCTTTATTCAATCACAGATTGGTTCTATTGGTTTGTACCAGTTTTGACGTGAAATGTTACGAGAACATTTAAAAAATATATTTAAAGGTTGGGATTAGGATGTTGTCTCCAAATTCATGCAGTGTTTGAATGTCTCCCTTATAGAAAAATCACCTCTTTCTCCTTTAAATCCCTCATCTTCTTTTATCCTTCAATTTATTTAATTGTAAATCTGTTGTGGAAAACCTCATCCCAAGTCACCTGGTCATAATATATGTAGTGATTTGCCAGATAGATTTTTTTTATACTGGTGGTAATTTCATTAAAGTTGTCATCCTGAGGTGTTGAAGAAGTTTCTAAGCAGCTAAGTCACAGGAGAGTAACCATGCAAATGGTTGTCTGTCAGTACCATGGGAGGAAGCTCTGCCAGGAAATACCAGATTTTCAGTTTTGTGCAGGAAAAAGCTACTAAGACTGTTACTGTTGGACCAGGAAAATGCTGGATGTTGCAATACCCATTCACAGAATCTCGCTCACATCTTAAGGCCTGTTCCTTTGATAGAACATTTCACAGCAGGCAACACAGGAATGGCCTCCAAGAATCTCCATCTTTGTGCACTGAAGACCTGTATGTTTATTGTTGAAGACTAGTATTTGTTATTCATTCATCATCACCCTGACAAGGATGGGCACTTGTCAACATTAGCAGAGGAATTGAATTGCATTTATATACCCCTATACCCTTATATATAGAGAAGTCCAGGTTTAAGACAAACCTGTTGAGGCAAATGGATAAAAATAAAAATCATGTGTGTGTATGCGAATATTTATATTGCCAATGAACCAACTTTTGGTCGTTATGTACTACAACAGAACCTATTTGAGGTCCTTCCTCTCTCCACCTTCTATAATCAGCTCCACCAGTTATACTTTACTCTTTTGGACAAGCTGTCCAGCAGCAAAGCAAAAAGTTTCAAAATACCACAGATTTTTTCTTTCACCTCTCCCATCTCTTTGGAGTATTGGTGAGGTGAACAATTACAGAATGTCAAGAAAAAATCCAACTCTTTAGTACTCTCCTTTAAATACAAAAGCAGAATAATTTCATAGTGCTTTCCCCCCACTCCTCCACCCTGTTAGAATACTCAGCTCCTGGAAAATGTAATGCAAATGCCTGTTGCTCTTTCTGAAATTCCTCAGTGAGATGCTCTTTTACTGAGAGCTGTATGAACACACAACGGTCTTCTAGGAGTGGCAAAAGGCAAACCAAGGAAATGAGAGGAAAACGGCTCCTGAGACCTTCAGAGAGAACTTATGGCAAGACCATGATGAGAATTCTCTAGGAACTCTCATATCTCCAGGAGCTGGAGATACGAGATATCAAATATATGCTTTATCTCTTGATAGCAGTGCTCAAGTCACGAGGAGTACCTGATCAACGTGGCACCTCCGTGTTTACAAAAGAAATTTAAAGAAAAGGGAAAGGCTTTGGGAGAAGTCTGTCATTGCCAGTAACCCAAAGCCACAGAGGAGCAATACATTCCTTCTTTGATTGTGCAGCTCTTCACTCTTGTGCTGCCTTTTTGGCTTTTATTTCTCCATAATGCTCCTGCTCTGATCCAGAATTGTTGTCAGTCTGTGTAGAAAAGGGAAATCTTCAGTTTTGGCACTAAGTTCCAGATAATGCCTCCCTTTATTTTGCCACTACTAGACTTGCTGCATGCCTGAAAGTACCGTGGAATGAGGGTACAGACAGTGAAATCCTGCCACCCAAAACAGAAAGAAAAAAGAGCAGAATTTACCTTTCAGTCAATCCCTGTGTTGTCCCTGCAGATACCATTCTGCTCTTTTCCCACTGTATCCACAGTGTCAAAAATGATAAGAGAAAAAGCTTTTTTTATACAGCTGAACAGATATATTTCCCAAGTCTCCTTTCAGATTTGATCATACCATTTTTATCACAGATGAAATCATTTTGTATATGCAAGTAGTCTTCCTTCTAGATTCTTTATTTTTTATTGAAAGCACCATCTCTCAGTTTTTCAATAATTTCTTTTTACTCTTGACAAAATCTTCCTTACTCTTTCTGTTTCTTTTCTAAACTCAATTATTCAATCCAATTAAATTGTCTTTTTCCAGTATATAGCATGAAGAGTCTCACTGTTTAATACATACAGTCATATATTTCTTCTGTCCAATGCTTTGTTTTTTCTTCAACTGTTTGCACCTCAAGGAAGACTCATATTACATCAAAAGATCCAATAACAGATTAAACATATACCCCCTCCTACCTTCAAAAGATCCTATCTAACCCCCTTTTAATGTGTTGAGGTATGCAGCCTTCATCCAGTTTCCACTGAAGACAATGAAAATATAAACTCTGTCTTTAAAGCAGATAATTCAAGCCCATGACATGCAACTACAGCAAATGCAGGTAATAACCAGGAGACATTATTTCCATAAATGGAGGAAGATACCAGTCTTGAAGCTATAAGTCTCATGCTCTCCTGTGCTTAAAAGCCATTAAAATACTCCTTTAAAGAAACAGAGATAAAAATCTCAGAATATCATATGGCACAATAAAGCCTATCATAGTAATAAATCAAAGATTCTGATCATGATTACAGATATTATCTCTTATTACCTGCAAAAGAAAACATAAGCCAGATATCCTATTTTGTATCCAGAATGTCTCTAGCGGCTTAGCAGCTTTCTAATGAATATCAGCTTAAAATAAGCTCATCTCCTTAGAGAACTGCTTCTGTGAAGGCAATATTCCCAAAGAAAACCCATGACTGCTAAATAACCTTTGTTATACTCATATGGCAATGATCTATTGGCCTAGGAAGCATGTACATTTTGTATAATTCTCAGTAAAAGGTAATTTTTTCCCTGGGAGGTTTTAAGAAAATATCCCTTTTAAATGTTGATGTAAAACTAATTCTCTTTCCTGACTGATTAACAAAAAATATTGCTTCTGTGAAGGAGAAATGTCAATGAATGTGACAGCAACCCAGGCTTGATTTGAAAAACAGTAAAAGAAAGACAAAGACTGTAAGAGAACTAAAGAAAGGTACTTTCAAAACAATCTACTTAGATGATATGAAAGCTTTTAAATTCTCACATGCAAAAAATGACTTCTTTTGTCACTTATGTGTATTTCACACCAATTTATATTGAAGAATCTTAACAGGCTCATGATGTAATTCTTATTCATCCCATGAAAGCCACTGCAAAGTTACCACATAGCACCTTTTGCTAAATAAAGCAAATCAAAAGAAAACCCATTATTATTTGAGTATGCTTTTCTGACAGATATAGTGCAGTAATGGGAAACTTTTTCAGCAACTAATCTGTACCCAACATAATTACAGTATTTGATAGTTTAGTTTTGACATATTTGTTACTTACCTCATTATCTTCCTATAAACCTAGATCATCATATTTAATGATATTTTTAAAATCCTCCATCCGTGCTGAAAAGTTTTAAGCAGCATTCTTTCCCTTGCTCTTTCAGTACTTCTGGAATATGTTGTTTGATTAGTGCATGCCCTTTCCTCATTTAAATATGCTAAAATACTCACCTCTTCTGATTAGCAGTCTGCCATGCAAAGCCTTTGTGTTGCTCTTTCTACTGATTTGTACCGAATTTCACTGAGATCCAAGTATGTGTCTCCTCTTTTCTATTGAACTCATTTATCTTTGACGGTCAGCCTCACATGTGCATTTGGTGTCAAGTGTTGGAGCAAGAAGCAGTCACAGAAAGGCCCCTGCTCCTTACTCTTAATTTTAGTACTGAAGGGAATGTGGATTCAATGCCTAGCAATTGCCTTTCAAGTCAGCAGCAGAACCATAGATAATTATCAGAGTTTGGATTTGAAAATACTGTGCCAGACAAAAGGCTTCTTGACAGGTCTGCCTCTAGGGGATGGGAAAACATAGCAGGATGAAAATCACAGTGGCCTAGTACAATGAGAAAGCAGTACACAACCAGTTCTTGGGTCAAGATCCCCCAGTGGTTTCAGCATATTGTTGGTACAATTCCCCACCCTGAGTAGAGAAGGGTTGAATAGGTGTCTTGTGTCTTGCTGTGTCAGTATTCCTAGAGTTTCTAATAAAACAAAAGTTCTGGCCTCTTTCTTGCTGGGTATCTTTCATTTCAGCTGATTTCAATGCAAAAAAGGGCTAAAGCCATAGTTACTATACATGCCCTCCACAGCAAAAAAGGGGTAAAACCTGACTTATTGAGGCAGTTGACAGCTCAGGTGGCAAAACTGAAGTCTCCAGCATCCCTTTATCCCTGGCACACCTTCTGTGCTAACTGGGCAAATGTGAGAGCTCTGCACTGACCAACGTGTCCCAGAAGCGAAGAGAAAGACTATGTTCAAAATTATGCGAAGAACAAAAAACTGAACCTGTATCTTCAGGTCTTTTATGCATATGCTGAAAATCTTTTCAAGAGCAGTTAGTGTGTCTTCACTGAGAGACAGTAGAGCTGAAATCAGTCAGGTGTCAGCTCTGAAAGTTTAGAAGAAGTGTCCTTAACATCCTCACATAGGCACACCTAGTTTTTCAGCTACCGGTCTCTGCTTCCCTCAGATGAGCACCCATGGAACAACGTGCATTAACCCTGAAAGGTATGCAAGGCACACAGCACATCCTACGGATTCAAAAGAGTCACGCCCGCATCTCTGAGGTCAGAACTGAGCCTATGGGCTTTAAAACTCTGTCAACATTCAACAATAGCTGTTCAAACCACTTAGTTGCATTGAAAGCATATGTGAGGGCATCATATTGCAGCCAGCATAATCCATACAAAAAGCATCCCATCTGCAGAGCACCTAAGCTCCAACATCCAAAATCAGCTCTGCAGCTCCATTACAGCAAAGCCAGGAATAGGTAGTCTTCCTCTGGGATGAGTAGACAAGCTACCTTTAGGCTTTCCATAAGGCTGGCAGCTTTCTTGTACATGTGGCTGCTTCTGTACCACTCAGAACTTGTAACCCTTACTCCCTAAAACACATCCAGGTGACACGGAGAGGGTACAAAGCCCTCTTCAATCATTCCATACCTGAAACTAAAATCAGGTTTGACCTTAGTGGACGGTCAACTAGGTGCAATTAAAAAGTGGAAGTGGTGAGCAGCAGAGGAGGGAATGCCATCCATAGCTCACTGATTATTCTGTGACAAGTGAATGGGCCAGATACTGGGAATTCTCAGAGGAGAATGCTAAGATCCTACAAGGCAGAAAGGGACCTTTTGGAAGAAAAGTGTTGGCAGCCCAAGGACCCAAATGTTTCCATCTGGAGCTATAATTTTTCAATGTGCAAAAACAATGAAAATAGAGGAACTAAAAGAAAACACTTTCCCCTAGTAAGGAAGTCTGATAAAAAGCGTTCTTTCATCTAGCATTTGATACTCAAATGCACTTTCCCATTCACAGTTGGATGGAGATTTTTTTCAAGTTCAACCCTAATTTATTTATCTTAAAGCAGGCAATGTACTGTAATTTTACAATAAAGGACTCCCAATCAAAGCTTACCTTATCCAGAGGTAATTAATACAAAGATTGTTGAATTAAAGATGTGAGTCTTGACACTTTGGCGGGGGGTAAGGGACATGGTCTCAAAGGCACAAATTATGCCTGAAACAGACCAATTAACACCATGTATCTTCTTTTATGTTAACTTCAATTAAGGTTTCTTAAAAATTTTAAAGTTATTTTCTTCTTTACAATCTCAGAATGTCAGAAATGTACATCAAAGAAAAACGCTTCAGTATGAACACCATAGGTAACGCTCATTTGCACACAAATCTGCATATTGGAAAGGAGTTCAGAGCCCATTTTGCATGAATTATTGCCGGATGTGAGTCAATGAATTAAACAGCTAAAAAATAACAACCATCCAAGTGATTATAAGCTGCACCTACTTATATTGACACAATGAATTTCAAAAAAAAGCACATCAGAAATTGAGTCAAGTTATAGTGGAAATAAATAAGTGATTTAAAATACAGTGCTAGTCAGGCCTGTGTATTTTACAATACTTTTCAAATTCATTTTGCTTATCACATTTCCCATATCATGCACTGGAAAAGGATATTTTTTTTTTACCAAATGAAACAGAAATGGAAAAAATTTCACACTCTCATGTCTCTTGGTTTTGACAGTAAATCCATTGACTTTTTTTTCAGTATGTCATCTATGTACCTTTTATTCTGCAGTCACCCATGTAAAAGATCACTTTGTCCTTGTACAATTCCTCTTGCAAGCTGCCATCTCTTCATTTGCCACTGATATGCCAGAACCTCCTTCTTCTCCTTGTGCCAGTGTGCAAGCAACATATTCCTGAAACTGTCACAGCAAAAAGAGACATAGGTTAGCATGACTGCTGCAGAAAACAATTGCTAAAGAAAGAGCTGATTCTTTGAAGGGTTAAATTTTAACCACAAAAAAATAACCAACTAAAAAGCAGAAATCCAAAGGTTTTTAATATAAAGCCCTTTTTTTCAGTCAAATCTTTTCCTTCTAGAACCTGCATGTGGCTCCCCCTGACTCCAGTGGGCTCACTCCTAATCAGAACGGGCTGCAAACAATAGACTCCTCTGCTGGGGCCTTTTCTTTTCTCCCTCACAACTTCCCCACTCATGAAGCAAGAAACGTTTTTTCTGAGCTTGTATGCTATCTGCAATTGTTTTACTGATTGCTTTCATTAATATATTTGGGGTTACAAATTTTCCACCAGAATTCATAGTAAGTATTCCACAGGGCTTTTGCTATATAGAATTCAAACCCCAGACTGTGTGAATATGTCAATTGGCATGGTGCTTCTCTCCTTGTTGGATGACACCCCACTTATAAAAAGAATGGTAGCCTGAGAAGTCTGAAGCTGACTGCATTTTTCAAAAATCAAGAAAGGGCTTTAAGGGAAAGTGCTAAGTAGGATTGCAAAAATTCTGATTGCACATAAGGGGAAAACATTCCAGAATGAGAGTGGTTATGAATGGGAACAGGCTGCACAGAGAGACTGTGAAATCTGTCTGTCCTTAGAGACACTCAAAACATGACTGGAAAAGCTCTGAGCAGCTTGATCTCACTTGGAAGTTAGGTCTGCACGGAGCAGGGGGTTGGACCAAACATCCTCCAGAGGTCCCTTCTGACCTAAATCTGTACATGGCTCTAATATGTGGCTCTACGGCCTCAATATTAATGGAAAAAGAAATTGACTGGGCCAAAAGCCTGATGTAGTTAGCAGCAATGTCTACATTTTCCTACATATTCCTTCTGCTCTCCTAATAGCTGTCACACTCACTGTGGTGCTTAAGCCAGTGACAATCCAGAACGAATGCCCAGAGCAGAACTTGGGTGTTTGTGCGAGCAGCATGTCTGCTGTGGGTTGCACTTTTCTATAGGTTACAACATTTATTATAGTAATAATAGCAACTTGTCCTTTAAAGAGCTTTAGGAGAAGTGGAGCATGACCCCAGCTTCCACCACATTAAAAATTACTTAATCATTCCCAACCACCACAGGAATAAGTAATGGTTAAGGTCAAATGCAGGTTTTGTATGTACTTTGCTCTCTAAAGACCCTCAAGAGTTTGGTAGTTATAATAAATTTTACACCTGTATTACCCCCATCTTTTTATGTTTGTGATCACAGGGCAAAAAGGAAAAAAAAAGGGAAGAAGAAAGAAAAAGCCAGATCAGCTTAAATTGTAAGGGCTCACATTCCATCTGTTTTAGCTCATTTTTTTTGTCTGAGATGTCAGTATTTTTTTAAAGACCAACTGTGATAAAACTTATCTTTGATCAACAATTCTGAAAACACTGGCCCTTGGCCAAAACTCATCTGTTTCTTCAGCTTGAGCTCAATTAGAAGACTCTATTTTTTCATTAACTCTGTCAAGAAACTCCTAAAGAACTGCAGCTCCAATGCGAAGGAACCATTCTGTTGGGTTACAGGCAACTTGTGCTACCCCTGCTACCTAAGTAAGCCTTTTGCTAAAATCAGTCACAGAGCTCGATCCTTCTGAGCGTCCCAAATCTTGCTCACTGAGAGGTAAGAAAATACTTATTTGTATTAAGAGTGAATTTTGGCCTTAGTAAAGGAGACAATCTAATATCTTTTGGTTTTAAACCAGAAAAATTCTGCATGTCATTCTGCTTGTTTTGTTCTTTGCCTGCAGACTGAGAAGAAAGACTATGGTAGCTGACATTTACCAGCTGATGGGATTGTATCAGCAAATTGGTATTTTCAATGAAAAGCCTGTGTACAGACACTCACCTGCAAGAAATGCAGGTGGTCTGTGTGCTATTTTAGGATTCACAGTGCACC
Source organism: Drymodes brunneopygia (assembly GCA_013400955.1). Taxonomy (NCBI): domain Eukaryota; kingdom Metazoa; phylum Chordata; class Aves; order Passeriformes; family Petroicidae; genus Drymodes; species Drymodes brunneopygia. Next base: position 336,637 of record VZTZ01040834.1, on the reverse strand, counting down.
ATTGCCCAAAAAAGTGTGGAATCTCTGCTTAAAGCAACCACCACTACTACAGAGAGAAGGGGCCATCCATTTAGCACTTCTGAAGAACACAAAGTCTGACCAGGAGGCCCAGCCATTAGTGTTTTACCACCATAACACTGAACATGAGTCTAACTCCTGCTTGTTCAACCTCAAAGAGAACAACAGAGATACAAAAAAAAAAAAAAATTAGAAAGTCTCCCCTTATGCACTCTTGCTCTATCTGGGCATAAAGATTAAGGATTATCTATGCTGCCATCAGTCATCTGCCAAAAAAAAAAAAGACTGAGGCCATTGAGCAAGTAGGATAATTCCACACAATATTGTAGCAGGGAAGGGTAGTAGACGAAGGGCTTGTTAGCTGTGAGCATTCATATAGGGACAGGTTATTACACATATTTAAGCGTCTAAACTCCCATTAGAAATAAGCTGTAAGGCACCTGAATTGGTGTATTCAAACATCAAGAAAACAATGAATGCTTTAATCTATAGCCAACCTCTTATAAACAGAACTGCAGAATTCAGTCTGCAAACATCATCATGAACCAAACCCTACAGAATTCTCACAATTATTGCTATTAGGCCAAGTAATCATCTCCAAAGACAAATGATGAAAGTACTGTTACTTGAGTTATTTAAAGCTAGATTAGACAATTCTCCAGGGAATATTTTGGGGCAGAAAAGTAGGGACTTTGTTATGATTAGACTGAGGCTATAAATAGGAATACATTCATGCAGGGCAGCATTACTGAAACAGCAATGCTATTTTATGGGGTTTTTACAATCTGAAACTAGGGACATTCTCACTTCCCACAGCAGTCTCTGCCATCCCCAATTGCTCCTTTTACAGTGACCAGCAATAACACCTTGTGGCTTCTCATTCGTCTGCAGTGCTGTAACTTGTACCTTTCTTCTCACGAGATGTCAGAAACAGGGAGATCTTGTGCCTTTCCCATGAGGTTGTCTGTGGCTTTTGATTCTAAGGTTTACAGCCCACATGCATTTGGTTGATCCAGTTGGGCTTGGACTCTAAGAGCAGAAGTCTTGGTGCAATATGGTCAAGTTAAGTGCAATTTGGCACCTCTGTGCTTCAGAATGAGGAATGCATAAGACAATCTCCAGTCTCTTCAATAACGACCATGAAAAGATGTGTTTCACAGTCACTTAAAAGTAGACAGCCTTTCAGTCCATACCTAAAAGGTTTTGGAAGCTGTCATGTTTTCTTCTCTGTGGAAATGTGTTTTGGTTCAATTAGCTGGAAGAGTAAGTTCAAGGTTAACAAGATGGACACCTGGAAATAGTGAGATGTTTCCTCAGCCTGCTCCCATTGTAAGGATTTACATGTATGCAAGTGAAGGTAAAGCAAAGGTAGAAAATGTTTCTAGTCCAGAAAAATCTGTCCTTGTCCCTCTACCTAAATCTAAAGACATGTACCACGTACAAATGACTGAAAAACCAAGCACTTCAGGTAATATATGTTATCCACAAAGGCAGAATTTCAAGGGAACACCTAAAAACAGGAGAATTCAGTGATTTGAGAAACTGGGCCATCTACTTTTTAATGTCTCTTTTTTTAATTTGGTGCGTCTCCTTCCTTTATCTGATTTTTCCTTGTTTATTTCAAGAAGAGTTACTCCTGCCTTGTGAGCTCAATCCAGAGGCAGTGAAAGCTGTGGAAGGTGCTTCTTAATCTGTTGGATTTCTAATTCTGACCAGTGACATTATATTACAGGTACCAACAGGCACCAACATACAGCACAGTTTCTCAAGAAAATAAGCCTTTTCTTCAAGTTCTTTCTTACAATGAGGTTTATGTGCCCATCAACATGAGCCAGAGTAGTGTGTATGTGCACTTCTGAATTCACTGAGAAAATGGGATGTGACACCCAGCATTATGGGATATTCAATTACTTCCAATCCACCTGCACACTTAGCTTGTCAAGGCCATGTGATTGTGTTCTCTGCCAGCTTCTAACATCCTCACAAACATCACTTGGCATGAGAGCTTTTTTCTCTCAGACTTCAGTGTATAGGTTAAAGATAAAGCTGAGGAAAATGCTCTGTAAGCACATGCACTAGACCTGGGCAGATGGCTTCAATAGGCTGGGTGGCATGCACACATGAAAGCAAACATGCTTGAACATGGGAAAACATTCTGCTGGCATAATTTCCATCCTGCTCTCACCCATTTTTCTTGTGATGAAGCTCCGCTCATCGCATTTGCCTGCAGGAATAGCAGGTAAGTTGTGAGGACAGGTATGTGAAATAACTACACAGTGCTATCAAGAAAATCACCATTCATGAAAATAAATACCAGCACTTCTGCTCTCCCCATGAATGTACAAGGGGACACATTGTGAATTGTGTCACACCATTTACTAATTCTCACCTCAGGTCTTGCCCTAAGTCCCCACTGCTACTTACTGAATACCAGTCCTTTCTAATAGTTAAAAAAAATGCTTGGTCCTGTGGCATTCCAGAAAGCACAAATAAAGCTCAGACCCCTCTTCTAGTGCAGCCAACATCTTTCTTCTGCCTGAGCCATGGTATTTTACTGCAGCTCACACAGAAGAAAAGCCCAGCATTGCGACAAGCAGACCTTCAGAGACCAAGGCCCACCCCTTCCTGACACTGCTGTGTGTGGCCTTCAGGCTTAAAAATGCTTTCCTTTTGCTGCACTCACTATATGATTTAAGCCAGAATTTTGTGCTAGACTTTTTCAAAGAAAAAACGTTCTTCTAAGTATTGTTCAGGCGCCCTAGGTAAGGCAGGCTCTGTGCACATGATGCTACAGAAATTATCACTGCCCTGTTTCAGCCACTTGCAGATACTGCACACAGAATTCCTTGTGGCATCTCAACAGAAGACAAGAAGCCCAGAAACTGGCAAGGAAGAGAAATACAGACCCTTCCTTTTTTCCATGCTAAAAGAAAACTTTTAAAATGCAGACCTGCATTTCACTCCCTCTCAGTCTCATACATCATCAAAGTTCTTTCAGTAACAGTACCTTGATTTTAAACATAAGAATACACAGAGTACTCCTCCCCCAGACCCAATCTGCACATACAGATATGCTACAAGATATTCTCCAAATCCCTGCTGCTGAACCTGGTTTAAAATCAACACACAAACAGCAGAACACAGGCTACGATTGCTGTCCACAGTAACAGCTTCTTGTTGAAGACAGAATTAGCCAGAAGGCAAGAGGTAAAAAATCACTGTTGCATTATCTCTGACACAGACTCTGAAACACCACTGTGTACCTCTGATTACTTTTATTTCAAGTGATTTATTTGAAGGATTTCTCAGTTCAGTCAAATACAGGTCCCTGGCAGAAAGCAAGCAGACTGCATAAACAGTCAGTGGGTGCACTCTCATCCCAGCTTAGTCTTGCCCGATATATTCATTTTTCCATCTCCACTCAGCTTGATGGACACATATTGATTATTTCCCATCATTCTAATTAAATACATTTGTAGCACTGATATCTTCAGAGCCATGACTTCTTCCAGGACAATAGTACAAGGAAAAAAGTTCCCATGACTATCAGGCTAAGAACATTTGAATCTCACAAGTACAGTGGTGAGCATTGGTGTCAGTGTTCCATGCCACTGCTAGGCTAGGACTTTGATCTGAAAATGGTCTTACAGGAGGCTGCCATTATCAGTATCACACCATTTGGCAAATTTTAAAGGTGACCTTTGGAAGGCAAAGGTAGACTTCCAAAGGATCATGTTAGGAAATGGAAGCTCTTCCTGGAGACTGCCTAGCCTGTTTTATTGTAATGATAACTCTCATCCCTCTCCGAGGATTTGCATGTGGCACTTCTCAGCCATTCAGTGCTCTTTATTGCACAATGCAAACAAAATTTCATGTTTGTATGTTGTGGGGTACAAACATGAAATTGTAAGGTGGAAAAAAAAATCTTGTGTTTATTTTGTAGTATTTGGGTGGCTGGATCCTTTTTATGATACAGGGAAAATCTGTGTGACAGCTGAATCTTGTGACAGAACACTTAATTTTCACAGCACTGAGCAGCCCAGAAACAAATGTCAGCTACATACAAAGGTGCAGTAATTAAGTAAACTCTAAATGTCCATTGGCTTTTGAAGTAATGCTTTCTACAGAAGCTGTGTAGCAGAAGAACCCACAAGTGGCTGTCCCAACCACATCTGTAACAACAAGGCTGCTTCTGTCACACAAGCAACCCCATATTCATTGCATTAAGTTCCTGCTCAATATGTTTTGGAAAAAAACAATGCAGTTTCAAAGCTGCAACTGAAAAAGGTAAACATACATATCAAAAGAGTGCAAAAAAAGATTTCTTTCATTAGCTGCTTTTTTATATTATTCAATATTTTTGCAGAGCATAAGGCAGAGAAACAAGCTAGGTGAATACAAGGACGATCATTGCTTCAGTTTATCCAAGTCCAACTTCACACTAAACACTTTTTCTTTAACTCTTCAAGCAACAAGTCATTAAATACGAGTAAGAGAGAACATACTCATGACTCAGATTAGGTTAAAAACAGTAGTAGTACACTTTCAGTCTCTTTTTACACCAGTTTGCCAGTGTTTCCTTGGCATGAATCCTATCTGTAATGCAGATGATTAAAAGAAACCTGATTTACTACTTCTTCCTCTCCTTCAGACAGTGATATCTGAGAGAAGCACCATCAAGCCAGGAGTACAACACACAGTGAAAATTACTACTAGAGATGCCAGGCAGCATTAACAGGAGCTCAGGGAGAGATTCAGAAATTAATTACATCTAAGTAATTAGGAATGTCTATTTCTTGCAAGTCTTGTCCTCTAGCACTTGCCCAGGACTTGTGGATAATATTTTTGCCCTTCCAGCTAATAGCATTTAGGGTGGAAAAAATTAAAGCAGATAATTTCACATTTTGCTGAATTCCAGTGGGTTCTGACTGGATCCAGCAAAATAAGTCTAACAAACTGCTCGTACAAAGAACAAGTTCAATATTATAATGTATTGAAATGCTGATTTAGGTATCATACCGGTAGATTATACTGTCATCTAGTGGCAACTACTTAACTTGCAGTCCAAAATACTGGAGACCAGTCTACAGACTGCAGATTCCTACCAAGGAGTTTTCTCTTGACCAGTTCAAGGAAACTTTCAAGGGCTATCACTATAATAATGAAAGAATCAGACATACAATGTGGCCTTGATCCTCCTGCACACGTTGAAAATAAAAAGCCCCTAAAAACTATCTCAGAAGATGCACAGCCCCCCTAAACTTATCCTGCTTCCTGAATAGTGGAAGGGAAAAATCATGAGCTGAAAGTTAGAGAAAACCCAGAGCCCTCTATCAAGATGCAAAGGAAAACATACTAGTCCCTAACACATCACATTAGGAACTCTCTGGTGCTGTTCTACTCTTTTTATAGGAATGCATTTTACTTGGATGTCACTGACATAAGAATGAATAAAGTCAAATACTAACTTGGAAACAGATTAAGCAATAAACTATTTTTTTTTCCTTCACAGGAACTTCCAGATGTTCAGAGAACAGAAGTAAATGGAAGGAAAAGGACAACATGATGAATAGGAACAGTGGTTTAAGTATGATTGAAAAACCACAAGCTTGTTTAAGAGCCACAATTCTAAGTGTCCACCTCATTCTAACATAAAACTTCCCATAAAATACTTGATTAAATGATTGTTAGAATCAATCCACTATTGACAGAGGCAGTAGAAAAAAAAAAGAGCACAGTGGCATTAAACAGTTTGCCAAGCTAAAGTACTGACCAGTATGTTCAGAGAAAACTAGTAGTTTTCAATTTTCCTATGCCACCAGCCAAAGCATATAGTCTGGAGTACTCTGCTATCTTTTATTTTTCTGAAGGATAATAGATATGAAAGATCTGAAAAAGAAGTCTAAGGAGAAGAAGAGGAAAAGCAGCAAAGAAAAAGTAGATTGAGCAAACACTGAAAGATGGGCCCTAGGGAAAAATGTACAAGACCTTTGGGGCCAGATGCTGACTGGAAGTGAGAAGTGTGGACACAGATGCTGTGTTATTGCTCTTTAATCATTCTGGTGTCCAGAGACAGGGATGACTAATACTTGGGGGAAGGGAAGATGCACAGCCTTGTCTGTGCCCTTGTCCTGCAACACAGACCCCCTGCATCCCTCTCCCATAGCTCTATCTGCCCAGGGAAATGGGTGTTTGTACACCCAAATTTGTACCTAAGAAACAGCTATTTTTTTGCTTACAATATCACAGATGTAACCAGCCCTTCTGAAGATGGGTCATGACTTACAGTCAGGTGCTGCCTGCAGCACTGTGCCAGTGTAACTATAGCTCACATATAAAGTGTTGGTGTCAAAGAAAGCAGGCATGAAAAGTAACTTCTAGCCTGCACCATGAAGGTGGTTTTTCAGATAACATTGCTGTTATTGGTAATTTTTGTTGGTTATTTTTTCCTGGGCAGATCATTACACCGTTTACTCAGACTATTTTATATTCCATTTCTTGCACATCACGATAGTTTGTTTGCTTTTGTGGATTGCTGTGGGAGAGGTACTAATGTTTGCTGGACTAGACCTTTGGGTTGGACTTGTGCAGATGTCCTGGTTGTGAAATCCTGTTCTCCATTACCTATTATCCATCTCCCAAGCCACCCAGTTCTCCAGTGAATTCTCTTTTTATGGCTGTAACAAGTAGATTTTCTGGCTCTCACAAATCTTGACAAAAAGCAGTGTTCCACAATTTATTTATACTTATATTTTTGCAATTTGCACAAATGAAATGATCTACAGGAAGGGATTCTTAGTAGTATAAATATATCTTATCACAAAGAACACATTTGTAACAGCATTAAAGAAACTTCAAAACTAAAAAGCATTTTGATTGCAGCAGGCCATTTAACATGCATACCCCTCACTGAAATTAAGCTACATTAGCTAATCAGTGAAGAAATAAGAGAAGCAATATCTTGGTGTGAATTAACAATGCTGGCTCTGCAAGACAGTTAATTGAGATCTGAAACATAGGGAATTACAAACAAGAGACCAAAATATTCAGAACAAGAACACATTCTAAAGTTTGACATCACTCTTACTTAACAAAAAAATTCTTGCCTTTTCATCAGAAAGGCAAGACCAAAAAAACCAAACACCAAGGGATGACAACTCATTCATCTCACTGCATTTGTAGCTCAGGTTTATAGAGAAAAAAAGTGCAAAAAGAGGGGCAGTTTTTAAATCCTGTGTTTCTAGACCTGCATTATCATATGGTTACTGCTACCAGTACTCACTGCCACAAAAGCAAGCAGTCTTAAACAAGAAACTCAGAACCTCCTGTGCTAGGCACTGCACAGAAAGATGCAGGCCTTCCTTAGATACTGTTCAGGAGACAACAGATAGATGGAGATAGACCATGGTCTGCAAGAACTTAAGGGCCAGGCAGGACGGACCAGTCACAGAGCATGGACAGCTCAGCTCCATTCGGTGCTTTGAGAGCAGCACTTAATCAAGGATAATGACACCCTCCACATGGGATAACATGATGAATTGTCTCCACTTCATAGATGGCAAGATGATCTCAGCAAAAATACTCCTTGAATAACACAAGTTTTATACATACAGATGATGCTGGTGATTGTGCTGTACTGATGCACGTCAGGAAAGCCTGTGGTACCCCACAAGGCTGTCTCAACTGTCCAGGTATGATGTCCCGAAACCAAAAGCCTTTCAGCATAAGTTGTTCACACACACATCTCTTCCACATTCTGTGCTCTGCCCAGCTCATGATCGATCAGGGGCCTGGCTTGAGTGTGCCCATTCTCACCCCTTGGCTTAAGTAGTGGAGATGGTATCCCTGCAACACAACTTCTCTGCTGTAAGTTTATCATTTTAAATATACTACTAAATAACTTCAGTTTTAACTGCTGTAACAGTGCAAGAATTACATTCTTATGAACCAACCTAATGCTCATTTTGTACACTCTTATAATCTTGTACTGATTACACATTTCACTGTTTCATTATCTTTTATATGATCAACTCTCAATTGCCAGGGCAATGGGGAAGGCTGGAGACAATAATCCAGATAAAGAAATAACATGGGTAATACAAAACAGATGCATATTAGGTTGTAAGAATCAGAGTAAATATATTTAATTTTTAAAAAGTTGATATGAAGAATGACACAATAAATATAATGAAAATGAAGTGGCAGGTGGAAGTGGTTAATCCACAACTCAGCCTTCACATAGGTAATCAAAAGTTGATTGTCCATGTTTACACCTGCAGTGAGCTCCACTGCTGCTCTTCTGATCAAAAACTCCAGGCTTGTCTAGGCCTACGCCTATGGCAGCTAGGGTAAAAAATTGAAACCTGATCTGTCTTGGTAAGGGACATCTTGTGTCCCATGGATGTAGTTTCTCAAATTGCAATTAGTGAAGGTAGAAATCATGACTGCTACCTAACGCTTTGCAGGACATAAGATTTCCTGCAGCCCAAACACCTGTGGAGATGGAAACTAATGGAAGGCAGCTCCCAGGCTGCACATGCATGCTTCACTTTCTTCAAAGCATTCTCATCCATTGTTGGACTGAGACAAATGCTAGACTGGCTAAACAGTCATTTTGGGGCACTTCTACAAAATCAAGCTGTGCTTTATTCCCTCAGACCTTGTTAAGGAAAAATAAAATTAAAAGGCTTTTAATTTTCCTGCCACAGCATACAAGAAACATTGCTCCAACTCTTCACAATACAGGTATCAGTTCCTCTGTCTTACTACTGCAGTCACACAAGGGTTTTTGTGCTCTGAATTTTATTCTAACAAAGAAATAAAAGTAATAGAATCAGAAAAGTCATGGAGATTTTGTGACATTTTGAAAGTTGCTCTGAAAATCTAACATTTAAAAAAGATACTATGTCCCATTCAAAGCCTGGTCCCGAAGGCCAACCCTAGAAAACAAGGCCAGTGAAGAAATTGCTTAAGGACATAGTGCCTGTTTTCAATACTGACTGAGAAGGACAGGGAAAAAGTGCCACAGGACCAGTGAGTCTGGAAGATTTTACAGTTTGAGGCTTCTGCTGCAAACAAAAACTTAATTCAAGAGCTTCTTCTGGTTTCTGACCTCTCCTCCACGCCCCCCACCCTCCNGTATATTTGACAGAACATTAGTTTCTGGCATCCAAAAAAAAAAACCAAAAAAAAACCCAACAACTTGTTTACTTCAAGAGGTTTCGGGCGTTCCCAAATAATCAGATTTATTTGTTTGCACTGCTCCAAAGAGTTTCAGAAGAAAATTGGAAATGTGCCTGGTGCTGGATATAATCTCGAAGAATTTACAATCAAAATGGATGAGACAAATGCATTCCAGTTTTACAAATGTGAAACCAAAGCCTCAAATTACACAGAAAACCCACTACAGAGTTAGAAATTCAATTTACATCCTGAACTTGATTTGAACCCTTACCTACAAATATGTCTTTTAATTGTACAAATTTACTTTATAGTTTTCTTCTATTTAGAACAGTTATTAAATTTGACACCTGAATATAAAAATTGACACAGCTAAAGAATTAATAGGAGAACAAACAGTGCAGTCTTGTGTCCACTGCAGATTGCTACAGCCAAACTTCTGCTGAAGTTCACCAGCACAGGAGCTCTTCTTGGCTAGGCACCAGTGCCAGCCAAGGGAAACTAAAGAGCATTCAGCTGGCTGAGGCCGGGACAAAACCAATGTGCCATAACTGTGTGCTAGTGTATTAAGACTTGTCCTCATTTTTCAGACAACCTCTCTCACAAGAATGAACAATCTTGAACAGAAATATCTTAGTTATGAGAAGATTGAGAAGTAATGGCAGAGAAGCAGCAGAACCACAGGTGACATTAATAGTGGCCATACATATGGTGAAGTGGTCTATGCTTGTTCTGTCACTTCCCATGCACTGTGGCTGGGGGAATGCAGAATTAGGAACTTATATTCTTCCACAGAGCAAGATCTTGTTGGCTGCCATGTCTCACAAGAAGGGTGTAGGATAGGTGTTCTGTATTGCTGATGGACTTTCCCTCACTCTGCTATGTAATGTCAACCTGCTGATGAAAGAAAATTGAATAGCACTTCCTATTTAGGAATCGCAGACTGGTATGGCCATGAAAATCACAATGTTGCTTCATTTTTTTCTAGTCTGATTGCAATAAGTTTTCTATTGTTCTAATAAATTATATCTCTTTAAAGTGAGTGCTTGGAGTAGATTTAGATCCTAATGGTTAGTGCACAATTTTTCTCTTGATATACCAGAGAGACATGAAGAGACATCCTCATGGAAGTTTTGCTCTAACGAATTTCCAGACTTTAGCTAAGTATACGTAAAGGATGGATCTCAGCAGTTTGTTACTAACTGGAGATTGGTCCTGACTGTGAAGGATGTGAGCTTTCCTTGGGCTGAATTTGCTGTTCAGTATGCTCAAAGGGATTTGTTCTTACTGCAGAGCTCACATATTAATCTGGTCTTCTGAGACATGGAGGGGATTTGAGCCAGGCCCTTCTAGTCAAATAACGCATTCCAAAAAAACTACATATCTTTTAATAGTCCCCAAAACCATGTCTCCTGCAAAATTGATCATATGTTCTAGTTTTAGGCAGTCCTGCAAAGAGCAGGGAGTTGTACCTGAAGATCCTTATGGGTCCTTTTGAACTTGATTTTAATTGCAAATAAACATCTGATACATTAAGCATATTTCCTTGCTTATGAACCAGCTCTTATTTCTACTGATGTTTTTGTACATAAATTGCTGCAAACAGCTTGGACAAACAGGAGGTGGTTTGCCTGGATCATTTACTTTGAATATTTGACATTTGTAATTTACACTGGGTGATTCTTAACTTAGATCAATAGTCAGACATTTGTCCTTCTTAATTAGATGATAAAATTTAATGAGAGGAGATACAAATAGATAATGAATAATAACAGCTCTCTATATTAATATTGCATTACACATTACTTAGCCCCAAACCCAGACATTAACAAATTCAATGTAATTGACAAGCCACAGTTTAAGAGGCCAGAAGACACTGTCAAATGCAAGATGAGTGTAACCAAATTTCTTCCAAGTTCTTACATTGCAGCATTCAGGCAGCACTAACATATATTGTTGTTGTGTCTCTAAAAAAATAAGGTTATTTGTATACAGAGTTATTTGTAAGGCACAGAGACACAGAATTTTAAGTCACATTTTTCCTATCTCTTTTCCTTTCAATAAAAATTACACTCATTTAGTATATTCCTGCAGAAACTTTACTAAATATTTTCCTTAAGTACCTTTTTGAATAAGGGCCAAAAATCATAAAATTAAGATCTCAGAACTACAGAAATAAAATTAATAAGTTAGAGTGCCTGGGGGAGCTTGTAAGAAACCACCATAAAATAATAACAACAGTAACAATCTCATAAGAAAAGGGGGGTGGTGCGTGCACATGTGTGTGTTTATGTTTATATTTAGTTACTCCTGGACAGGTGTATTACACAATATAAATCAGTAAAGGATCCATGAAAATTATTTCTAGAAGACAATAAAGACCATACTGAACATACTAATGTAATAGCTGCTAGGAATAATTTTATGTATCAGGTGCACTCTTTCTCTCATCATGTGCATCTGACAGCTTGCAGGACTGAACACCCAGGGCACAATGGGCTATGAGGGAGACACTTCCTGGTACAAAGGTACCATATGAAGTGAACACCACATTCCTCTGGAGCTGGTTAAAAACCTCTTACAGGGAAACTTATTAGGACCTCTGTTACTCATAAAATAAACTCACACATAAAAACTTTCAGAGTCCTGATCCAGAGTCCACCGAGACAGTGAAAATCTCCGGTTCTTTTGATGAGCGTGGCATTGCCTCTCCTTATTTTTGCTGATTTGTTACCTCAGTCAAAGTTCAGCTCAGCCCTTCAATTGTATGATGGCAAACCCCAGCTTCATAAAACTTGTTCATGACTTCTAGAAATTAATTTTCTCTCTAAAAATGGCAAGGCCTTGAAACAGTTACAACACAAGATGTTTGCATTCTGGTCTTTAGAGACCATACATTCAAATACATCTCATTTTTAAGTTTTTCCTACATCCATAAGACTTAAAAAATCATTCTGCTTTTGTTAATGAAAACAGGTTCTCTTGCACAGATCCTTGCTCCAAGGATCTATGGCTTTAAGACAGACATATTTAATGAAAGTACAATGGTTAACTTGTGTTGTCTTGTGGTTAACTTTTGTTAATTATGTTAAATAAGGCTGAGCCATAGATCTGTAGGAAATAGCATCACTAAGCATCACTAAATCTGGCATAAACTGATTTTCTAAGAAGTGAGAATATTTGTCAAGTCAAATCAACTCTTACAGACTTTTAGACACAAAAAAAAAATGAAGAAGAAATGTCAAAAATGTCAGAACACTTCTCAGTATTTTTTCAGAAACATCAACACTTTGTATCCTCATTTTCCAAATAAGACACTGAATTTTCTATTTGGAAAAGCACTTTTTCCTTACAAATTGAACTGAGCCTCCTAAAGGAGGTGTAAGAAAGGGTTAAATAAGCAGATAATTAATCACAAGGAATTGCCTGAAGCCAGCTGGTCTTGGCATTGTTTTTTAAAATTAAAATCTTCAAATCTACTGTAACTAGTTTCAAGGAAACCCACAGCTTCTTAGCAGTGAGTAGTTGAAATTATTAGGAAGTATTTGCCTCCCTAGATTTGACTGCCAGTTTTGACAACATTTCCTCAATGACCTTGAGTACATCACTCAACAATCTGTGCTTCACCTTCCTTGTCGATCTACTTGGATTTCACTTGGATTGTATTGAAATCATCTCATGTCAAGAATACCATTTACCAGTACGGATTCTCATTTACTTATCAGTTTATCTGTGACAAGGCTGCCCTGTAATGTCATTGTCATCTTATTAACTGGGAAGGTAGAGCTTTACATGTATTTTTATCCTAGTGTGGATTATAGCAGCTTGGTTGGTGTGGTTATTTCCACTCCTCTAAGTAACTAAGTGACTTTTCTAGCATGTTTGTAAGCATTACTAAACTGTTCAGCTCACACCTGCCCCTTGGTGTTTTCTTCAAAACTTTTTTTATTTAACTGTAAAAAATAATAAAAAGAAAGGCTGTTGAGTGCATAGTGCAGCACACAATTCCTTCCCTGCTGGGGGAGGTTTCTTGCCTGACCTACTGCATTCTCATGCCTTTTGCTTTACTCTCAAGGAAATTAAATGAGTTTCCACAACTGAGCTTTAACCACCAGTAAAACACCAACCCTCTGGCACAGTCCATTACCAGCAAGGCAAAGCAGCTCACACAGAAGCAGGTACTTGTGCGTAATCTGTGCTCTGGGACCTCTCAGGAGTTTTGCAATATCAATGACTGGGGCTAAGCTGTCAGGAAGGTATTTACACACAGCAAGTTTCCAAATTCACTTGCTTTGTATGACACTTGGTGGCCACATGGGCTGCCAGGTGGCACTGGACAGGGACAATATGAGGCCTCTGCTCCCAGGGGACCTGTGTGGGACAGGGCCCTGCTGCAGGGCACAGCAGCAGCCACAAGTAGTTCAATTTCTCAAGCATTTGATGACAAAAACTCTCTCTTCCAGCAACAAGCAAGGAGCAAAATTATTGTACAATTGCCAGTATCTGTGAGTTTCATTTTGTAGAAAATGGAAGAATTCGGCTCCTCAACCATAAGAACCTGAATGAATGTGTTTTTCTAGTTTACACACAGGTTATTTTCTATAATGCAAATGACCTCTTACCACATTTGCACTGTTTCTAGGACCAGGAAAACCCTTCAACTCTGTCCTGCCTCAACTTCTAAATCAAACAGCCCAGGGACTATTCTCTCTCACTCCCCACACAGGATAGCCAAGTCCAAATCATCTTATGGCAACAGCCCCAGGCAGACACTGGGCTGCCCAGTAGATCACCTGACCGTCCCAGCCAAAACCCACATCCAGCACCTTGCTACGGCTCCAGGTCCTGTACTGCTGCTGGAGCACCTTGGGGGCACCAATAAACTTATCTGGGCGGGAAAGAGAGAATGTCACTGCTACCATCTCCAGGATGGGATGCTGCATCTCACTCACCCTCAAGGCTGCAGCCATTGCCCATGGGAGAGGCAGACAGAGGGCCAGGGCATTGCCCGGCCACCTCAGCACTTTTGTCACAATCTGTCTTCTGAAAATGAAGAGTCTCAGTACACATCCCACAGCCCCTCAAGAGTACAAAGCATGACAGCAACAGTTCAAAAGCATGAAGGGGTAAATCTTCAGTTCATGTGAATTTAATCAAACTATGAGTACCAGGAGAAGGTATTCCATCACTTTGTGAAAGCAGAGTAGCTACTAGAGACTGGGTTTCAGTAGGTGATTTCACAGCTCAAAGACCACCTCTTTCACAATTTTCCAGTTTCTGATAGCAACAAATGGAAAAACACTTCTTCCAAGCAGGAGTACATATGCATTTTTGGGGATGTTATTTGTCAAAGACTTTAAATTAAATGATGTTCGGCTGAGGGTAACGGTTTATGTAACTTCATTGTTTTTATTCAAGTCCAGCAATGATACCTCACAAATTCTTAACAAGACTCCAGTACAGGCTTAGCTGCTTTGCTGAACTGAAGTGGGTTTTTATTCTCATCCAAAGACAAGCAAATGATTGAATTTCCTAAGCAACTTTATTGAATTCTTCCTGGACCAAAGGTCAGAAGAAGCATGAACTTCCTTTTCAATGCGAATCCATGTTTCTATTTGATTTTTTTTTAATTAGGACTAGATCCAAATTCTTCTGTTCCTTGCTGAAACAGTCACAGAATGTCTTCTATCATCTCATTCTGTTACAGAAATAAAAAGTATGCTTAACTCCATAAAATGTTTAGCATGAAAACCCATAAATTTGACTAGACATTGTTACATTTGTTAATATGTGTTTCAGTGAAGAAACCGTGATTGTGGATGATGAAATCTTCCTAGGTTTCCAAACTATTAATACATATTTTTAACAGGGCATTGTACTTTTTTATACAGACACGGTTTTATGAGGTGATACCCTCTGCAATAGTCATATAAGCTTAGTTTTAAAGACACTAATTCAATTCCTGTTGAAATCTACAGCAAATTTGTGATTGAATTCTATGATAAATGTTCAGCACCTGCCTCCCTTCACTGCATGCCAGTATGGACAACCTTTCACTCATGTACTTAAAACTGTGTTTAGAAGCTCCCATAGGTGTTCTGAAGATACCACAGAAGACTGATAATTAGTTTACATGCTACAGCTTTTCTTGGAACTCTACAGCTGCACATTGGTATTTGCAGGTTTCTTGTTTGCCACTGCTAGGTACTGCCACATCTGCTTTTATTCTTGCTGGGTTCTTCCTGCTATTATGATATCCAGGTTTTTAACATAAAAATATCTTAATTTTAAATATATTGGAGGGGAAAATTTTGATCAAAAGACCAAGTTTTTTATTGTACTTTCAATGAAAGCAGCTAATTTGAAGCATGAAGTAGCCCCAATCTTCAGAAACTCCATTTCCCATGAAAGGACATCTCCCAGAAGCAAATCTTCCATCACTTTTATGGTCTGTTCTAGGCAAAATCCCAAAGAACTCAGCAGAAACTCATCTTCTTTGACTCTAAGGTTTGTCCTCCACTGATTTAATATGGATGATCAAGCTATCAGAGATGTCTGAGGAAACACACACATTTGCTGTGACAGAATGGCACAAGCAAGACACATTAACACTTGTGCTGTCACTACTGTGCACAATCCAGCAGAGAAGATTCTTAAGCAAGAGGGATTTTTCTTTGGAGATTTTATTTGTCTCAGGCTGGCTTAAAGAACATTTTCTCAGAGCATATGCCTCTTTTTATTCTTTTTTTAAATAGTCATTACCACAGCAATACCTCTGCAAGAAAAATACATGGTAAGAAAAAGTACATTTGAAAATTTGTTTTCTTTAGAAATCTGGTGCTCTCCAAAACTGATATTGATTTTTTTTTTAAGTTGTCTTGAGGAAGCACTGCTACATGCATTCTGACTGCTTAGAAAAACCAAGCAAGAATGACTGGCAAGTATTTGAAATGCTTGCACATCTTTTCCATTACACCAAGATGAATACTGCCCTCTGCTATAAACACAGGGTCTGGTCGCATTCTCATCAAAGGTAGGGGCGAATTTCCCATTGATTTTAACAGTGCAACAGAGGGCCTTTACAGAACAGACAGAGCACCTTTGTATTTCTGAATGGGAAAAAGAGAAAAACCTGAGTACCAAAGTTTCTGATCAAAAAGAAAACAAACACACCTTATGGGCTTTTTAATAACTTTTTCCCCAATAAAAAGAGTAAAGTTGGTCTGAAATTATTATACCTGTTTGAACAGAAGGCATACTTTCTTTCTAGCCAGGTATTATATCATTCAATCTATGAACACAGAGATGTAATATAAAGTAATAAAGAGGAAATACAACATAAAGTAAGATTCAGACATATTAAATTGCTTAATGAAAACACAAGAAAAAGAGTGAGTAGAAAATACGGTTTGCTTTATTGAGAAAAAATTCCCCTTCAAAAGCTTAATCAATAATAACATTCATATTTCCTGACTTACTTTTTATATTTATTTTTTTAGAAATTTATTAAATATCATTAATGAATATATATTGTCATCCTTCTGCAGCCTGGCCTGGCAGCATCCTGGATAGATTGCCCTGCTTACTCTGTTTCCCTTATGATGCTGACTGTTCTAAGCAGCTCATATCACAATTTCATTTCAAATAATTCTTGTCACGAAAATCTATCCAGTAAATGTAAATACATATTTGCAAATGTACCTGGTGAAAAGGAAATCCTGTAGAATTATGCTGATGGTAATTTGGAGATGAGTCAAACACTTGTTAACACTTAACATTTTTATAATCTTGTACTGCAGAGCAGATTAAGGCTATGAGAGTACTGTAGACAAACCACCAATATTATTGTTTCCATATTTTTTGACCCTAATCCACTATCCACAGGCAACTAAATATCTGGAGTATAGTGACCAGGATGGTACCTTCTGGGGATAAGATGCTGAGCAGAGAGCAGGAAAGGTGCAGGTGGCTCTTAGCTATATGAAGATCTTGAAAAATTTGACCACTCCCAGATTCACCCATTTCTTCTCTATATGTCCTATGACCTGACATCAAGACAGCAATCCCTACATGTATGGAAGAACTGGTGTTTTGGACAGCAGATATCCAAAAAATGGGACCAGAGCCAGCAGACAAAATAGAAAACTTGCATAATCTGAAGATCTTCTGGACTGGTACCTGATTTCCACCTGGGAGCCTTCCAGCATGGCATCTATGCTTAGGTTATACCTACTCTTTGGCAACTGGTCTCCAGCTGATTGAAACAAAAGGCTTTCATGCTGACAAAAGCTTCCACAGGGTGTGTGACGTGCAAACAGCTGGATCTCCACATTTCCCCATCCCAAATCACTGCAGATGTAAGCCCAAAACTCTTCTTCCCTGGATGATACCCATGAGTGTCTTTTAAGACATTACTAAAAATTAGTGAACATCAGCTCCTTTAACTGCACTTCATAAATAACGGGCAGGAAAACAACAGCGTGCAGAGTGCAGTGTCTGGTTTGAGCTGCACCTAGGGCTGAGCAGCAGCAGACAGGTGAGGGGGCTGGAGCCCTCCACACACTACACATGCCACACAACACCAGCTGCAGCATAGGAGCAGCTCCTGGAGATGCTCTGGGTGCTTATGCTGGTGTGAGGGAAGTCACAGAACGGGGTCAGACAGAGAGTAAAACACCACAGAGCATAGAAGTTATCTTATTTACATATCTGAGTTAAATCTGGCTGGTTTCTAGAGTATTGCTATAGGCAGTGTACACACATCACCCGGAGCATCATCTCCTTCCATTATAAACCTCTAGTGATGGTTTATAAACAGAAATGTGGTCAAGCTAGAAATAAGCTGTCACACAAAATGCTGGCATCTCTAAACACCAAGAGTATCTGAGAGATATTTTTTCTCATTAAAAAGATTGCATTTGTTTTTCTCAGAGGAAGTAGAAATCACAAGAAAAATCAACATTACATTACCTAATCTTTCTCATTTTCATTTTTAATTCCCTCAGCATGGGGCTGAGATAGCTCTGCTCCTTTGCATCGAGTGCCATGACAACCAACAGACCCACCCGGTATCTGCACTGCCATTCAGCTTGCTACCTCGGGAAAAATGTACACGCCAAATGCTCTAACTCTTTTTAAACCTATTAAATATAAATAACTAATATGATTTGACCTAGATAGCTGAATGTAATGTACCATAACATCCCAATATAAAAAAAGACCCATAGTGTAAATGCATTCATAACCATTATGGAGACTAAATACAGTTGCCACAATGAGTTCATCAGTCGTATTATAAGAGAAGTTTTCCTCAAACAAAATGTTTTCAACATCAAAAATGTGAGCATAGCATTCAAGAACTTAGGTACTAATTGTACACTATAATTACAAATTTCTGTGAACAGTGTAGATAAAGCATTTCATACATATGTACTTTTATAAATTATATACATCATAAATCTGGATAATTAATATCCCCGGAGAAAAGGTGTATTTTAAGTTGGCCTTAAAGATCTGGTTTTTCCACCTTATTGGAACCTAAAACTCAGAGGTAAAATACCACAGCTTTTAGCAGCATTTGTCATTGAAACAAACTGTAGTTACATACACACACTCAAACACAAATGAGCAAAATAAATATATATTAGTTACCTGCCACTAGCCATTACACAAACACCACTTATGAATAGGTGTATCCAACTCAACCATCAGTCTTGTGTTTCCCTTTCATCTTGCAGTTTATCCATATGGTAGAAATTCCACAATACCAAATGTCCAGTCTGCATTTGATGGCAAATACCAACAATATATCCAGTTTTTTCTTCTTGTCCTTATAAATTATGTTACAATTTTCACAGATATTTTATTTAAATCTCCTAATGTTTTCCCTAAGAAGCACTATCATTCAGGCAACTGGCCTTTGTAAGAGAATGTAAGATTCTCATCTGAAAAATTACAAAGAGCTGTTAAGACCAAGCTCACACTCTTCAGCTGATGCAAGGCATTCATTTAATTAGCACATCTTCACCCCTGCCAAATTTAAATGATTGCATGTCTTATTGATACAGGAAAAAGGCCTAGCACTTGCACCCTTAACCTGTAACTGCTTTAAATGGCTTGCAGTTGTCTGGCTGATCTCAGCTTTATTCAGTTTAATTCTCATGTTCTCTAAACAGTATTATCCCATTCTACTGCAGCTTTCTCCTCAAACATTTCTTCGGTCTTCTTCCCTTGTATCACTGAATTCCCAAAGCCTTTATTTTGTATTTGATTTGATTTTTGTCCCTTAAATGTCTCTCTAAATAGTTAATTGCTTTTTCAGTTTCCCAGATAACATCCAGAGACACTCAAATGGCTTTGCTTCCAGCTATTGAC
This sequence comes from Drymodes brunneopygia, assembly GCA_013400955.1. Taxonomy (NCBI): domain Eukaryota; kingdom Metazoa; phylum Chordata; class Aves; order Passeriformes; family Petroicidae; genus Drymodes; species Drymodes brunneopygia. The sequence goes on along the minus strand of VZTZ01040834.1, from coordinate 317,065 downwards.
CAGCCATATAAATCTGTTCACACACCACAACTCTCTTCATGAAAATTGGGTTCAACTCTGTCCTAAACTTCAATACAAAATCTGTTTGAAATCTGCTGATTTAAACCAGTGCACCACAAAAAACCACAGCTGTCAATGCAAACCACCCACCTTTGTGACCCTGATGTTTTGACACATTTGAATCTGTCAGGAAGTGCAAAACAAATTAATTTCATTTGTAGTTGGGAGACAAATAAAATTATTTTGGGTGGAGCTTTCCCCATAAACTAATTCCATTAGGTTCAGCATTGCCTTTCATCTGGTACCACATCCATTCATCTTTTGCTCAGAAACAGGAAGAGGAGGCTGCTGCTTCTGCCATCCTTGATTCAGACCACATGAGCCCCAGCAAAGAGGCACAAGTTGGCTTGAGGCTGGAATTGGCCCACAGGAGCTGACAAAATCACTTTTTTCTCTGTTTGAGATCGAACTACTCTCACAGAAGTGCAGCAGAAAGGACTGTAGGAAAACACAACTAAACTGCTTGTACATGTTGTCCTTCTACAATTACGTTCTTAGTCCTCTCCTTCATGACAGTCTAAGTGAGGAAAAAAAGGATAAACATTTAGCTAATATGCGAGGTCATCTCAATGATTTATTATTTTTGTTTGTTGGTTTACAACTGTTGCAAGAGAATTCCTGTCATTAAAGTATCACCTGACTATGATTTCCAACAGAAAATATATTAACTGGAATTAAGTATGAAGACTACCAGGTATGCAGAGCTGCACCATAGAAATGTATTGCTATCTGGTCATCTCCTGCATGTTACCCCATATTTTTTAAGTTTAAATGAGTGTGAGTCTGAAAGAGGAAACTGAGGGTATAAGATTGAAAGGAAAAATATGAAAAAACCAAAATATCAAATAATCCCTGTTGAAGATATTTCTAAACAAAAAGATAACCAGAGAAATGAAGCTCCATACATGACTTAGAATTAATTGCACTATATATGTGCATTTCTACGAGCATGAAGAGTGTTTTCAGCATGGGAGGAAGACTGAATGACACACAAGCACCATTAGCCGCAGCCCTTGGGGACCCACACCAAACAGATCATTGCTCATATAAGAAAAAGAAGGTAAATAGGGTAGAAAATGTAGAAGTCTGACAAACTACAGGGCTATGGTCTGACACCGCAGAGGATAATAAGCAAAGGTGAAAAAGGACAGGAAGTGATGTCAGTGGTAGAGAAATCAGCTGCATTTCATGCACAAGCATAGGTACACAGTTCTGGGAATTTCTTATTTTGGAACAAACAGTGAATTGTTTGTGCTGAACCAGTGGCTACCACCTCTGGAGTAGTGCTCCCTTTACAGGCAGGCAATATATCTGAACTGGGTTTCACCTGAGGGTCTTGCAAAAACCAATGTGGGTACATAGGCAGATCCATTCTGGATGTGTTTGTGGAAGCACAGGGATACATAACTTCCCAAATCTTTCAGACCCAGGTGGACATTGTAGGAATCCAATGTGTGCCATGTTTGCATTTCAAACACCGATCATGTGTATCCTGCCCCCTTCTTCAGCAAATGCAACCTACAGGAAAACAAGATACCGACAGAGCTCTGTTCCTGCATTACAGCACACTAGTGTTAGGGCTTGTTAGGGCTTCTCTGCTTCTTACCTTCAACAATGTCTTGAGTCTATCAGTGGACTGTTTGGGGTTCAAACGAGGGGAAAAGGAGGCTTGGTATGGTATTTCCTATGTACAATGTATGTGTGAGAAAGAAAAGAGTCAATTTCTACTGCATTTAAGGGTAAAGACTTTGGCGTCTTTAATTTTTCTCCTCCCTCTATTATCTCTACAAAAGCAAGGCTGCTTTTAAATGTGTTATTTTCTGTCTTGATTTTTCTTCATTTTCCTTGCAGTATTCCTCTGTCATTCTCTCTGTCACAGAAATCAATAGATACTAATACTATTACATGAGCAGGGGTGTTAGCTTTGCAATAACTTCTGGACACGTAGACATGCAGTTTATAATTTATCATATATCTTTGACCAACTCTTTTCCCCTTTGCTCTTTTACATACCTCCCAGGGCCTCATGCTAAGACCAGGCAGTGCTGAGATACCATAATGCACATTGTTTCACATGAATCAAGTGGTCAGGAAAAAGTTTTCTGTTCATACAAATATAAAATTACCTTTGCTAAACGTTACATTCACTGGTACAAGGCCTGGGAATAACAAAAGTTGCTCCTTTGTTTGTGAGACAGGTATATGTAACAACATTTCTACTCAAAATTCAACAAATAAACCCCCTGTGACAGTAAGTTTTGCCACATGGAAAATGGACTTCTTGTTTCATGGTATCTTTTCAGACTGCACTTCATATGCATTGCATTACAGGAAACAGTTATATTGCAAGAATATTGTTACACTCCCTTTTAGAGCTATATTATGAAATAGTGCAAAAGGAAAGGAAAATGCTTTTTCAGTAGACCACCAAGACAGTAGTGCACTTCAAGAGAATAAATAGTCCAGACCAATGCAGCATTCAAAAATCTCTCCTCTGCACAGTCATGGGTTTTATTTAGACATTCAGAGCAAGGAAAACTCTGCTGTAAGAGATATAGATGCCACTTGTTACTGGGAAAGAAGTCTTTTATGACTTTTTAAGAATGCTTTTTAAGACAGATGTGTCTCCAACATATCATTGACCTGATTTGCCATAAATACATTGCTGTTTCAACTACCTGGAAAACAGTGACAAAACCTGATGGCACAGTCAGTCAGTTATGAAGATACACACATGTTACTGCCTCACAAGTATCTCAAGGCTGAAATTTCTGTTAAAAGAGATAATAATTAAAGCACTAGATTGGAATTGCTCATTTTAATGCTGCCTAACCCATCACAAATTAGACAAAATTTCTGTTGTGATTTTGAAATCACTACACATTAAGTGAATGAAATAGGTGAAGAAACATGACAAGGAAAAAGAGAGGAAGGCATGTCTTTTTATATGATACGAGAATATTTGTACCACGTTATTATTATTATTTGAGAGGTAAAGAGAGATATCTATCTGATGTATCGGTTTTGGTAAGGAGGAGAAAGGTGATTCTTCCTTCAGTGAATAGAAAACATAGATATATACAGATTTTTCTTAACTTATAGCTATGAATATACTGCATGTCTCCTAATAGCTGGTGATGCAGTTTATAAACTTCACTTCAGAATGAGCCAATCTAATATCCCCAGTAAATGTTCAGGAATTTTGTAGTGCTGACGACACAATGTATCATGACAAACGTGCCCCAGAGGCACTGCGGCATGGCAGATACAGTATGTGCACAGCCTCTGGCATGTGCAGGTGCCAAAGAGGAGAAGCAAGAAAATCCTTTCCCTTTAGCACATTCACATCGTTACCATTTCCTGAAATTAGGCACATACACCAGCTCCTACAATGTATGGAAACAAAAAAGGTCCTTTAGCTGCAGCAGTAATGGGAGATTCTCTATATTTTTCTTTACTTCAAGATTTGGAAGAGCTGTCTTGCAACTGAGGTCAAGATGGTAAGCAAAGTTAATACAAATCTCGAACTGTTAGGAAGTGAAGACTCCTGGAAAATGGAGAAGAATTTTCTCATACTCTTTCAAAATAAAATTCACCTGTGAGGCCTTTAGAGACTCTAGTGCTTCACTTCTTCAACATGGCTAGAAGTATTTCATCTTGTTTCTACAGAATGAAGAGGAACAGGTAGAGGTAACGCACACAGATCCTTTACATCTCAAGTTATTTACAACAGATGAATTTGAAGTTTCCTTATTCATCCTCAGAGGAGTTGTCTAAGGAATTCAATTTTCACAGTTATGTATTTTTAAGCAAAATACTTAAAGTTATATCAGTAGCATACATGCTGATGAGTGTTTTATGTTCTGTTGATATAAAAGCCCATTCAAGTAACTGTGTTTCAGCCTTTGGGTATGGCAGGAAGGGAGGCTTTACTTGATGAACTGCACAGAGTTACCACTGAGGAGTCCCTGCACACATCTCTAGCAATATAATTTTCATGTTCTTCCTTCAGCAGACTGCAGCACGGTCATTAGAGAATACAAGAAAGAGTTTTCCAAAGCTTAATAGGCTTCTGCTTTCTACATCTATCAGTACCTTGCCCACAAGTACAAGCTTTTGTACTTGACTATGGACCCACCAGTACGGGTTTGATCTACTTAGTTTAGGTTTTCCCACCTTTCATGTCCAAAGAGGATGCTTTCAAAGTCCTATCCCATACAGTATCACCTGTAGTTCAAAATTCAAAGAGTTTTCACCTGGTGCTTAATTTTTCCCTTTCACTTTCCCCATCCAGAACCTCCCTTCCCACTAGGCAAGGATGACAAGTTCATCATCATGCATATGTATTATCCTCAGCTGAATTGTGTCTTTGGCAATCAGACTGTGGTAAATAAAAGGTATGGCCTAAAGAGGATTCTGCTTTAGTCCTTATCCGCTTGTAAAGCAGAGAAGAAAGAAAGGGATGATTCTTCTGTTTTTGTAAGAGATGGGTATCAAAAGAAATAATTTAGTGTGGAAATTCTATACCTACCGATCTGGTATCTTTTCTAAAACAGACTGTTCTGCAATACACCCATGTAACCCAATTATATGATTTGTTTTATCTTTTTATGTGCATTTCTTTCTTCCCGATGGCAAACTAATCATTGGACTGTGCACTTGTGCAAAGCAACCTCTTGGACAAATTCTACTTGAGAGTTTTACCAAATTATAGCTGTATTTTAATAAGCCCGTGATCCAACAGACAACAAAGTAAACAGGAAAAGCTCTGCTGGAGCCAGACTCTCTCTAGGCTTTTCAGCTGTTTCTGTATGTAAAATGATTAGTACATGTTTACATATTCATGCATGGGGGAGAACAAGTTCAGACTTAACTGTCAGTATGTATATGGGCATACCACAGTACCAAATTTGTTGTTATTAAAAAAACCTAATAAACAAGGCTTTGTGAGTTTACTTTTCATTAGAAAAGCTCAATAAACACAAGTGCTGGCTTTCTCCTAATCTGTTCTCAGCAAGTAACCTCAACATAACTTATTCTACCCAGTGAAAATTTTCACTGTTTATCAGCTTAAAATTGATCGCTCTTTTCTTGTTTACTGTTGCAATAATGGGTCTGCAGCTGAAAGAAAAGAGCTTTATTCTTATAAATAAAAGAAACACAGTCATAATCATGTTAACATATTTCCCTGGTATTGTAGAGTTATAAAAATTGAGAAAGGGGGAAGGTATTGCCATTGTGCAAATTCCTGTTAAACAGATGAAACAAGTCCATGAAGTATGGCTTCCCAGTTCTGGCAGCTTCTGCCTGCCTTTATTCCACTTATTTTTTACTGAATAAAATTGTCTTCTACTATGTCTGCCTCTCTGTCTTGGCAAAGCAATATCCTGCTGGTCAAAACATTAAGTATTGCTGAAGTCATTGGTATCTCAAGGTATTCAACATCTCACTTAGACTCTGATCCAAAATATAGTGAGATAACTGATGCATTCCAGTGTATGTTTTACCTTACAATCACCTGGGTAGGTCCTTTTTCCACCAGGTATTCTGTAATGCTCTACACCATTTGCACTGAACTCAACTGTCCAGAAATCGTGGTGTTGGCATGTGGCTAGGAAATCCCCTTATACCCAAGAAGTGCACAACTGCGTACTGCTGGCTAAGGCCATGCACCCTTAAAGTCAAAGATGAATCTTCCAGCAATATCAAGGGGAGCTGGAATTGTTCCTTTGGTTGTCATCCCCTGACCTGTAAAACCAACAGTATCTGTAAGCTGTTAAAGTTGAAATCTTCAGAGGAAAATAAGATTTGTATCACATGTACCAGCACAGTCATAAAAAACTTTCACCTACTCAAGTGAGTTCCAAGTGTCCTTCTCCAAAAATATCTCTTCTACTCTTTGTGGGCTTTTCTAAATATCTGGTTTATCTAAATTCACCACAGATAAAACAGGAGCAAATTAAAGAACTGCATTAGAAAGGGTAGTCCCATCCTCTTAAGCATTGATGCTAATTTCATGGGAGTCCAGTAGAGGTCATATGAGGGACAGTGACTTCTTTTTATACTGTTATCCCTCCATCCTCTCCCTTCTTCTTGAGCCACATAGTCTCAGAGGACAAAGGCTGGAGTTGGAATAGCTCTGAGGAGCCTGGCTCAGCCCCTGGGCTGCAGTCCATGATGTAGAATGGTCAAAAGCAATTGAACAAGAAACTTGTCTCTAATGATGCCCAGAACCTTGGGGACAGGCAATTCCACACAGACATGTTTATCTAGTAAAGTACCTTTTCTCCTGTTCCATCTGTGTAATCTTTTCTCATTGTGAAAAACTATAGGGCTGAACTGAGCTTCTCACATTACCCAGTGGGTACTCCTGACTATTGAACACCTAACATCACAACTCTAACACTGTGTGGAAAAGGGTTTTGATGCTTAAAAACTCTTCCCAAAGGTATTTGATTAAGTAGGTCAGTCTCTTGCCTAGTCAACACAGATCCTTCACTTTACTACAGAGCAGACATTAAAGTGCACTTTCAAGCAGTGTTTTCCCATTTAAAATATCTGTATGCATTAAGGTAACAAATAAATATATGTGGCCTTTAAGTGTTTATCTTCGGCCTTTTACATCACTGGTTTGGCTTTGCAAGCACAAGTTGGTATCCAGCCTCAAATCTCACTGAGTTCACCTGAGCTGCAGATCTCTACCATCTATCTCAAATCATCTTGCAAATCATGCTTAGAGCCTTTGTAGAACCCTTTTCCTCCTTTGTTGCCTACATCTTCTGACCCATCTGTTTTTAAAGTGATTCCTCTGAGGGGAAGTAAAGGTCTGCTGCTGTATCTTGCACCTGCCCGACTGACACTTTACTGCATAACCTTTATTTTGCTGCATTCTCCAGCAGACCATAAAAGTTAGTTTTAAAAGAAAGCTCCTCTCTAGAGCCCAGGTCGTTGACATTGGTTTTAGTTCTCTTTCCCATATTTTAGGATTTAATAATCAAATTTCTACAGAAGATCTATCCCACAGAATTTTATTCCCAAACACTGAGGCTTTAGTTTATTTTGAAAAATCAAGTGCATTTTATATTTACTTTTATATTATTTTGGTATAATGCCTTTTCATTCCAATAATTTTGGCTTAATTTTCTGCACTATATATATTCTTTTGTTCCCATCACCCAAGTAGCTGTTTAATGGTTAGCTACAAATTTGCATTTGTTTGATCTCAGGTGTCTTTCTGCCTAAAGAATTAGTGATGCTTTTGATAATATATACTCCAAAGGTATATTGTTTTGAACAACTCTTTTGACCTACTTGTTTCCATAATGTTTGAGGTTTCTGTCAACGTGATTTCTCTTTATCATTTTTCTTCCCTTCCCTTTACCAGAGGCTGATTTTCTTCTAACAACCTATTTCAGTTCAGTAAAACTCCCTTTATTTTTTAATTTTCTTAGGTTATTGAAGTCCCCAGATTCCAAAAACATTAATTTTACATTTTGTCAAACAGAAGGAAGTTCAGTAGATTCAAACAGAACCAGACTGAATAATCTTACCTATGTAATGTCCTTTTTCCTTCACTTTGAAAAATTCAGCAACTGTAGATGAAATTCTTGTTCCTGTGACAGGCTGAAATGAAAATTAGAGTAAGTCTTATTTCATCAGATATAAAATATCAAACTCTTTGTAATTTTTTAAAAAAATTAAAATTATTCACATCCCATTATATAAGTAACATGCAGACAGTCCTGATCCATCTAGTAGGCATTTTATTTTACAAAGACCCCAATCTTGCAATCCAATCTGAACAGAAGAGCCCTTTCACTTCCACTGAAAGCCAGTGAATATATTAGGCACCAGGCTTATAGAGGTGTTCTGACACTTTAAAATGCAGACAGACACATAAGAAAATCTTTAAAAAATGTACAGAAAATGAATTCTCACTCCAGCTCATTTCTGTGTCCATAACATAACCCATTATATTTTAGATGAAACAAGGCAAAAAATTGAAACATAATTTTGGTTTACATTTTTAAAAAACAAACAAAAATTGAACTTTCTGTCCCATGGAACAAGAAAAGGATAATTTTGAGAATGTTCAGGACATTCGTTTTAACGACTTTTCAACCTGGGAGAAAATGATTCATCTCCCTGAACTCTGTCATGTGTTCAGAGATGTGGTGGGTACTGCATGGATCGCACTTCCAAACAATACCAACTGCATGTGCTCACACAGAGCCGAAAGGCTTCATTTTGCATCTGAACGTACAGTCCTTGCACCACTAGAGAACCAAGGCTGGGATTGCTAAATACAGTTTTTTAAAAGGAGACTGTTTTGTTGAAAAGCAGAATAGCTTCATAGTCAATATAACATGGTTTTAATCATAGAATCACAGAATGGCTTGGGTTGAAAGGGACCTTAAAGACCATCTAGTTCCAATCCCCCTGCCTTGGGCAGGGACAGCCTTTACTAGACCAGGGTACTCAGAGCTCCATCCAATCTGGCCTTCAACACTTCCAGGGATGAGACATTCAAGACTTAATAATTATACAGTATTACAAATAAACCAAAAAGGCAATTATCAGATTTGAGTTATTACACTAAGTTTGAAGATTTTCTCTCCAGGTCATTTCTCAGAGATTACTGCATTTGTCTTCAAGAGTAACACTTTCAAATTACTTTTTATAGAATATGAGAGAAACTTCACTAAGTTTTAGCCAACATTGGAGAAAACCTAAACTCAGAACTGGTACTTGCAATGTGAATGAAGGGCTCCTTATATTTAAAATATATTTGAATGTTTGGTTATATATGACACCATCTGTTCTAACTAGAGAGACCATAAATGGTTATGTAATGATAAATTATTAAAAATTATCACTAACCAAATACAGAAAGGTTTCTGTAAATACCATAATGACTTTTTCTTGGAAAAAACAAATGTTCAGGGAATGACTGCAAACTAAACTAACAAGTACAGACACAGAAAAAGAACTGAGATATCTCAAGCTAATTTTATAAATGACTGTGTAATTTACAGAGCGAGTTTATGAAGTTGCTAAATTAGCATTCCAAGATCTCACTAGAAATCTCCTTTCCTCTACCATTAGCCTCAGCATTAGCTCACAGGTCTCTGTCAAGAGATCCTACCCTGCAGATACAGTGCAGTGATGCCAGCCATGAAGCTGAGAACTGAGCAAGTGCAGCAGCTTATGGCTAAATCACTGCCTGTATCTTTAATTGCAGGTGCCCACACTGGGGAAGGTCTGGCTTATTTTATAAGTTCTTGCTATCTACACTAAAACAAATAATGAGAAACATCAAAATAAAATTAAAATTAAGCATCTTTATGGCATAACACTACCATACTTCTACAATGATTTTGAACATTTATAATTTAAAATTAGGAGTTAAGGAGGAAAAAGGGCAGAAATTGTTATCACAAACTGTCTTAGAGAGGAAACTGTTTACAAACATTTGAGAAATCTTTCTGAACAAGACAATTTTATTCACACCACTTGTTGTAATTAGGTATTCATTACCTCCCCCCACCACTGATGAACAAGCTAAAACTGTAATGATTAAGGCTATGATGAATTGACCACTCCATGTTCATATGGACTTTTACTATCTCTTTACAACTGCTTGAGAATGTTTTCTGATTTATACTTAAAAAAAAAAAAAAAGTTTAAACTGCTTGACAAATATTTCATTGTCCCTATACAGCTCACTGCTGCCACTTGTTTGGAAAAATGAAAGGTAAGTTGAAAAATGCACCTTTTCCATTTTCATCTCTAATTGAATTCTCTCTTGACCCCCTTATTCCCCATGGCTGTATTTCAGGTTTTGATGATAAGAAAAAGAATTTTGTATTTGGATAATACAATTTTCTCACTTGCCTTCAGCGACCTTCAGCTCAATTTCCTCTCCCCAGAGACACTGTATATTATAGAATTGAATCAAATTCCTTATTCATAGAAAAAAAGTTCCAATTTAATCTGAATATTCAGCATTTTACACTGGTCAGGGTGATGGATGGCAAATTGAAATGCTTTTGGTTCAGGTAATCAAATGGTAGAATTCAGACTTGTATTGAAAAAAATAATGAAGTCTATTCAATATTCTCATAAGGTGCAAAAAATGCACATTACATGGTAGAAATGGGGCTTTTTCTTATTATCTAACCAATAACATCTCCACTGCAAAAAGTATAGCAAAACATTAAGAATTTATGTAGGTTAGTACATGTGAAAAGCAGCCACCTTTGGGGGGAAATGTAGGCATCCTTGTAAGAGTGCCTAGATGAACAAGTACAAAACTGGGGGAAAAACAGGCCTATTCTCAGTATGTACCAGCAATATTCAGTGGTGGGCTACTGAAGCCTTTTAATATGTTTTAAATGCTTTTTGAGAAAGAAACACTGCCCTTTTAATCACTTTAAGTTGTTAGATATACTGAATAACTGCAGCGTTTCATTTCCATCCCTGAAAGTTTTGACAAATAATGTCATCAGGTGTCTCATTATTTCCAAAGGACTACCATTTCATTTTGGAAAACCCTCTTCCTACTTGTAAAGTTCAGCCCCAAAACAACAATTGATTTGAACAACGCCAGCTTGGCACCACACTATTGATGAAACTTACTTGGATATTTGGACTTGGACAAGATGTCTCCAGGAAAACAAGAGGATAATGATGCTGCATAAACTTGGTTTGGTTTAAAAATTCCATCAATAGTTACTTTCCTCCCTTCTAGAGGCGCATGGAATTACACCATTTGGTTTTCAAATACTGTATACCAGTTATTTCTTTTCTAATTATTTGGAGTATTTAAGCCACAAGGAATGCCTAACTGTAGGCATCACTAACATTTAATTAAAAATGTAGTGCAGCAAACTAAATGTTAAGGCATTGTGTTAAAAAGGAGTCCTTGACTGCCCTTCCTGCTGTACTACAGTTTGTGCCTCCTCCACATTTCTGTTCTCACTTCACACACACTAACCTGGTGCACAGGTATTATCCAGAACAGCAGGATGAGGGCAATTCCCATTCAGAGAAACTTCCCCATACCTAGCAGACACAAGGTGACCTTCACAATGGGGGAAGAACATTTTTCATCAATTTTCCTTCCTCTACAGCACAAGCAGCAGCGCTCAGACCTGATCCTCCCCTGTGGAAACACAGAGCTCTGCATGATGCTGGGCATGCTCACAGGGCATTTGTGTTCTCTAACCTATGGATGGAGTTTGCCTTATCAGCTTGTGCAGTTTCACAGCCACAGATGGGGTGTGAGGCAAGTGGAAAAAGTACACAGAAACACTCTCAGGAGCAGGATAAGTGCTCAGACTATCAAGGATAATGGTTTTTTAAGAAATATTTACAAGTTAAAGCTCTTAATGTTGAACTAACTCTTAAATTAGGAGACGTTGGCAGGAAATGGTGAATGCTAGCAAGAACTTGTGACCCACCAGCAGTCATGGAAAGAAGAGTTGAACCCAAGAAGACACACAAATATATTCATTTCAGTCAAGGCCCAGGTTAAAAAAAAAATCACATTTTTTCAATCTTTCCTGTAAGAGCAATTTAGGAACCAAACATTACATGCACCACTATATGGTGTAAGGGTGGTTCTGCAATGAAAGTCACTAACAGTTACACTGATGAACAAGAAAATAGAGACCACCTACTATTCCCAGAACCCTTACATCATCAGGAGTTGCAGGAATTTAAGTAATTAGAATGCAATATTTTATAAGTTAAAGTGAATAGATACCAAATAGATACACAAAGTTTGAAGTTTTTTATATCATCAGAAACACAAAAATGAACTTAAGATGTCATAGAAGAGGATTTAAGCATGTGATTTTTAAATAATCAAGTAGAAGCTTGTCCTCTGTCCTGAACAGGATGGAAAAGAAGTGCATAGTTCTGACTAATCTATTATCAGCATTTCAAGGTCCAGAACACTAAGGATATTAGCCGCATGAGCTTACTTCTGCTGAGAGTTATTTGGAACGTCTTTTGTGAACACCTCTGGGAATATAAGAAGTGTAAGACATGTGACAGCAATTTTTACTACACAGCAAAAAGGCAAATTAGAAAAATATTTTAATTTTATTGAAAAGTTGCATTCAAATCTTGTTCCTTCCAGAAGAGTTCTTAGTACCAGTCCTTGTAGAAGGGCTAAGTACCAAGTCAGGACAGTCAAGCTATGTGAGGAGGTGCTTAAAAGTCAGGAAGCAGCAGCATTGAAATACTTATACAAGCTGGTTTCATGTTACCATGGGGACTATTCCCAAAGGCCATATTAGCCGATGGCCACCAAGCCCCACAGGGGAACTTTCACAATCAAGGGATACCAACAGACTCTTCTGGAGGGCAGCTCAGATCAGGAAACCAGTTCCAGCCCAGAGGAGTCTGTATCACCCAGATAAATTTAGCCACTGTGAATACTCTTCGTACATTCAAATTACATTCTTTAGCTGCAATTATTTTGCCCAGGATCATGTGGAACATTATGCAAGCTTTGTCTTCTTCCAGGGTGCACTTTTCTCATTTCCATAATAGTCCGGTATTGGATCTATACCTTGGCAGTTGCCGACTGCTGTCACATTCACTTCTTTTTTCAGCTGGTAGTATTAAAAGGTAAACGTTAATTACAGGGACTATTTCTCTAACCTTGTCTCTGGGACAGAATATTTAGCTGGGAACAGTATCGTTTATCACAGCTGCAGCCTATTTGATAAATGCTTCTTAAAAGCCAGACTCCTTGTCTGCTGGATATGCTGCCTCACTGAGGACTGGGGGTGTAAAGCAGCTCAAGGTAGTCACTGTTAGTGCCCCTCCAGAGCTCCTTTCAGACCAAAGGACAAACACGGCTGCAACAGTGTGCAAAATACTCTGGCCCAGCATTCAAGGGGCTCTTGTTCTTCATCTGTGTGCTAACCCCAGTGAGCACGGAGAGGAGCAGGGGTTCCCATGTTAGCTGGCACAGCACGCGTGAGCTGCTGATATGCTCTGAATGTCCACCAGCTTGGGTAGCAACTTAATAAAGCAGCTGAAGTTAATGCCATTTTTTGGCACCACATAAAAGAGTCTGTTGTAGGGTCACATATATGCATATAAAGGGTCATGTACCAGCAAATTTTCAGGAAATAGTAGACATGCACATTATTAGACTGAATTGCTGTCTGGCTCCAATATCTAAAATATAGAGCCAACTCTTAACCCTACGTCTCAGCATTCTGATGCACTTAAATCAGAAAAACATGTAGGGTTTCTGTGTCTTAAGTGGAGTTTCTAGAGCAGGAGAAGAATATCAAGAAAGTAGCACCAGATTCTATGCAGAAATATTTGAAGAGCATTACTGCTGGAATTAGCGCCACTACTAACACAATATTTTTATTAATAAACACTTTTCAAAATCTGAGATTGCCTCTAAAATCTTGATTTTAAAGAAATTAATCTGAAGCTCTTTTTCTTTCTATTAGGATTTTTGAACCAGTAATTCTGTATTTCCAATACTTTCTTTGCAACTATAAGGACTCCTTTTAACATGCATGTTTAATGGAAGATAACGTTATTTCATAATCATGGGACTCTGGAGCTTTATAAGAAAAACACTAAATCTTATTAGACTTGTGATAAAATTATTGGTGTTGGCAACCTTGCAGACGTATGCCTAGAGCTGCACAATGTTTTCTTCCTCTAACTACTGTAACTAAAAGGACTTTAATGAGAGCAGAAGAATGTGGCTCTGTCTGCCCAGAATCTTTTGGAATTTTCACTTTTCCCTAATGAAAATGAAAACAAATACTTTTCTTTTTTTTCCTGTAAGCTTTTACGGACATCTGAACTGACTTTTGTAATGAACAAGGATTAAGCAAACTCAGGAAAATTATAAATGTGGTTTGTATTAGTGGACTAATTAGCTCATAAATTTAGAAATAGTTAATCTTTTAGTTTTGCTGAATGAAAATAGCGGTCAAATTGCAGATCAGATCTTGCAAATGGAGTAATGCAGTGGTGAATTAAACCCCCCAGAGCATAGGTGTCTGATCTCATAGCATTATGAAAACTGGAAATCTTGCTACTGGCTTTGAAGAGTACAAAGTGAATTTTAGCCAAAGTTGTAAAATATTATTCAAGCAGCCAGATACTTAGCAGATAATAATAAAAACAATGTGATTTATTAGGTGTGTGCTTCTCATTGTGCGGTAATCCAACAACTAACTATATTAATTATTTTTAGTTCCGTGAGCTAATTAGAGCAGTGGTAGCTGGCAAAATTCTGTGGTTTACTGCAGTTTCTCTTTAATGTATGTATTTATGTCCATGGATATTCAAAAGACCCTGCCCTAGAAATATATATGTTATTACAGAAACAATTGTGGGTACCAAGGGGTAAAAATATACTTGTCCATTACATGATTTACATTTCTTTAGAACTGCCAAAACAGAAAAAGAGTAGAGGTGCTGTTTTACACTGCCTGGTTGATAATGTGATGCAGTCTGCTCTGATGAAACAAAGAAAAGTAGATTCTATCCCAAAACAAGTTTAGGTCTCAGTTCTTCAGACTGGGTCCTAGCCAGGTGATGGAGATGCAAGAGCCAAGCACCTGGGCATGGTAGCAGACAAGTAGCTGGCAGACATTACAGGCTGCTGGATACAAGAGCTCAGAGTCTTCTCTCCCCTTTAATGATTGCACCAGGACGAGGTTAGAAGAGAACTGGGCTCAGTAACACTCAACATGGAGAATGAATGGACTCCCATTCTCACACCCCATAAACATCCTCACGCACACCTTGTTAAACACCACCCCAGAGACTGCGTTTCAAGCAGTTTTCCATAAACTCCATGTGACCTGGATACAATGCTAGATAAAACCATTGGATAAAATACAGCACCAGAAGTATGTGAACCTGGGATTAGAAGATCAGGGTGACTTAATGCGGAACCAGCCTTCACATCTGGACTGCTGTAAACATCGCTCAGTCCAAGGCCCCTGTGGAAAGAAACCAACACACCAAAAGTAATTCAGTAAAATGTATAAGAAGTGCTCATTGCTAGAGCCCTGCAGTGATATGCAGTAGGAATTAATCTAAAAACATGATGGCAAACAACTGCTGAATCAATTCTCTTCTTTGGCTTGTAGTGCACCTGCTCTTACAGTATCTGCATTTAATACTCTTTTTTTTTTCTTGCAGAGATGTCAATATTTCTGCATTAAACCAACTGCTCAGGTAAGGAGACAGCCAGCGACAAGGTCTTATTCTAACTACATGGAGCATGTGATAAGGAAGAAACAAAATGTGTCTGCAAGTACAAAATGTTTAAATGCTCATGAGACAAGCTGGCAAGTTACAAAAGAATTTGTAATTGTATCTCTGGTTTGCTCTTAAGGAGTTGTGCATCAGCAAGCTATTAACTAGATCCTATATTACTGCAGTATTCTACCTCAAGGTGGTAGGAGACAAATTCAAGGTAGAGAACATTCAAGCCTCACATCTCAATATTAGACTCTTCTGAGTGCATTGCTGGCTGCCAAACATGTGCAACAAGTCAGCATTGCTGACATATTTTTGCCTGCTTATGATGCTACTTCTGGAGGCCATATGACCTATAGTTCACCGTCCCAGCTTTATTTTTGGTAAGCTGCTGTAAGAAAGGATGGAGTGGCATGGTAAGCTGGTATGGGTGCATAAGTCAATGGATTGCCAGTTACTACCATTTTCTTAGTATTTATCCTCATTTTAAATGATGCAGCATAAGGCATGCAAAGCCCTCTCCATTCCCCCCCCCAAATTACTACCAGGACTAGGAATTTGAGTGACAGTATGTTAGACTTAATCCTTCACTTAGTGGAAAGTAAAATTTACACTCCCCTGAAGTCTCTCTGACTGCATACCTTAAGCAGGTTTACAAGAAACATCACGTTGGCAGCACAACCTCAATGAACCCATCTGGCCAAAATTTTCAATAACAACTTAAATAAAAGTGACCAGTTTGTCAGAGGCATTGACCACTCTTGCTTCCAACTATGTTAGCACATAAGGAAATTGGGAGATAGTTATTTTAGTATGGATATTATATTAACATATTATAGTTATATGTAGGTTAGAACTGGACTTCAGATGCCTAAATTTGAAAGTTGCTAAATATGGCAGGAAAAGCATTATAAAAGCAAAAGCTTGGTCAAAATTCAATATTCTCTTAAAGCAGCATCCTTAAGAGGTATTGTAGTTCTCTTCCCTGTATGACACGCTATCATGGTTTAACCCCACCATCACCCATATATCACACAGCTACTCACTCTCTCCCCCATCAGCAGGATCAGGGAAAGAATTGGAAGGGTAAAGTGAGAAAACTCATGAGTTGAGATAAAGACAGTTTAAGAGGAAAAGCAAAAGCTATGCACACAAACAAAACAAAATAATGGAATTAATTCACTGCTTCCATGGGCTGGCAGGTGTTCAGCCGTCTCCAGGAGAGCAGGGCCCCATCATACACAACAGTGACTTGGGAAGACAAGAATCTTCACTCCAAATGTCCCCCTTTCCTTCTTCTTCCCCTCACTTTATATACTGACCATGATGTGACATGGTCTGGAATATCCCTTTGATCTGCTGGGGTCAGCAGTCCTGGCTCACAATCTCTCATGCATCCAAAGTCTGTTCATCAGCATGGCAGTAGGAAAGGCAGAAAAGTCCTTGGATCTGTGTAAGCCCTGCTCAGCAATACCAAAAACATCTCTACATTATCAACCCTATGTTCAACACAAATCCAAAGCAATCCCCATACCAGCCCCTGTGAAGAAAGTTAACTCTACCCCAGATAAAATCAACGCAAAGCCATATGAGAAGCTCCAGAATAAGGACTCAGAAATATCCTGCAGTGAATTTTATTTTGATCTCGGGTACATGTTCCACCTCAACCTGCCATTCTGTTTAAGGATGATGACTCTACTTTTGAGACTGGATGAGAGTATATCTGACACAGTCCTGTGCAAGCAAGTAAATATAATACTCCAAACACATTTATCCTATCTAACTTTAGGCTTCTAAAATGTGGTTATGTATATCTCAAACACTAATTGAGATTCTTATTAAGTAGTGAAGAGGAACACTTTTAAGCCATGTTATATCTGATCTCAGTTAGATGTCTACCTCTGGATAACATTTATCAGGCCTTAGAAATGTTACTTTACTCTAGTACAGAGGGATTGGAGACACCTCTTTACTACCTGCCTAAGTTGTACAGACCCAAGGTTATCAGGGAAGAAGCCCAGCCCACACTGCAAAATGTTGATTAGGAATGGAAATATTCCTTGTGAACAGCACTGCCCTGTGTCACTGTACACAGTGACAAATAAAGGCAAAGGAGGATTTTGACATTTAGCCAGGAATACATACATTGGCAGTATTGCTAACATCACACTTGCTGAGTCAAGACCAGTGAAGCAAGGTCAGAAAGGAGTTGTAGGCAATAGAGCCAACAAGAGCTGAATGTGGCTCCTCAGTTTCTGCACTGGGGTTAGTACCTCCATGCAGGGTATGCAGGGAGGTACAGTGCTACACAGATAAACCAAATTGGCTGTACCAACTCCACTGCACTGGGTTGTTAGGCCCAAGCATTTCTGTTATTAATCGAGTTATAACGATACACCACTTTTTGAACAAGTGCCTTACCTAAAGCATAGTCTGTGTCTTTTACAGCAATGCTAAGTGTGACCCCATCACTAAACTTTCAGGTTATCAGCTGGATATTGCATGCTCAATACTTTAATATTTAGTAATTATTCAGTGGATTTTTAAAGGAGCCCATCCGTAAACCAGATGGATATATTTCATATAAATGGTAAGACACTAAGAACAGATTTTTGTTTTCCATACATTGAAAGCAACGCAGAGGAAGTTCAGCTTCTATACTCACTATGTCAAGCAAGAACAAGGAAATAGCAATCAAAAAGGATTTCAAGTTTCAAATCCCAGTAGAAGATCTGAACAAAGGGGTTCAATTTAGGTATTTCTCCACTTTTGGCCAAGTTTGAGCCCCTGTATCTCTACAAACACACAGCCCTACCAGTAGATACACTGCTGAGTAGACCTGATTCATCCAGACACAAGTTCAAAACAACTTTCCCAATTGCCAGTACTGATACCACCTGGTGAGGATGTTTAACAGAAGACCCATGGAATTGATTCCTCTCTTACGCCAATGTTATTCATGACACAGTCTAATGAAGTCAGAATTAGAATTGCTTTGAATCTACACTAGCATGCACAAGAGAACACTGTGACTGTGTGCATCTCTCTGAGGGTTTTTTTTTCATTTCTTTTTGTCTTATTTCTCATGTTCCTCTGGGAGATCTCATTGCCAGTTTCAACAAAGGGCATCATCTCTTTGCAGATGATATCCAACTCTACAACTCTGTCAAGTCACTCTCTGATCCCCTTCTTGCCACCTGTCTTCAACATGTCAATCAACAGATGGCTACACTATCACTAAGGAATGCTTCAAAGGCATTCAAAATGTTTTAAAAGTCCTCTTTGTTCCGTGTCTCTTGCTCTGCGATCAGTCTTCTTAATTCAGCCCTTCAGTTCTCTGCCAAAAATCTTGTTGCTATCCATAACACAGAGTTTTAAATTTCTTTTCCCCTACTCAAAAGCTACTTCCATAATATTTACAGATTTATCCATACTTTGACATCAGCTTCCGCTATGTTATGCTGAATGTTTTACTCCAGTTTAAAAAATGCTATTTTGTCCACTTTGGTTTTCTAAAAACATATTTTATAACTTCCCCAACCATTGGGCAGGAAACAGAATACTACCCTACTTCAAAAAGTGGAGACTCCCTCAAGAACTTTCAATGTCTTCTTAAGTGCAGAATCTCATTTTAAGACTTGTGAAAATATATTTCAGTGTCTACAGCCAGAAGCTAAAGCTTTTTGATATACTTAGAAGAGTAATACTGGGTTTTGCCAGATGACTCTGTTATTATCAAAATATCATTCTGGTATTACCTAAACATAATTGTGTTGGACTGTACCAGATTTCTCTCACAGCATCTTGGCTTTTGCTTCTCCTCAGCCCTTTCTTATCTCAGTGTCCCCTCTACAAGCTTCCAAAAATGAGAAAGCAAGCCCATTCCTTCACTTACCCCATTTTAATCTTGCCTGCATTTTCAAGCCTTCCCTTCAAGCCACTGTATCAACTTTGGTACAGCCCCATTCCCACAGCAGTAACGTTCCAACAGTTTGTAACAATAACCTGTCATAAATCTGGAGTGTCTCTGCTGGTAAAGGAAGTGGCAGAATGTAAAATGGATTAACGAAAGTGAAGTGTAGCTTCATGAGGAAAAATCAGTGCAGTGGAAGTAGGGAATCTGATGTAAAAATACTAATGGGTCGCTGATCTAAAAAATACTAAAGAAAATAACTATATGGGCTAATGGTCAACCACCTAAACCCCACTGACAAGTGCACCCAGAGAGCCTCAAAGGGGTGCCCCTGAAGGCTGACAACCACAAATTCCGAGTGTATGTTTTCCAGTACAAAAAAGGGGCTGCAAACAGATAGGTACACATCATTCTCTCAGTAAGGGGATTATCCTTCTATTTGTTACTGCCTCCACCTCCTCTTTCATCCTATCATTTGCAATCCTGGAACACTAGGGGTAACCACAGCCATTGTGTAGAAAGAGCATTTAGTGTTCTTCTTTTAACAGCATTTAGCAGCTGGAACCAGCTCACTTTCACAGAATCACAGAATGGGTAAAGTTTGTGGAAGGGATTACAGTGGGTCATCTAATCCACCCTCTCTGTTTAGGCAGGGTTGTTCTAAAGCACATGGCATAGGAGGGCATGCAGATGGTTCTTGTACATCTCCAGTGAGGGAGACTCTACAACCTCTCAGGGCAATCTGTTCCAGTGCGTGTGGTCACTTGCACAGTAAGGACATTCTTCCTCATGTTCAGGTGGAGCTTTCTGTGCATCAGTTTCTCCCCTTGCCTCGTGTCCTGGTGGCTGGCACCACCAAGAAGAGTCAGGACCCATCCTCTCAGCACACCCCCTTTAGATATTTACACACACTAATAAGGTCCCCTCCTAGTCATGTCTTCTCGAGGGTGAACAGGCCCAGATCCCTCTGCCTCTCCTCTTAAGAGAGATGCTCCAGTCACTTTATCCTCTTTTTCACCCCCTGCTGGACTCTCTCCAGGAGCCTCACGTCTCGTGTGCTGGGGAGCACAGAACTGGACACTCCAGATGGGACCTCACCTGGGCTGAGTAGAGGGGCAGGTTCACCTCCCTTAACCTGCTACCAGTGCTCTTCCCAATGCATCCCCGGACACCACTGGCCTTCCTGGCCCCAAGGACACACTGCTGGCTCATGAACAGCTTGTCTTCCACCAGGACCCCCTGGTCCTTCTCCACAGAGCTGCTCCCCAGCATGTCAGCCCCAGTCTGTGCTGGTGCCCAGTGTTATTCCTCCCCAGGTGCAGGACCCTGCATTTGCCTTTTCTGAATTACAGACAAATCCTCTCTGACCCTCTCTTCAAGTTGTCAAGGTCCTTCTCAAGGGTTGCGCAGCCCTCCGGGGTAACGGCCGCTCCTGCCGGCTTTGCGTCATCGGCAAACTTGTTGAGGAGATACTCTGCCCCTTCATCACTTTGCCAGCTCCTCTCAGAAGGCCAGTGAGGAGTAGCCTGCCAGACGCCGAGCCCTTGTCAGAGCCAGAGCTGAGCGGGGCACAGGCGGCCCTGGCGGCCCCACGGCGACTCGGGCAGGGCAGGGAAGGGCTGGGCAAGGCGACCCCGCGCCCGTTGCCATGGCCACCGGTGGCCGCGTCCCGCGGGGCGGAAGGGTCGCGCTCTCGCGAGATGGCGGCGGGGCCGGGCCGGGCCGGAAGGAGGCGCGCATTTGAAGGCGGTGGCGGCGGGAAGGGGCGGTGGCGGAGGCGGAAGGGGGCAGGTGAGTGTGTCCCTGCCGTGGGTCCCGTCCGTGTCATGGAGCGGAGCTACGGCGCCTCTGAGCTGCTGCTGCTGCGGGAAGAAGCGCGGCGCTCGCCCGAGGGCAGCGAGCGTGCCTGGGGCTGCGCCGGGCTGGCCCTTCCCCAGCACCGTTTCTTTCCAGGCGAATGGCGCTTGAGAATGGCTGGGCACAGCCGCCAGCGCCGTGAGGGTGTTGAGCTTAAAAAAGTAGGGAAACGAGGTGGCCTTCAGTTTCAGAAGCGGAATAACTACGAAGTTACAGCGGCTTGAAAAGTTTAAGTGGTGCGGTGTTAAAAGACGTCTAGTTCTGCCGTGGGACGAGGATGAGCTTTAGGTTTTAGTAGAGTGTTCGTTTGCTAGGTGTTACTCGTTTCCAAATTGAAGTGCTTGTTTTAATGCTTGTTCAGCCGAGTATTTATATATAGAATCATTTAGGTTGGAAGAGACGTCTAAGATCATTACTCATATATCTTTTATTGTATGCTTTATGCATATAGCTGAAATCCTGCGAAGGGCGTTAAAAAACACAAACGTGAGGGAGCATAGGTTTTATTTGAACTGTACCAAATCATGAAGTAATTGGATGCCGAAAATCTTGATAGTAACTTGGGTTCTGTTCTCAGTGTTTCATTCCAGTCTTCTGTCTCTCTAACACACACAAAAAAAAAAACAACCAAAAAACTGTTTGTTTCAGGTGAGTATCTGAACCTGAAATACTGTCTCAATTCTTGAGTTACATTGAATTTTACATTAGTTTTGAAAAACTGCAAAAGTGAGTGTCAAATAAGAGATTTTTAAACTATCAAATGACAGGGCTTTGGGAATCGCTTGCATGGAGAGATGCAAGATTTTAAATCCATAGCACAACCTCAGAATGAAAACTGAGCCTTCAGTCTTAGTTCTGAATCGCTTGACTGAAAGACTTGCTTATTAAATCTTATTTGTTCTATCACCAGGGTTTAGCATAAACTGCTTAGACATTTAGTTCTTAGTATGTTCAATTATAAGTATTTTCAAGTCTTATTTTTCATAATACATGTGTTTTTAACACATATTCTTAGAGGATATTTGTATTATTTGTTAGCTGTCTCTTTGAATAAGCCCAAGTGCAGTTTCTTTGTTCTCTAGTCTCCACCATTTACACAGTATGCTTTTAAAAGAAGTTATCCATTATTTAAAAGAAATTATTGGAATTGACTCTGACTGATTTATGGCTTACATTTATAAAACGTTGTTGAAATCACATGTTAAAATATAGCTCCCAATTCCTGTTGGTATCTTGAGGAAGTAAATATCAACACTTTGTTAAATAATGCCTGTGACACACTGAAAGTTGAGTGGAATATTTATATGATTGCCAAGTATTTACTCTGAGTTTGAACTAACAAAACAGGGAAACTGGCAGAAAATGTCACCTGGAAAAGTTCTGCAACCTGCAGTGAAAATGAAGGTGGATGAACTCTTTTTGTGCTGGTTGAGTCAGCCTGCAACACAGCTAATGCTAAAGGACTGCTTGAGAAGAATCAAGAATAAGGAGAAAACAGAGTTTGGTAATGCAGATTCAGGAAACAGTAAAAATGAGAGTTTCACCAGTCAAAATTCCTATTCCAAGCGGTGCATATTAGGAGATACCAGATTGCCTTTGATGTCTTTCAGTCCTCCTCAGCTTTCTACTACTCTTCCATTGGCAACTCCAGCTAGCTCAAGGAGCATTTCTAGTGCTAGAGCAGCACGTCGATCCTCAGGGACCAAAGAAGTAAGTTTGTTTCTTATTTGGTTTGTTTAAATGGAACTGAATTTTGTGTTTGTGGTATTGGCAAATTATGTAAGTAAATAGTTTCCCCAGAGGAGGTATCAGGAGTGGCATGAAGCAGCAGCACTAAAATATCAATGTTTGGGTGTCATTAGTGTTAGTGGGTAGGTGGCCTAAGTTTCCATAAGACTATCTTGGCTCCTTGCCATCTAACTGTGGATAAATTTAAGTCCTTGTGTTTGTGTTCCTTTTCTAACATGCTGCCTTGACTGCAAATAGTCCTTTGTCTAAGGATACCAGGCACTGTTGTTAGTACACGCCTCAAATTTGGCTCCACTGAATCTGCCTATTAACGAAGTAATTTTTTGGTACTGCATGGTACATTCAGCACTTCCTTCCTTATGAGCTCTTCGTTTATAACAGACAATGCCCTCTATGCAAGGATGACAACCCTGCCCCCAACCTGAAATATTCTTTTTAAGCTTGCAATTCAGTTCAGTCTAGTTTCTAGCTCTTTTCATAAATTGTAAAAACAAAACTGGATAGAAAATGTTGTGGTGACTGAGAAAATTCAGTGTTGCTTTAGTATGATCGATGACCATGGAGTCATAGAGTTATAGAATGGTTTGGAGTGCAGGGAACCTTCAAGACCAGCTACTTCCAACGACCCTGCCATGGACTAGCCTTCCGTTAGACTAAGTTGCACAAAGCCCCATCCAGCCTGGCTTTGAACATTCACAGGGATGGGAGAGGCACAGCTTCTTTGGGCAACCTGTTTCAGTGTCTCACCACCCTCACAGTAAAAAATTTGAGTAATTTATTCATAATATTTGATCTAAACCTACGCTTTCAGTTTAAAGCCATTCCCCCTTGTCCTGTCACTACATGCCCTTGTACAAAGTCCCTCTCCAGCTCTCTTGTTGGTCCCCTTTAAGTACTGGAAGGCTGCTGTAAGTTCTCCCCAGACCCTTTTCTTCTCTAGGTGGAACAACCCCAACTCTCTCAGCCTATATTCTTTGGCAAGGTACTCCAACCCTCTCATCATCTCTGTGACCTTCTTCTGAATTGCTTCAGCAGGTCCACGTCCTTCTTATGCTTAGGACTGCAGAGCTGGGCACAGCACTCCAGCTGGGGTCTCACCAGAGCAGAGCAGAGGGGCAGAATAACCAACCTTGCTCTGCTGGCTGACTGATTTTGAAGCAGCCCGGAACGCAGTTGGCTTTCTGGGCTGCAAGTGCACATTGCTGGTCATGTTGAGCTTTTCATCCAGCAACATCCCAAAGTCCTCCACCTCAGGGTTGCTCTCAATCCATTCCCCACCCAGCCTGTGTTTGTGCTTGGGATTTCCTTATCCCAAGTGCAGGACCTTGCACTTGGCCTCTTTGACATCATGACATTCCTAGGGACTTCAAAGAGTTATTATGCTGTTTGTGCTATAGGACTATAAATTCATGTATTTTTAATAATACTGGAAAATTTTAAGAGGGTGTAACTCCCAATCGCTCTACATACTTTGATATCTAACTTATTACACTGTCCAAACCTGATATCCCAGGAAAGCCTGCTCAGTTGGGTGAGGGTAGAGAGGATAAAGCTGAGGATGTTGAAGAGTATCTGTTATTTATTTTTAGTTGTTGATATGCATTGAGTGTATAGACCTACCCTTTAACCCATAGGAGTAACAGCAAGCCTACTCTTTTGCACTTAAACGTTTAATCTGAAGTGACCTCTTGTCACCACATGTCCAGTCTAGTGTTTGTCTAGATTGATTTTACAATAATAGGGACTTGTATTTATGTATAATCACCAGCCAGGCAGCAGGGTATGACGATTGATTTCTTTTTTGTTGTTGTTGTTGTTCACACTTACAATTTATATTTCCTGTTCTAGTGAAATGCAGAAAGTCAGTCAGCAGATGTTCAGATAAAAGTAAGCAAAGGAAGAGTTTCCATTAAAACCCACTGTTATATGCTACTTGATCGCTCACTTATGTACTTTAATTTCTCTTCATGTGTCTTGGTTGATTACGTAAATCCCATAAAGAAGAACTAGAAGAGGTTAATGAAGAGTAACATTCTTGACTTAATTGAAATTGTTTGTGTAGTGCTGAGAGAGAGCCTTAAGGGGTTAGGTTGTTGTTTGCTTGAGAAGGTTGAGGAGGGGGAATTTCCAAGGAATGAGAAATTTATTTATGGCTTTATTATTCGGGTGAACTGAATCTTCATCCAAAAGTTTCTTAATCTCTAAGTGTAAATTGCATTTGCAGCTGTCATTAGCTCTTAAATACCACCAAGAGCTGCATGTTCTGCCATGACAGTGTATTCTCTTAGCACAATGTGCCTCACTTTATTCCACAAAGTACCTCATGCAGTGTCCAAACTAATGCATCTGCTGTTGTGCATCTTGCTGTGTTTCTCGGATCAAGCCACAATGTTTTTACCAACCTCATATGAGTTTTAAGTAAGTTTGAGGCTCTCGCCTTGTTTCTATAAATGGAAGAAAGTGTTTCAGATACTGGACTTACAGTACAAGCTAATACAGATTTGAATTCTAAATAGCACTCCTAGAAAATGGTAAAAGTTAATGTGCTTAGCTCTGTGTACATGAGGGTGTTATTTGGGAAAGGCTTTTACATCCAACTATAAAGAGCTGGATAATGATTTCTTTTTGGACTATATAAGTCAACTTAAGCATCTTATTAAACTTTTTCTTATTGTGCAGTGGAAGTCTCATAAGACAGCACACAAGCACTTCTTTTGGCATGATACATTTTCAGTATCACTGAGCTAAATTACTACACTTGATTATGGGTAAGGTTGCTGTATGCCTTTTTCATTTTCTTAAAATGTTCCTGCAACTTTTTTGAGGGACACCAAACAATGAAGCTGATAACAGAAAACCACCATCCTTAAGTAATTACCAGGGAGTAAATATAAATGTGTAGGAAAACAACATTTTCATGCCACAGGTTTCTGTACTTGTTAGAAAAACATGTTTTTCTGAATGGAAAGCATTCTTAATTAGAATCTAATTAGATACCTAATCTTTGATACTTTAAACAGTAGCATATGAGCAAAATAAGTTGGTGTGCTGATGGCAACCATTAAACAGTATTAAAAGTACTGTAGCTGTCAGCTGTTGTGTTCAAGGAGATCTTTTATTTTTTCAAGAGATTAGCTTGTAATTGAAGGCTGTGGCTTATACTTCTATCCAAAATTCAGAAGTTGCCATGTATTTTGCTGAAACACTAATGTCTTGTCAGAGGAGAATTTGCTGTCTTTCAAGATAGGTGAAGCCCTCCCCTGATTAGCAAGTCATAAGTACTTTCTCCAATAATGAAAGAACCTACAGGGTCTTTATGGAATTTTTTCTTCTGGACAAGTCACTTAAGCCATGTTAAGAGTAAACTGTTGACTTAATCCACATGCACATTTTAAAATCTCGTCAGACCTATACCATGAAAATCCGTCTTAAAGTGTGTTTTAGTGCAAATGAAAACAAAAGAGTTTTTGTTTCGAGATTGTTTTCTTCCTTTAGGGGAGATACTTTTCTTCACAGTGAGGTGGATGTCTGACTGTACCCGTTATATAAACATGGTAATTGCAAAGTTCTGGTCACTTTTGTTATGTGATGTGAAGTGCTTGCTAGCACTTGGTATTCTGCAAGTAGGCCTGTGATTTGTATGTACTAAATACTTCAAATAACAAATCTAGGGACATAAAAAATTTCAACATTCAGGTCTCAAATATTTTCTCAGTGTATTTTTGAAGAAATTCTAGAGCTGTAACTTTCAGACTTGAAGAATAGCTGTTGTAGATTTCTTCTAACCCTTATCACTACTGTACATAGATGTAACAGTTTTTCTGTGACTCTGGATTATCCTAAACACCTGGGGTATACACAGTTGTACAATGTTCATCACATTGTCAAAAATGCCAGTCCTCAAGGCCTAAAAGGTGCCACAGGCAAGATGTTTAATCCTAACCAGCTGGTGTGCAGGCATCTGGGGAAACAACTCACAGAATTCCCTATGGGCATTTTGTGGGGTGGTGGTGCAGAGAGAATGTGATACAATCAAAAATAGGTCAAAGTTATTTTCCATTTCTCTGCAGGGTCAGCCTTCAATATAAAGGTACTTCTTGGAGTAGTTTCTCTATATCCTTTATTTGACAAGCATACCATTCCTGCTTGTTATCCTGTGACAATTAAAGCTCATTTCCTCCTATTTCTGTAACTTGTAAATTTTTTTACCACTTTAATATATGGCTGCTTAGCTTTTTTTTCATGAATAACATTCTTGCCAAATTTTTGTCAGCAGTACTGCTGTGATCTGTTTTGGTTTAAAGGGAAGCTGGAATGAAACCTTTTAACATTGACTGAAGTCTGAATAACACTTAGTTGCCTTTTGAAACAAATTAATTCTGAGGGCTTGAGGTATCATCTTGTAAGGTGTCTGCATGTGACTTGGTGCCTCTTACGCTTTCATATTCCAGAGCCTGGGTTGTGTGAGCTGTGTTGGCATTGCACTGCAGACCAGGCTGCGCTGTGTGGGCTGACTGTGGTCTAACACAGGCCCTCCCTAACTCTCTGTCATGCAAAGAGAGTGATAGTAGTGCCATGTCCTATCACTAAGTGGGGAGGGTGGTGGACTTGGCTTTCAGCTCAAGCCCGTGACTTAAAGGGAGACTGTAAATAACCTGGTATCGAACTGATGTACTTTTACAATGATAACAGGGAACTATGAGAGATGTCAGCATTAGTGCAATCTCAATAAAGCTCCTTCTATGGTGCCAACAAAGGAAGGCCAGCCAGAAGTTCATATTAAGGTCTGGAAGAGTGCAGCTGTAGATGTTCCTATAAAATCATTACTAGTTTTGAGTGGGGTGTCATAACTTGTAGCAGTCAGCATAAGCAGGACTGGTACTATGTTGTGTTATTCATCTTAAGCTTTGCTGTACTGAATAGCTTGGGATAGAAGAACCATTATCCTGACTAGAGGATATTTAGCTGTTTTTTATTTATGATTGAGAAACTGAAAGTTATTCACTAGGTCATTGTAGGGTTTTGATAGTGCTCCTTATTCTAACTGTAGCTTGTTACCCTGGTATATAAATGTTACTTTTGTTAGCAATTATATTGATTTTGTTTATATTTTGTGCTTTATTAAAAGAAATAGTGAATTTTTGTCCTCTTTCAAAGTGGCAGTTGCATTTGTGTCCTACTGGAAACTCATATTTTTTAATATGCTGCATCCAGTCTTCAGAGTTTTTGGCATTTCTAGTACTGAGAAGTGGAATTCAGAACCATGTGGCTTTTTTCAAGTTTGAAGTTCACCTGAATCCTGACACAGGACAATTAAAATTAATTCAATTTTGAATTATGACATTCGTTAATCACAGTCACTTCTTTGTGAGTAACTGACACTTAAAAGCAAACAAAAACAAGTTTAAAGCTATATAATCATAACTTACAGATCATTACGTACTTCCAGTTGCTTCTCTGTCCAGTCTTTCAAAACAGGTAAACTTAATTATAGTTTTAAATCAGTCATTTAAACAGTGCATTCTTTTAGCAAGTGTTCAGTCTGGGAGGAAGTTAGGAATTGATATAGAGGAGATAGTCTTCTCTTTTTTTTTTTTTTTTTTTTTTTTTTTTTTTTTTTTTTTTTTTGTTGTTTTGTGTTTTGTTTCTTTCCAGACTTTAGGTTTGCCTCAGGGCATCTTTTGGGTTCGTGATGGAGAGATATTAAAAAAGCCTTGGAGTCTTCTGAAGTTTCTACTGGTTCTCCAGATGTGTC
>VZTZ01040834.1:41453-283747 GCA_013400955.1 Drymodes brunneopygia | reverse complement strand
GGATTCATGACCACATTGCTTTATAAGTGCTCGGTCTCTGTAAATGTGGCAATACAAACCCCTTTTCCATTTAGATGGTGAAAAGGATGTGATTAGTAGCTGCCAGTGTACTCAAGTGGATGGAGTTTGTTCTTATATTGCAACAAATATACTGCATCCAGGTATAATAAATGACTATTAGGTTGGAAACCATTGTGCTAAAGCAGTATTAGGCCAACAATGGGATTGACTTAACACCTACCGCAAACAGTAAAGTAATATTACGACATAGCAATGCAGACTACTCAAAATACTGAACGTGCTTTGCTGATTAAGTTGTGATGGATTCTGAGTTCTATTTGAATAAAAGAGGGAAATACACAGCTCTTTTCAAAATGGAGTTCAGAACACTTCTTTGTTACTGAGGCTCCTTCAGCAGGTTCAGGAGCTCCAGGCCTTTTAGGTTCTATACTGGCACTTCACTCTTTTAGGTTAGCTCTCCATGTGACAGTCCATCATCTTAATCACATAATACAGCCACATCAAATAAGACTGTGAATGTAGCAGCAAATGGGAATGCATCACCTGGTTGAATGGGATGAAAATAGAAAGCAATTAAGTGAGAAGATACCTCTCCTTAACTCAAGTAAGGCCTGTTCTGCCTAACCTGAAACACAATCTGCCTTGCAATACAACCTTCCTGACCTTCCACATTTTGGTTTGAAACAGTTATCTGTTGCCAGAGTAGGATTCCTCTCCTACTCTAACACCTCAGTCCTTCATCTCAAGTTCCAGGCATGCTGCTGTTGTGTACTGCATGCCCAGTTTTCTGTTGACTTCCCTGTGGCCAAGGTTTATCCCAGGTTAGTTGATTTAGTCTTCCTAAAAGACAGTGAGTGACAGCCAGATTTGCTCAATGCAGTTGGATAGTCTGGTCATGCCAACCACAACATGTCTGACTCTTGCCTTGTCAATTCCTTTCTTGTTCTCCCACTTCCGAAAGAAATAAATATCTTCATAACGAGTTGCAATAAAGAAGCGGGAGGCGGGGACAGGACTGGATACTAAATTAAAACCAAGAAAGCAGGTGTTTTGTCATCATTTGCTTTCTAACAGTGTGTGATAAACTATCAAAGGACCCGATTGTGACAAATCATGTTTCACTAGTACTTTTTCATAGTTTCCTTTTCTTAACTGAGCAAGGAATTTTTATTGTGGGGGTTTTAATACAGTGTTACATTATAGAATGGCTATGGATGGATAAATAGGGCTAAAGATTATATGGGAGTAAAATAGTGCCATCCAGTAAAAGAAATCTCTGACTTAGTGGTGAAGGAGTTGTTTTGGGCTGTGTACATTTTTGTGTAATCAGGAAAATGGCCTTATTTAAAGTATGAGAGATGAAAACAGTAGGATTGGCCAGGTCTTTCCTTATACGCTGTTAGTAAATAAAATTGTGCATGACAAGGTACAGATAATAAATAGCCAAGACCTCTATCTTAAGAGAATTTGGAGGTGCTAAGAATGCCCACAGCTTGGAATAATAAGAGTTGCTATACTCATAACTGTAATGGTGATATTTGAAAAAAATTCCATCAAAATAGCAGCATTTCCTAAAGATTGCTATGATAAAGGTATATCCATTTAAAATGTGAAAACTCTACCAGCTGCAAGTTAATGTACCTAAAACTGTAAGGGAGAAGGAACTGAAGGTCACTTCAGTTGTCACAGAAGCTTATCAGATTATTGATGTGTACTAAAACTTGGCCTCACCACCCCCATAAAATGTATTTGAGATTCAATACACTGAAAATAGGGTGGTAGCAGAGTCTAACTTTAATGCTAGTGAAATGTGACAGGTATGCAATCTAGTATGTGTGTGTTAATGTTTATAAAACTATTTAAGACAAAAAAAAGTATCCTGTCAACTTTTTTCTAATTTTGTGATATCATTTTTATTTCTAATGTAACCTTTTGGTAAAACATGATTTAAAGCAGCGCTTCAATCTGGTAACATTAACTTCATTTCTACTATGGCTTTCCATCTTAACATTTAAATTTTTACATTCTTGAAATACAGTAGCTTAGATATAGATTAATGTAAAAAAAAATTTATTGATTATGTGAGCCATTTTGAAAGTCTGAAGCTTTTTCTGTTATTGCCTTCACTTTTCTGGTGTAATAGGGTTCCCACTAAAGGATGATAGAGTTTAAAAGAAATTAATTGCTGTGTAATAAGCCTTATCCTTCAGTGAGGCACTTCAGTGAAACTGGACAGTGAGTGTTTTGTGACAGAAGGGAAAGCTGAGGGGGATGGGAGGAGGAGGAAGCTAGAAAATAACCACGACTGGCCTCTCTGCATTCCTGTAGGGCTTGCCTTTTTTTAAAATTGGAAGCTGCTTTTATAGATACCCCTTCAAGCACGGTTTTCATTTTCCATACTGTCCTATTTAGACTTTGGAATGCCTGGATGAAAGGGCAGGCCCCCAAAGTGACTTCCCAATCTGTTTTTGCAATTCCAGCCAAGTTCCCTTTAATGTATGGCGAAGTTGAGCTGACTCTTATAATATCACAGAACTCAGGCGCAGCTGCTGCTTTAAGCGGCACTGTGTGATAATACAACAGCTCTGCTATTTACTGGGACTCAAGTGCCTGCAGTGGCACACAGAGACATTACATGAAATCCGAAAGCATGAGGATAAAGGAGATTTCTTTGCGACAAGATCCCGATCTAAGAAAGGAGTTGGCCTTGTTAGCTCGAGGATGTGATTTTGTTTTACCTTCTCGATTCAAGAAGAGACTGAAAGCTTTTCAGCAGGTCCAGGTTTGTCTTTCTGTTCTTATACAATTAAGATATTGTTGTCAGTTGTCTCTTCACAGCCCCCAAACTGCATGCAATACATGGAAGCTGTTACTAAACTAGCAGGGTTTTGATAGTCTGTTCCTTATACAATGATTTCTTCTGCATTTTAAAAGACTGTTCACATAGTTTTGTGCTAACAAAAAATGAGGAGAGTTTGCTGAAGTACATAGCACAGCTAAAGTATGATGTTTGCACAGAGGTATATGCAGTGAAAAGTTGGTGCGTTGAATGCTATTAGGCTTTTAAGACTGTTTTCCTTTATCTGCATAATTGTGATCTACATGCATTTCCCTGGGGGATTTAATTTGTTTTTTACTGGAACTGGGCATATAAAATATACTGAAAAAGGCTGTAACTTCAATAGCTCAAACATAATATGGTAAAAGATGCTTTCATACTTGCATGATGACCCTGAATTCCTTTAGATTATGTTTATTTCGGACATTTTTTTGGATGCGATCAGTTGTTGCTGCTTAGTTCACACGTGCACTTCTGTTTTGTAGCAGTGAGTTAAAGCTACAATTTTAAAGTATGGTTAAATTTGAGAATAGAAGTATTTGAAACATAAAATCAGAAGGAAAACTACTTATAGAGTAAATGTTCAAAGAGGTTGGTTATCTTTTGGAGTGGAAAAAAGTGTACAACTTTTTTTGAGAAACTGAAATTTGGTATTTCCTTGAACACCCTCTGAGGCAAACGGTGGTATTTGAAAGCATTCACTTTGACCTTACCTCACCCTCACTTCTAATTCATATACTAAAGGTGTGTCAGTGATGGCATGTGTGAATTTTTTTCACCCTTTTTTAATTAAGGAAATTTTAGCAGCTGAATAAAAATTACATTATCTTAGAGTTTCTGGCATTGTTATTCTAAATATAACCTGCTACTTAATTTTGTACTCGGTGCACTAGTGTCCCTTTCAGGTGACCTTCAAGAGAGGGACATAGAGCCCTATGACCCTAAGAATGTATTAGCCTTCTGTCTTCTATATGATTATTTAAAATTTGTTTCAAGTGATCTTTACAAGTGATGTTTATTCCTTTGTGGAAAGTAGAATGCTGATGTTGACTGTGCTGGTTTATACCATTCAGCATAAACATGCAAGTGAAAGGAGTTTTGACTTGTGTCTTCTGTGCTAAACTGGAGACAGGTAAGAGGACTTGTTGACCAGAGACATCAAGAAAAGAAAATATTACCTTAAGTACCCAAAACTAGAGGTAGCAGTTAATATTTAGGCGCCTCAGAGGAGGAGGCAAGTTTAGTCTAGTCATGGCATCCTGTTGTAAACAAACACAGCATTACCTTGTGTGGTGCCCCTTAACTTGATCTGTCTTGCATTGACTGATAGTTGGATTGCCTGTACTTTTACAGGGCTTTTTTATGTTGACCTAAGAAACATCTTACTGTAGTATGGGTTAAGCATACCTCCAAGGCACTAACTACTTTAGAAAGCAGCTTGTCTAATCTGTAGGGGATTTTTTTTCTGTTTTAGCATGCTGCTGGCTATAAACTTACAGTAGAGACAATGAGCAAATATTTTTCATTTTTAACCAGTCTTGCACTTCCTGGCAACTGTAGAATAATGTATGATAAACGACTTAATTAGATTACAAAATTCTTTGGGCAAAACAGAATTAATAGGAGTATAAAACAAGAATATGAGGTCTGTCATTGCTCAGTTTGCTATAAAGTATTTTATCTGAAGTTCCTTTTTTAAGTGGTGGTTTGCTTTGACTTAATGATTTTAAGGAGACCTTTTTGGAAGTATAATCAAAAACTAAATATGGATGCTAGTAACTGTTGATACAGAAGATGGGTATTCTTTATCTGCCATTTTAAGTTAATGTTAATTTCAACTTATCCTTATAGGTTAGGTGCATTTCAAAGAATAGCTATTTATCAGCTGTATAATCATTGAAGAAATTTCATGTTAAAATTAAAGACTTTGGAGATTTTGTAGAATAACTTGAAATACAACTTTATCATTTCAGTTGCTAAGCTTTGTTGGTTTTGGAATTTACAACCTCCTATTCCACTGTGTAGTCTTTCAGACACAACAGTTTATGAATATAATGTAAAATTAGAGTGCTAAAGTCAAGCAGAAATGGAAGCCAATGTGTTCTTCTATATTTCTACTACAATCTTGTAATTCTATAACTTGTTAAACAAATGACAGATTATCTTTGAGCTTTGTGCTACTAAAACTAGCATCTTAAAATAAAAAATTAGTAATGGTGGTGGATGGTGAAATAACATGTGGCTCAGAATCTGCTCTGAGGCAGGTTGGAATGACTGGGTCTTCCACAGGTTCCAAGAATTCTGAGGCAGTGGCTTTTCATATAGAGCCGTGTAAGTAAATAATCTGTGTAGGTAATCCCCTGTGGTTTAGAAGGGGTGGCCATTAGAGCATAGCACATCAAGTTTCTTGAAAATCTTTAAATAGACAACCAGAAGTGAGGTGGGTTGTTCTGGAAAGTGGTGGAATAGGCAGTTCCTCAGTGTTCTTTTATTGATGAAAATTGAAAAAACCTGAGCAAAGTAGGGCTTTCTGGAAAGATCTATTTCTCAAAAGAAAGATAAAACTACATAACTGTTGAAATGTTCTCTATTACTTTGGGGAACTAAATTTCTTAATAGGTGTCAGCATAAAATTAAGTAAAACTTCATTCCAGTCTATCCTGATGTTGGTTCTAAGACCAAGATCTTTCTTAAGTACTTAACACCTATGATGTATATTGAACTGGGAATGCAGTACTTGAAGAGTCACTGTGTCCACTTTACTTGTCTATTTATCTGGAACTTCAGATATCCTTGTCCGAATCACCTTGTCAAATATACTGGCAACTTAAAGATGTGAACTGGAAGGCTGATTACCTGCTGATAGCTGAGTACTATGTTTTAGCCAACATCTGGTGACATTCCTACCTGTCAGAGTTGGACTATAAGCAGCACCATTATGCATGCTATATGAGGAAAATGTCCCTGAAGTCTGAAACAAAATTAGAATGGAATATATGTATGTACACTGACACGCTTCTACATTTGTAACTCAGTGTTAGCTAAACTAGGAAAATGGGTATTTTTTGCTACTTAGAGGCCACATCACTTTATAAAACTGTGGAGTTCTAACTTTAAAACCAGACTTTTCAAAAAGTCAAATAAATTCATGCCGAATGTAATGATCCTTTAAAAGGAGCTAAAAAAAATTCTGGCCTAAGTTTTTAATTAATTTTCTCAATGTTAGTGACAGACCTGTGCTGGCACATTTCTTTATGCTTTAAATGAATTCTTTATGCTTTAAATGAATTATACCTTTATCTGCTGTGCCTAGTGGGCAATTCCTTGGTGTAGTTGTATGCGTCACAACTCAGTGTGAAAACGATGAACTACTTGTTTCATGACCACCTGTTAATGATACTAAATGCTGCTTACACATGCTATTTATGTCAGCTGTATGAGAGCTATTTCTTCAGCTTCTGCAGTGCCTCACGAGATTGGCTTGCCTTCTGAGTGAAGTAACTTTAGACTTCAGTGCTTCTTGATCATTTTTACACTCATTTGTTACCAAAATGCTACATAAATGCTTGTGGCATGTTCAAGACAGCAATGAACACAGAGTCTGTAGGTAC
This sequence comes from Drymodes brunneopygia, assembly GCA_013400955.1. Classification (NCBI taxonomy): domain Eukaryota; kingdom Metazoa; phylum Chordata; class Aves; order Passeriformes; family Petroicidae; genus Drymodes; species Drymodes brunneopygia. Next base: position 277,276 of record VZTZ01040834.1, on the reverse strand, counting down.
TAGTGNTATGTCAGCTGTATGAGAGCTATTTCTTCAGCTTCTGCAGTGCCTCACGAGATTGGCTTGCCTTCTGAGTGAAGTAACTTTAGACTTCAGTGCTTCTTGATCATTTTTACACTCATTTGTTACCAAAATGCTACATAAATGCTTGTGGCATGTTCAAGACAGCAATGAACACAGAGTCTGTAGGTACTAGTGTGTGCTGGGCTGGTATATATTTGTGATGTAGTTCACACAGTGATTCTTTTAGTCATGAAGATAGCAGTCTCATTTCTGAGGCAAAACTGCTTTAAAAAAATTTAAATGAGGTAGTTGAGTTTACACCTATAGTCTCAGAAGAAGGTTGTGTAGCAATTAAGAGGCTGCTGGCACGACAGCTTTCCTGTTAACATCAGTTTTCTAATTTAACATAAATTGTAGACCTTTTAACATCACAGTGGGAGGACCTAATATTCATTTTTGCATAATACTTTTACATCAGGCACACAAATGCTTTATTAAAGAACACAAGTGTTTGCTGCGAGGGCTGGAGATGGAATACAAATCTCATTCTGACTGTAGCTAATAGGTACGCTTGATGCTAGCTTGCTGATATAATGCCAGTTTTCCAGAGCAGATGCCAACATTTAAAACAGAATGAAAATACATAGGCTGCCTGCTGAGACTTACTAGTTAAGATGAGGTTTTCCATAAATGGTTTATTGCTAGTGGATTGTCAGGTTTTAAGCTCTAGTCTCTTAAAAAGAAACTGTAAGCAAACTGGTAGATTTTTACCACTTCTGTAATGGAGACTCCTGGTTCAAATGTAAAATGTATTGGCTGCCTGTGGTAGAAGTTTCTTTACCTGTTCATGTCTGGAAATAAATATATTTTTTTATATTATTATTACAGAAAAATATGTACTGTTTCTGTAGAAAAGCCTATATGGTGAAAGTTTGTTACAGCTTACTTGCATGCATGATTTAAGAAACTAGATGCAGTTTCCTCTGCAGCTAAGTTTTGTGATGCAGCAATTCATACGTTGAAGAGTTCAGATGTACTTGTTTTTCACTTGAAATAATAGATTCACAATTCTTTTTTCCATTTTAACTAACACTACTAATGTAGTGGATGTTGTATGACTGTTGATTGTAGTGCAAGGAAGCCTGAAACACATTCAGCACAACTTCATATAGAATGTCCTTCAACTTTTACAGGGCAAGAGGGATATGAGATTGTTTTCACAATTGTCCAAATCAGAATTTTTCAGGGCATCAACAGACAAGCAGTTGACAGAATACTTGCTCCAGCTGTTGACTTTGCAGCTCAGTAGCAAGGCTGAAGTTGGTGACATGTTTCTTGTTTGAGAGGATTCTTCTTAAAGTCAATTGCGTCTAGTGATTGAAACTTGTTTTGTTGTAAACATGTAAGGATAAAAAGCTATTACAGAGTTTCAGTGGATGTCTGTCTTAGCTGTATGTGTTACTTTTGATGTTGGACTGATAGCCTGTCCTGACAAGGGCTGTTTTCTGTAGACAAATGTTAGAATTACCTCGGGTGTACCTGTCAGTCCCTTGGCTATGTACAATCAAAATAATCATGTACTAGGAGGAACTTACCAGCTTGTGCCCTGGAAACAGTTGGGGTAACAGAATACAGTGGGAAGGAGTAGAAGAATTGATTTAACCTGTGATCAGAATATTTTCTGAGAAAGCTGCAACTATATGACAAAAAGCATATATTAGTGACTGGAATACTTAATTTGACATCATTCATAATTTGTAGCCTGTCTGACAGCAACTCACAGGCACTAGCAGTCATACTAGCAGTGACTAATGTTTTTCCACTACTTTTGTCTTATCACAAAATGTAGAAGAAATTTCACAGGGTAGATTTTTCTGAAGAATCTTGCTTTTTTCCATTTTATACTGTGTACCTTTTTCCATTTTTAAATTAGTAGGGCATGTGAAGGAGATAGAGAATGTGTCCACTGGATAAAATAATATCATCACTGCCAGGGATGGCAAATTCTCAGAGGAAGCCTCACTCTAAAAGCCTTCGGTAGAAGTTTTGTCAGCAAATAAAGCAAGTTCCCAAGGGACATGCATGTACTGTGGAAAGGTCTTGTGTTCATGGCATTGGAGAGTACAGGTAACTGCGTCTTCTATTTTATCCCCACTCAAGTCTTTTCTGAATAAATCAATAAGCTCTTCATACTGCATACTTTTGATTTTGAAGCTCTATGTGACTGTACAAAGAAAAAAGTGTGCAGCCATATTTGGAGGTGTTTCTACAGCAATAATGCTTTTGCAATAGCATCCTCCAGTTCCCAGCAGGACTGCATGATTTACCTATGTCAGCTCTACCAAGCTGCAAATTGGGAGAATCCCAGTATTTCCAAAATCAGAGTTGTAGAAGAACTGGAGTGAGACAGCACTAACTTGAGTTAGTGCAGCATATATATTACTGAAAGGGAGGAGATTGGTAAGTGTTGGCTATAATGGTCAGGTATCAGGCAGAAAAATGCCAGTTTACCTCAGCCTTCACTAACAAGTGAAAATCAAATTTTGACCATTTGGAAGTTTCCCAGTGCTACTTTTGTTTGTGCGTATGTGATATGACTTGCCTGTGGTGGCCATTCACAAATGCTTTTAGTTGAATGTGGTTTTAAATTCAATACCCAAGTATTGAATTGGTATGTATGAAATGCATTTCATAGTTTCAGGTGGAAGCTTTCCCTGGATGCCACTGCCTACTATCTCCTCCTACATTAGAACTAACATGCTTTTCCAGATGGGTTTGTGTAGATGGTCCAAAGTTTTGCATGCTCTGCTGCAGTGCTGGCACTTCAGTGGCTTGAGGGGCCATTTTGGCTGTCTCAATTTGCCTTGGTTAAATTAAAGGGGAAGAGAGTTAATGACAGTTGTACCATAATTCTTTATGCTCTGTAGTAAGACTTTTCAAGCCTTTGTGGCCCTTACCACAGCAATTTCACTCAAATTGAACAGGGTACTTCTTTCCCAGGCTATCACAAAATTAAGAATACTACTACTACTTACTCTGCTGTCTTAACACTTAAAATAAGGGGAGAAATTAGCTTCACTTAGCAAACAGTTTAAAAAAAACCTGTTTTGTTTTTTTACCTCAGAATCAGAAGTTAGGGTCTTCTTTAGACTTCATTTTTACTGTTACCTAGGATCTTTCCTTATGTTACTCCTGACTGCTCTAAACCTCACTGAATCTCTTTTGATTTGCTAATGGAATTTGTACATGCTGTAACATGTCAGTTATCCCAAAATGGGGCAGAGCAGTGAACGGCTTCATCTCTAGAGTAAAGTTGATTTAGCATTGAGGATTAACATTTGCATGGAATCACAAGGCCAGATTTCTATATACTTTTGTACATAAATAGACTTGAGAGTAAATAGCCAAGAACCTGCATAAATGAGATGAGAATGATAGTCCATATATTTAAAACTGAGATGAGGGCACAAGCTGGTATGGAGGAAGGAGACTCCCACCATATTTTTCTGGTCAGGATTTGAACACAGGATCGCTAACTGGAACATGGACTGCATTGGGAGAGTTGCTAAAAGTGTGGTCCTTTGCATTAAATCAGACCACAAGTATGTGTAAAATCAGAAACAGTGCAGGTTAAAGTACCTTCTTTCTTCTAATGGTATACTGCTAGAAGTTTGTGGGAAAGTGTATTAATGTTTCCATTTCCTTCCCCTCATGTAGCACAAATATTGACTGCAGACCAAACTAGGTGAATGAAATTTTCAGAGTTAAGGCTAACAGCAAAAGTAAGCTAGTGTAAGACTGCAGCAGGGTTAAAATTAATGGATGTTTATCTCTTACTGTGGAAGGAAAGAGGAGCATGTATGATAAAATTAGTCTGTATAGCCCATCCAAAAACAGCTGCCAGACAGTGACTGAAGGATAGCAAGCTGAAGTCCAGGACAGAAGGAAGCAACTGAGACTAAAATGATTGTTGCCAGAGGAAAGACTTTTACATATATACCCTGATGACTGGTTTAGCATGAGTTCATTCTCTGTAGGTGTCTCTCAGGGCTTGATCATTCGCATATGTTTTATATTTCTGGCTAAGCTATGCAAAATGAATCACAATCCTAGCATGGTTTTAAGCCTAATGTAAGTTGATTTTAAACAATGCTGCCACAGTAGTCCCTGGTATTCCTTATGTTAGCAGCAGAACCATGTTGCTTCTAAGTGGCAACAACTGTGTGAGATTGGATGAAAACAAATAGGGGGTTGTAATTTTGCTCTTTAGCTTGGTGACATGAGGCAATTCACCATATTGCTTCACTGTCCCTAGTGAAGCAAGTAAATTCTATGTAGGCATGGGGGAAGGGGAAGATGCAGGTATGCTGTGGTGTATCTTACCTTATGCCATGCTGTAAAACTTAATTATCAAGATTTCAGGTAAACTTACTGTTTTCAAGCTGTTTTTTGGTGCAATATTTTCATTTTAGAATAGAATGGGGGGGGGGGTGAACCGACAAATTTTCAAAGTTTTAAGTTGTCTAAGGATCATCTTTAACAAAGGAAAAAATACTGTTTAGCACATCAAGTTGAATGAGAAGTGGTACAATCAGTAAACTCTTGCAGTAATAAATCTCACTAGTTTGTCACTAGAGGATGACACAGAGCAATGAAAAAGCACCACACTTCAACTTAAATAATTGTAAATGTAAATGTCTACCACAAGGTCAAGAGAGCTTATGTTACAAAGGACATGTTTCTCTGGGCTTCTTCTGAGGAAAGTTCTGGTAGTAACCTTACTTTACCTATCCTGAAACAGATTTTTGAAGGCACTTCAGCATGTTAGTGTTTGAGGTGTTAGAACAGGTTTTTCAAAACTGTTGTCTTTCTTCCAAATGAGAATTGACCCTTTTCTAAACAGTAACAGTGTTAGTCTTTTACGTGATGCTTTCGAGATTTAAATTCCATTAAACTACTGATAATGTCAATTTTTTATCTAGAGGGAAATGTTGACTTTCACTGTGCAGCCAATTAGACAGTAAGTTAAAAAAGAAACATTTCTGTGTTTTTATTGGTCAGACTTAGATTGACAGCAATAACGGAGCAGAGGGATGGGAAGGCTGGTCAGGTATTCCTTGTGAGCCTGATTACTGATAACATTTTATTACATTCACAATTACTCTTTAACGGATTGGCTGTAGCACACCTTGTTCTTAAGATCTTGCTGAATTTAATAAAGGAAAGACTCATTTTAAAAAAAATAATGTTACCCTTTGAATCTCCATGTTGGCTTCCATTTTCTGTTGTGTATCAGGGAACTTCAGTTATCTGTTTTCATTGTTAGGTGTTTGATGAGCTTTATATGTGGGTGATTGCAGGGATGTTAGGATTTAAAAGGCTGAATAGCATATCCCTGCAGAAAATCCTCTTAGCTTATTATGCATTTTGGTTCATCTAGGTAAGTTTAGCATAAAGTAGAATCTATAAGACTGGAAGGCGTAGACTATTGAAGAAATAGATAAACTTATGTATTGCACATTGTAAACAGTATTGCAACAGATCTTTTTTCTTCTAAATGCCTAATTAAAAACTACTAAGGAATTGAACCAGACTTTTATCTATTTGATAGGCAAAAATCTATCGTTTTTTCAGTATTTAATGCCTTTTTTATAGTGGGGGAGATTGTGGTGGATCACTTAGTAAAACTTAATGGTTGGGTGTAAATGTGAGGCAAAAATTTTTGGGGTTCTTTTTTGACCCTGTTGTATGTATTCTGATGACTTTTCTCTAGTATGGACATTCTCATGGAAATTCTTGTCAAATACTACAGCAAGAGCTGACTATGAACACTGTAAATGTTTTTAAATGTTTAGGGTTGGGGTTTTTTTTCAGAGAAACGGGTAGAAAAAATGTTGGATCTAGTTAGAAAGCATCAGCATTTCAGATCATGGTAGGACAAGGGGGCATGGTTTTAAACTAAAAGAAGAGAGGAAAGGAAAAATCCTTTACTATGAGAGTGGTGAGGTGCTGGTACAGGCAACCCAGAGAAGTCATGGATCCCACCTCCCTGAAAGTGTTCAAGACCGGGTTGAATGGGGCCCTGAGCAACCTGATCTGGTGGGTGGCATCCCTACCCACAGCAGGAGGGGTTGGAACTAGGTGTCCCTTCCAACCCAAGTTCATGTCTTAATCTTGAAGATGTCTAAAAGAGTATTATGTTCACAAACATATTTGCCTTGCTTCCTTTTCCAGCAAGTCCTTTTTAAGTGTGAGGTTTTACTCGTGCATTTGAATGCACATATTCGACCCCTTCATGGGGCTCAGTATTTCTGCTTGGGAGTTGCTACATGCAGATGTTAAATCTAGACGTTACTGAGCATAAATTATTAAAATACCTAGGAACAAGTCCTCTCTTCCTTGTTACTTCAGAAATACATCCTGTAGTTGAATGTTTCATGGCATCAGCTCTTTCACTTAAGGAAAAGTCTACCCCTTTAAAATTCCCACTGTCTTTATTTTTTGCTTATAACAAAGTTAACTGCTGAATGCAGCTTATCATGTGATAGATGTAAGACTATCCAGCTTGAAGAATTTAATTTCTGTCTTTGGAATACGGTGTATCCATGTTCTCTCCTGTATGCTAATACATGACTGTATTGTACTTATAACACTTATTTTGTGCCGTTACTATAAACAACTGCTGAAAGAACGGTTGGAAAAAGATCTGAAAAGTTGCAAAATTAATACTAAAAGTTTGCCCGTTGAACAGTGACCTCAGTTGGATAAAAACTTCCATTTCCTCCACAGTAAAAATCAAGGCAAGTAAGTGTTGCATAGCTGTGGACAGTCCTTACAATTCTGTATGTAAGAAATGAAAACTAGTTGTGTATTAAAGGTTTTCTTGAATTCTCCTATAGAAAAATCTTATAAACGTTTATGTTACTGCAAACAAGAAGTTTTCAAGGAATCCTCACCTCCCATCTGTTATATAAAACCTAAACTGTGATGGCAACTTTGCATTACACTTACAGATCCTGGACTATTGCAAAGGTTAATGCTGCCTTCAGACCTGACACTGCAGCACACATCTGAGTTATTTACAAGCTTATACAGCTGTTTTCCTTAATTCCAAGCCTGCTGTTGTTGATACTCTTTCTCAGGGAGTTGCAGGGAAAATTTTCACTGACCAAACGAGTCTCTTTTTTTGAGTTTAGCTTACTGATACAAGTGTTAAAGGTTTTAACTTAAAACCACAGGAAAATGCAGATCACTTTCTAAATGTTAAATTGACCACTGAAATGGTGTAGTTGTGCAAAAAGGTTAATGAACTGTTCCTGCAGATTTCCAGTCAAAGATTTGATGTTAGCAGACTTCTGGCAGTTCTTGTTAATGAAGGAATTCCCCAGTTAAATTTACAATTAATTTTAGAACAGCCTAATTTCACACAATTAGTGCATTTTGATTGTTCTGAAACAACAGAACTGACTTTCATCAACTGTGCAATATGTGCCTCAACAGAAGTAACTAGCAGCTGAACATACAGAAAACAGTGAAGTTTTTAGAGCCCTTTTAGTATCACACATTCCTTCATTAGAGCACATACAGCAGAGCAGCCTCAGGTGTACAAGAAGCCTTTTGGTTATTGGAATTCAGACTAAAAGAAGAATCCTTGGCCCTTCTTGGAAAGGTGAGAAGAGGGAGGAGATGTAATACCAACTTTATAGTGGATTAGATGGAGCTAATGGTTTTGGACTACATGCTTCTCTCTCTGGTACATCTCCTATCCCTGTGTTGACTGACATTAACAGCACAATTCAATTGTCCCATTCCAAGTTGCTGGTGGCATTTAAGAAGCATTAGCGTGCTCAGAACACCCATGTGGCAGATGGAGGGCAAGAGCTGTGCTCGGAGCTGCCTACTGGATACCACGAGGAATGTTCAAGGGCATTTTGTTTCGTGCCCTACATGGCATTCTCACTAGATGCCTTTATGTAGGCACCAAATCATTCTAGCAGAAATGACTGGGAAGTTATCATAGGCTTGGTAATGCAAACCAAGCCTTTTTATAGTTTCTTCTTTTGCCAACTTTGAGAAACCAGCATGTGAAAATAGACATCCTTCAGTACAGGGAGAGTTAATTTGTCTTGGCATGACAGATTTGTAGTCTATATTTGGGCTTAGAATTGAATGAATATTCTGTCCTATAGATTAAATATCTTTTTACACTAAGCATGCTGAATTAAAATGTTTAAATATAACATTTTCATATTGGAAAAATCAGTTTTCTTCAGCTATATGTTTAAGTTCTGAATCAGTTGCTGAACTTCTTCCTTATAATCTTTGTCTGTTGTGAACATGTTCCAGACCATAAGATGAAAAATAAATAAAAAGCCCTTATCGTATAATTCTCTTAAATAACTTGTGCTTGGATAGGTCTTATTACAAATCCTGAACTGAGATTTCCATATGTGTTTAAAAACAGCTTTTAATTTGGACCGATGGGAATAATTTATTGTGTATCTGAATTAGTAGTTTCTGAAAAAAATACAGTAAAAAATAGAGTATCCAATGAACAAATAGTTCTGATGATAGCTTTTCTTTCTCTCTTGGAATATTTTCCAGTGTAGTCTTCCCTCTGCTTCTACCTTTCCTTTTAAAAGCAATTTTTCAATCTGAGGCTCTAAATTTCCCTAGCTGTGTATTTTAAAAATGCTTTGCCTGTCTGTACTAAGCTTCCGTAAAATGCTGATGTTATCTGCAACATTCCCTGAATGTTAGTAGTCTGTGATTTGCGCTTTCCCTTTTCTCGGATGAGGCATTCCCCATTGGGCACCTCTGAAGAACTGGAACACCTGCTGTTCTGTGGCCATTTGAGCAACTCACATGGGAGTGGTTGTCACAGAATCACGGAATATTCTGAGGAATATTGGAAGGGACCCACAAGGCTCATCAAATCCAACTCTTAAATGAACGTGTATGGGGATCAAACCCATGACCTTGGTGGTGTTAGCACCATGCTCTGACAAACTGAGCTAATCTTGTGTCAGTCCAGACAGTTCCTGGAGATGGGAAAAATGGGTAACTGCAAAGGCTCTTCTAAAGTGCTGATGGGTAGAGCTGGACTTCTTGAATGAAACAAGGTGTTCACCCAATTACAGACATTATTTGTGGTGCTGGTGGTTATGTTACTTAGAGAATAAAATATTGCTGTCTTTATACTTCCCAAAATTTTGCAAGTCTGAAGTTGGAAGTGATTTTTGATACCCTGTAGCACTCTTATTCGAAGCTGCCTTGTCAAGTGGACTGCTAAACCAATAATAAAATATCAAAAGTTGTTACTTACAGGATTCTTAGAAAGTGGCAGACGGCGACTCCCAGTGTCACAGATCCAGGGTCACTTTTTCCTCTATGAAATAAAACCTGTAGCGTGGTTAAGGTAATTCTGCAGCTGTAGACAGGAATTCTGGCTCAAATGCCGAGGAGGGGAAGGAAAGATTACTTCACGGAGTTTTTTGGCACATGTAGCATTCCAGTGAAGACTCCTGGGCTGGAACTCTGCAAATTATAATCTGTTGTCCATAAGCACCTAGTTCTTCTACTCACTTAAGGAAGGACTTTGTGGTAGGAGAGCTAGGTATCTTTACAGGTGCTTTGGCAAAGGTGATGAGGAGTGAAACAAGGGTTACGGTTTTTGGAAGATTTGGGGTTTATTTTCCCCCAGTTCTGATTGAAAATGAGAGATTAGATGCAGGATCTTGAACACATTCATCACTAGGACAAGTCACCCTACAGCAATGTTTTTACATTAGAATAATAGTGTTGGCAATAAAAACTTTAATTTAGTTTAATTGCTAAGTTTGAGTTGTCTCCTAACTCTTTTCTTACTTTGCCTGTTACCTTTGTTTCTCTGCCCTATTTAAATTCCTTTTGGAAACTAACTACAAGGTAAATTGTTCTTTACTGAACCCAAATGCTTTTAAATAAATTTCTCTTTTTACTGGTTGTCTGGGGGTTTTTTTTAATGACATGGTGTATCACAATTCTTGAGAAACAGGTTTCTAAGCTCTCATATCCTAATTGTATATACTTTACCCAAAAAATCCCTCTGCAGGCATGGTTTCCTACTTTTATAAAATCTATAATTTTTTTAGAGTAAAAAAAAAAGAAAATCTTTGCCTTAACTACATTAAATAGGTTGGTGGTTTGTAACAAAGTTATCATCCTCATTTCAAAAGCTCGATGCTGTAAAACTAGAAATATTTCAAAAGCAAATTCTTTCATAATGTCTGTTAAGATACAGGTTGAAAAGTTTTTTCTGAAATAGATTATAGAACCTGAGTAATTTCAAATGTCCCCAAGAAGCTGTCTAATGTATCAATCTTGAAACTTGATATGTTGAAGATTGAAGTTGTTTTTATTATTTAACATCATAGAAGTCTTTCCAAAGACCATTTTTGAAAATACTCATTAATTTTTCTGATGTGCTCTTATTCTTTAATAGTTTATTCAGTTTATAATCTGAAATATTTTTGAAGGTGTGTTGGAGCATAGAATACCAAGAGATTTAAGTCATCTGTGGATGACTGTGATTTCTTGGTAGTTGACTGTCAAATGTGTATTTATCTATTTAGGTTCAAACAAAGAAGGAAGAAACTTTGCCACCATCACATAGTCAAAACATTCCAACTTTTTATTTTCCTCGAGGATGTCCTAAGGAAAAAGTTAATATAGATGCTGTGATTGCCAAAATAGAGAAGACTTTCTCTGAATTTCCAAATGAGAGGGCATCATTAGAAGACATGGGTAAGGTTGCAAAGGTGAGAACTTGCTGGCCATCGTCTTTTCATACTGTACTCCTGTGGAAAGGAAAGATGAGTTCTGTGTGCTTGGTTTTCTTGTATTGTGTTTCCATCTCCCACACATTAGTATTCAACGATATTCTATATTGTTGATAGCACAGTTATGTGGAATTTTCTGCACATTAACTGTGTGTCAAATGACCTTATAAAAAAAAACAAAACATTAAACCAAAACTTGAACTACTTTTTTTGCTGCATAAACAACCAAATACAAAAGAACAACATTGTTCTCCATTCCATGCTGACCAAGAGACTTAAGGCAAAAGCATTGCTAATATATGTTTTATTTTCAGATGGGGTTTTTTTCTCATTCTGCTGAACCTCCATTGTAAAGACAGAATGGTTTGGTAACTTGAGATTATAGCTCTCAAGTTATTCCTGAAGAGGTAATTTAGAGTCATGGCAGAGTAACAAAGTACTTTGCTTAGAAAGCAGCAAATATTTCTAAACTTCTGTGTAAGTTAAAAGGCAATAAGCCAGTTAAAATAAACCTAAATTTCCATTTTGTTGTATTGAATCAATGCTTGAAATCTCACTGCAAGTCATGGTCTTGGTAATGAGTCTCAGGTTCTCATCCATGTTCCTGTCACTTTGTCCAGGGTCTAGAAAATAGAAACTGTGACTACTAACGAGAGCAGGACTGGGGATTTGCCTCACCAAAATTTTTTTACCACTGAGCTGAATGATAGTATCTGTGTCTTCTGCAGCTCCTTCCAACACAGAAGTGAGGAGGTGGGGAAGAGAGCCTTCTCTCTCAGCAAGGAAGGTGAAACGGTCTAGTCACCTACAATTCAGTGATGAAAGACACCTTCCTGAAGAATACTGTCTGAGGACAGTACTCACCAAACCCACTTTTTTCAACTTGTTTAAAGTACTACTTAAACTATTGCATGAGAAGTAATTGTACTTTTACTCAAGTGACCTTACACATCTTGCAGTATTCACAGTCTTACTGGAGATCCTGGGGATGTGAGCAGGTCTGAGTGCTCCCAACTGGAGTCAGTCTTAGGCAAATTGGGCTCTTGGCTGTTACGGCTGTGGACGCTTGGAGCCGACACAGAAGCAGCACTTTGGGTGCATTTGGTAGCAGTGGAGTTGGAAACATGTAGCAGGATACTGCTGCTCAGGGCAGGCTGACCTGCTACTTAAAATTGGATAGAGGATGTGCCATGCACGTGCAAGGATGCGATGAGTTGAGCCATCCTATGAGCCAGACAAATGTCAACTTGCTCCAGTTGAGAAGGTCTAAACTGTGCTGTCTTGAGCTTAGCTTAAAGATATCCAGCTCTTGAGTGGAGTTTAAGATGGACTCTGTTCAGCTGCTTGGAGCACAGACAGGCATGTGACTCACTGCATTTGTCTATTAGGAATGCTACAAGTTGCCCTGTGTTTTGCTCTCCACTTTTGGATTTCAGCCTAAAGCAGTTGCTTTAAATGAATTTTTTCAGAATGTGAAGCTGGTTTCAGAAATAGTTTTTTAAAAATTTCTTCCCTCATGCTTTCTTCTTAACACTTATAATTTTCGAAGGCTCTGTAAATAAAAGAGTAGCCCTCAAATAAGCAATCAATAAACTGACTTGATGTATACTTTATTTGTAGGCTTGTGAATGCCCACTTTACTGGAAAGGTCCTTTGTTTTATTGTGCTGGAGGTGAACGAACAGGATACGTGTCAGTTCATAAATTTGTTGCAATGTGGCGGAAGTAAGTAGATTACATTTTTTTAGAAGTACTGCATTTTTTTTTCATTGAAATGTGATATTTTAAGCTCTGAATGCAATCCTGTCTGTAAAGAGGAATAAAACATTTTCCCATAATCAACCATTGTCAGGAAACTTGTGCATGGGAAAATGTAACTAAATAATACCTTAATACTTTAACATAAACAAATCTTCATTTACAGGGTTTTTAGATTTTAAAATGTTCGGTAAGTGACTGACAGTTCATGAGACAAGTGAAAACCATGGCCCTAACCTGTAGATGACAGTTTTGGACAAAGAGCTTTTTATTTCTAGATTTTCTCTAATTCTAACTTTAAATTGTCCTTTCATGTAATCAATTACATGGTGTACGCGCCTCCTTTAACATAAATTTATGAGAGTACTGCTCTGATAAGTTCACTTGGAGCATGGTTTGACATTTGTAACTAGCTTTTGAATAAATGTTGTTTCATAGACCTCACTCTAGGATGCCTGCATGAGGTAGCATGAGCCATTTTCTGTGTAGAATTAAATGAAAATATTTACATTTCAGAGTACTTCAGACCTGCCATGATGATGCTGCGAAGTTTGTTCACCTTCTGATGAATCCTGGATGTAACTACTTGGTGCAAGAAGACTTCATTCCTTTTTTACAAGTAAGTTGCAACTAAAATTATATCTAGGAACACAACAAAATGATGAACTGGCAAAGCCCTGAGTTGTTTGAACTAAACATACTTTTTCATGGTCATCATTAAAGTTTATTGATAATATTTAGAGTAACTAAATATTTTGTTTGCATGATCCACTAAGATGCTCGTGAGTGACATGTTCTACAGTTAATCATTTTGTATAACATGAGGTCTTTTTTAAGCACAATGGTAAAATTTAAAATCTATTGTAGGAATAGCACGTGTATTGGAATCTTTTATGTTTCAGAAGGCAGTTAAAGTTGTTTAAGTCAGGATAGGCCTTTGGAGGGCAAAGGAGAAGTGGGATATGAATTCAAAACCTAATAAATCTTTGGAAGAGCAACAAACATCACCTTTGGAAATTACTGAATAAAACCTAAACTGACTTTACTGAATCATAGCCACAGAATTACAAGCTACAAGAGTCAGCAGTGTTCAAAATCCTCAGCCTATCTAAAATATAGGAAAAAAATCCTAGAATATTCCTAAAATATATGAAAGATTTTGTTTATCTGATTTCTTTAAAAGATAATTTTATTTTTAAAGAAGTTTGTAGTGTTATTTGTCTGGAGCCCTGGTGAAAAAAAAGTTATCAGTAATGATTGTGGTAGTTAATTTGAACTGTCTTGGTTAAGGAAGCAGGTGTACTATTCTTTGCTAATTGTTTTATAGGGTCACTAATTAATACTCCTTGGGATATTGTTATTCCATTTTTTTCTAGGATGTGGTGAATAGTCATCCAGGCCTTTCGTTTTTAAAAGAAGCATCTGAATTCCATTCTCGGTATATTACAACAGTAAGTGATCTGTATCTGGAAAAGCTATTTTTTGGTTAACTAAGAAAATCAAAATTATGATTAGTCAATATGTCTAAGCATCTTTGTCCCTTAGGAAGAGCAGAGTTAGAGTAGGTTGTCAGTCTTCATTTCTACATAACTAGAAATCTTGTGGAAAAGGAATCTTAAGCATGATAGTTCTTTTTAACATTTGTAAGGAATTGCTGAATTTAGTACTAGTAAGAGAAGCAGTGAATTTTAACGGTGTCAGATAAGTTAATGAACATTAAATGAAGAGCAGGCTGTTATCTTAAACACTTGATTGTGGCTGTAGACTCTATTCATTAGAATCCTGACCTTAGTCTGGGATTAATTAAATGAAATCTTGAATGAAACATTTTTATTAGTATGGTTATGTTCAGTATTAAGTGAAATAATGATAATATTGAAGCTGCTTGCCACTTTTCTCTCTGGGGGCTTTTCTTCCAAGGAAGGTTTTATACATGAAAAGTTTCATTTCTGTCTTCCCAGGGTTATGTGACTGAAGTATTTGTTCTGTACCCAAGGGAAAAATCAATGACATTAAATTTTCTCAAATGTAGACTAGACAGTTGATTCCACTGAAGTCTCAAAAGATTAAAATTCTTCAAAATGACATTCAGTTCACTTTCTTTGTGCTTGTGAAAACTAGCTTAATGAATATTCTCCAACAAAAAAAACATGCAGCGTTGATCATCTTTTATCCATCTCATACTTTGACCCAGGTTAAAATTGTGAAGCTATTTTTTGAGAGCATTTGGGTTTTGTTCATTACATCCTTCTTACAGAGACTTGCTGGCCTATCAAATATATCCTGCTGCATTAGGTTCTGCTTCTTCTTATAATGATTACCTGAGCTCACAGAACTTTCCTGTCAGTTGTGATTGAAGGAATTGTTCTACCTGTGAGTTGTTTTGTTTCTTAATGTATTCTCGGTTGTATCAAAGCCTGCTCTGGTTAAAATTGTGAAAGCTTGCTGCCTGTCCTGAGGAACCATAGGAAAGAAAAGATCCTGCCATTTCCAGTTACTTTTCTTTGGAGGAACAGTTTATTTGAGTAGGTCTGAGTCTAGCAATATTGAATAAATCAGTGCTGGAAGTATTTTATTTTAAAAATCTAGTGTAGTCTTCAACAGAAATTGGTGTTAAATCAAAAAGTAAACTAGTATATATATATCAACAATATTTGGAACATCATTCTGCAGATTAAGAAATGGGAGGAGCACTCTGCCCTTTTCTTCTCATATTTTAGGATGGCGGAACTGTTCACAGAATCACGAAATATTCTTTGTTGGAAGGGACCCACAAAGATCAAGTCTAACTCTTAAGTGAATGGTCCATACAGGGATCAAACCCACAACCTTGACATTATTTGCACCGTGCTCTGACCAACTGAACTTGTTGCAGTCTCCTAAAATTCTGTCCTGCAAGTTATTAATGATAATAATAGGTTGTTT
Organism: Drymodes brunneopygia; assembly: GCA_013400955.1. NCBI lineage: Eukaryota > Metazoa > Chordata > Aves > Passeriformes > Petroicidae > Drymodes > Drymodes brunneopygia. The sequence goes on along the minus strand of VZTZ01040834.1, from coordinate 261,771 downwards.
TACCTGCGATGAAAGAAGCTATTTCCTATCTGTATTCAATTAACTTAACCTTGCTACGTGAAGTTTTATCTAAAGGTTACTTCCAGTTACAAACCAAATAAGCCATTCTTCTGCTGGGTTTTTGCATGTACCTACATATATGTATGTGTGTATGCATATACGTTACATATATCTCTTTAGCACATGTTTTGTAAGCCATGAAAGCAATCTGTTCTGCCTGCTAAGATATGGTATAGGTTTGTTGGTCAGTCTAGTGGTCAGGTTAGTTACATATGGCCAAGATAGAGCTGAAATAAGTTTAATATGTTTGCTGTGACAAATGAGCTACTACGTTTATTCTGCCAGGATGTTAGGTGCCTACCTGAACTATGAGTTCTTGAAATTGTAGTCTCTATTGCACCATTTCCTCTCCCTTCTGACAAAGCACTCTGCAGAATAGCAAAGACAATTCTCTGACAATTTGCTTATACTCTGCCTCAGCTGACTTTAGAAAACAGTTTAAGTCTGTTCCCAGTTGTCTTTACCAAACATTCAATTTTGTTTTTATTTTTAGACCAGTTAAATGTATAACAGATGAGATAATGACATGCAGATGGATTAAGTTGCAAAGCTAAGGCAAAAACCTTTTTAGAAAAAATTGCTTTGTACTATAAGCCAAAAATGGGCCTTCCCTAAACTCACAATAAGAATTAAGTTAATTAAGTTTCAGAAGCAAGATAATCTATTCTTCTGTCTGGAGGCATTGAACCAGCTGTTCTAGTTCAAAGTAAGAACTGAGGAGCTTGGTGCTCTACAGTTTAAGCTTTCTTTCAAAACTTTCAGTACATTACTCTATTACCGATTTAAAAATGATTGGTTAGTTTTAACTACTGATTTACTGCAATTAAAGCCTGAAGTGATAAAAGCTTAGCCTGTAGTTGGGAGGATATTTTAATTGCAGGAAAGGGGTTCCTGAAGAGATGGGGATTTTAGTTAGTAACTGCTCTGTTGCAAATGAAACACTGCACGTGCAATATTGAGTCTTGCCAGTTAGCAGGTATAATCAATCACCAGTTGAGCAGTTATAGTTCATAATATGTTTAGGGTTTTTTGTCTGCGTTTTTGGGGTTTTTTTGTTTTTTTTTTTGTTTAGTGGTGAATGACTGACTTGAAGTGTACATCTGGTTGTCTTAAATCAGACTAATCAAGGTGAATACTGAATTCAGTTAAGTAGCAGGAAAAAAACATATTTTAAAGTCTTATGTTTGTAAACTAAACCCAAGAAAATTATACTGAATGCATGAGTTGTCCAAAATAGCCATAGGAACCATTAGTTTGGAAAAGATCTGTAACATCATCAAGTTGATGTACATGTAAAATTTATTTAAACAAAAGTGTTGGGTCTCAACTGGATGCATTTGTTTCTGGTTCCAGTATCAGTCATGACACAAGAACTAGTCATCTTTCTTGCATCAATTTTTTTGTTGTTGTTGTTCCTCACTTGGAAAATATTTATGTATTCCTTTTAATGCTATTAACAGGAGTTTTTTTCCAAGGAACTTCAAATAGAATGAAGTTAAATGGGGAAAAACATTCTCTCTGCACCTGCAGGAAGTATTTGTCAGATGTAGATTTGTTGTGTTTGTGGACTTCAGAGGTAGCAACATCTGCTGTACTCTGATCCTTAAACAATCGCAATTCTATTTCTGTAAATTCAATTATGAAGTAAAACAATCTTATAGCAAATGCAGGTCTTTAAATCTGAAGTAATAAGATACATTAATAGGTTTATTAGATGATATCCTGTAGATCTCTAAGACTTGAGATCGTGAAATCGCCAGTAGATGTATTTTGGATAGCATATGAGTATTCTGCAACATTACTGAGTGAGATATAGGTACTGCAGCATCGAAACAAAACTTCTCTAGATGAGTTTAGATGTAGATTTAGAAATGGTTTGGATAGTGGATAATATGACACAAGAGAAGTTCTAAGGAATGAGAAGAATAGAAATAGAGGAAAGATGGAGCTCTCTAATGGAGCTGTACTAAGACATCTTTGACAAATACTTGGACAGGTACTTAATTACCATAACTAAGGTTTCTTTCCATTTTCTCTTTCTTGCAGGTCATACAGAGAATATTTTATACAGTAAATAGGTCCTGGTCTGGGAAAATAACTTGTAATGAGCTCAGGAAAAGCAACTTCTTGCAGGTACGTAATATCTAAAATTTCGCAAGACAGATATTTCTAGAAGTTGTTTTAAAACTACCTTTACAAAAGGCTTAAGGGAGTAACATAAATAGCATTTCTTCCTTTTCCAAAAAGTAATGAAGACCCAATTGCTTTAGTTCTCATACATTAGAATATGTTTAAATGTAATTTTTTGTATCTAGAGCTGTATACATGTAAATGGGTGTAGCAGAAGTTGGTCCAATCTACTCGTTCTGCTATGAATGCATTCATTTTCTGCCATGTGTGTTCAGTTTCACTGTCACACTGTATGGTGTGCATTGTCCCTGAAAACAAAAACTGTTCCACTGAAATAGCATTTGATACTAACTTGGTTATGAGAACTCAGATCATTCAACAAATAAATGTCTTAAAAACTCTAATGTGTTCTGTTTATCCTTCTGATAATAGAACGTGGCATTATTGGAAGAGGAAGCTGATATTAACCAGCTGACAGAGTACTTCTCATATGAACATTTTTATGTTATCTATTGCAAATTTTGGGAGCTGGATACAGACCATGACCTCTATATTGATCGGAAGGATTTAGCTCGACATAATGATCATGGTATGGCAAGTGAATCACCTTTCTTTACATGTATTAAATGACCTATAAACTTTGAGATGAGGAAGTGGTTTAATGCCAAGGCCAGTTCCATGAGTCTGTTGGTGTAGCTGGTCCTACTGACTCAGTGAACTAAAGCAGGATAAGTCATCTGTGATGCTACTTTGCATCTGTGAATACCAAATTTGAGAAAAAATCTAAACTTGAATTCTAATCTTGACAAAGAAGTAGAGGAAATATCACTTAAGTGTTGGTGTATTATAAATGGTTTTATTTGGCAATTTTGGGTTGTTATCTTGGACACAATCCATTTTACTGGTATTATTCAAGTAGTATTACTTTTATGGCAAGGTATGGAAAGAGTAGGAAAGGCGAACATACCTTCAGGTACTTGGCTAATTTTGGAGTTTTGCTAACTTAGCTGCAGTGTGTTTTGGTTTAATGCTATTTAGCACTAGCTAGCAGGTTTTACATTTGCTGTATGTATAATATGCAATGACTGTGATTCTGTAGTCTTCCACGCTTGTTCCTGTTTTAAAGATTCTCATGGCTTATATGGAACTGTTGGGGCTCTTTTTAGATGCTTCATGCCCATCTTAATAGTGTTCCTTTCAGGACTGGAAAGCTTACTTAAGTACAAAATGATTATGGAGTATTATCCCACGTTAAAAAGGATAAATACAATTCAGATTGCTTCTGAAAACTTGCCTGCTAAAGTTTGACTATGCTTTAGGACAGGGAGAAAGGAAAACCGCTTTCATTTGAGTGGCTACTGAGTACATTTTAGAAAGAAAGCACAACTAATAGAGTGCCACCTGCAATTTAAGTTTGCAAATTCTTATGGCTAAATTGAATATCCTTTACAAAGGTTGTGCTCAGTTCAGACATGTCTCTAAAATCCCTGAAATGGTTTCAAAATAGAAGCATGGGTCAAAACTGTGTCAAAAATAGACCCCTGTCAGAATCAGTAAGGTATGTTTATTATGTATGATCGTGCCAGTTCTGTTTTGGCTCTTTGCCAAGGTCCTGTAAAACTTAACGCCACTGGAAAACATGATTTACTTGTCAAAGAACTGGGAAATGCTGTTTTATTAATCAGCCAATTTTACTACTTTTATTACATTACTATTTCTGTGTTAAGTTTGAATTCAAAGCTGGGTGGTTGTAGCTTTGGTTTGGAGACTTTGTGTTAAGTGATCCTCTCTAACAGGACTCAAAGGGATTAATGAGCACTACACTTGATCTTTCTCACTGATCTGTCTATATATGAGAGTTCCAGTAAACTCTTCAACAAGACAATACAAAGCAAAAATAACTTGCAGAGCTGACACTGTTTTAAACCTTTCTTCACAGCAATTTCAAATAGGATGATAGAGCGCATCTTCTCAGGAGCAGTAACAAGGTACTCATTTTATATGCTGATCTAAACCCAGTTTAATTTTTCCTTGTTAAATTGTATGGTATTCCAAGGGGAAAAGATGTCTCCCGCTCACAGAGGAGCAGCAATTTTCAAGATTTAGTATTGTAGTTTAAACTCTAGTAGTACTAGAGTTGTCTTGGAACATTTGGCATAGTTCGTTCTTCACTTTCTTCACCCATATGAACACTGGCCACCGGATATTGTAGGCCTTAGCAGGACTGGGAATGAGGAAGGGAGAAATGTTGGCATTATTCTTTTTCCATTCCTCAAACACGTAAAATGTTCAAGGAGAACTGAGCTTTTAAGTACGAATTGTAAAATCAATGCTTATTCCATCAATAAATTTACAAAAATGCCTCCAGTTGAGTTAATTCACATTTTTGACAGTCAATCTCAAGGGGAGAAATGAAGAATGGCTTCCTCTTTTGTATTTATGGCATTTTATTAATTTTTGAAATGTTTGCTAGCACAGTATCTGAACTAGAAAGCAACTGATAAACAGAAATAAAAGCTGAAATGCGAGATTTAACAGGCATGTGTCTAGTGCTTACTCCTTTATGTGAGTTTCTTGGGCAAGACAAAATATATACCATATTTTCCCAGACATCTTGAAGATACAACAGCAAAAAATGAATTTTATTATTGAAATGTAATATATCTAGGAACTGAACCTGACTTTTTGCTAGACAGGTTGACTATGTGGAACTTATTTGGTTGCTGTGATATGAGAGTAGAAACAGACAATTATGTTCTTGCCATGGACACTTACTTCCTGAATATTTTTATTTCCTCTTTATCTTAATATTTTCATTCAAAAACTTTAGCTAGTGGAGTTCTGCAAAGCTTGTAAGTTCTCATCACTTCCATCTGAATAGACATTCTAAAAAGCATATGTACTTCTATATAATATATAATCAAAAATTATATGAGATGGCTCTTCTGTTAATAATTAAGCACCTTATAAAAACTCCATCGTTTGGGAGTAAATAGTTAACAGCAACAACAAAAACAATCCTTAATTTTTATTAGTAAAAGCTAGGTGTTCTGAAATAAATTTTCTATCTTTTTCCTCATTGGCCTTTAAGAGGTAGAAAAGCACAAAAAGATGGGAAGATTAGCTACGCTGATTTTGTCTGGTTTTTGATATCGGAAGAGGACAAGAAAACACCAACTAGGTAAGAATGAATTTGTTTTAACTGAAACAGAGACTGACTCTGTTTCTCCAGTGCTTAAATGGGGACCACTGATGAACAGCTGCAAGTCAAATGGAAGAAGCTAAACTATAAAAACATGAGTGGAAAACTGGCCCAGTTCTTTGCATCATCCTTATTTATCAGTGTCTCCTGTTGTTGTTGCTGTAGAAGTCTATTCTAATGACTTTTAAGAGGCTAATTCAGTGTTACTGTTTCATAAGTTGTATGTGGCCTAATGTCCTAGATTTGCCTTTAATTCAGTTTTCTGATAAGAAGGAATCCAGGAACAGGGCCATACACTAAGGACATTGCAGCTGTTTCATGATGCCAGTGACTTTGGGAAGCTGTGCAGCTATTTATTAGCTGTATTGTCCTGATAAGAAACCTATCATGTAACATCACTAGTTTGTTCAATATGGAAACATACCCAAAATATTGAAGTTTTCATGTACAATTAAATTTTTCTTTGTCTCCCTTAATTTTTTTTAATGTAAAACCATAGTGTTCTTCACATCATTAACAAATGTGCTTTCAATGCAATAATGGATGGCATAGCAAATACCAGCAACTCTTACCACAGCAGGTGGTGTATAATGACTTTCTACGGCTTAGTGGAATGTACCCTTAAGTCTAGTTTTGCCTTTGAAACAGGCAACATGAATTCTTGAAATTCTGTAGTAAGTTTGTCTCTTTTTGCTGTTAATGACTGAATTTCAGCATTGAATACTGGTTCCGCTGCATGGATCTTGATGGGGATGGTGCTTTGTCTATGTATGAATTGGAATATTTTTATGAAGAACAGTGCCAAAAATTAGATAACATGGCCATAGAACCTTTGCCATTTGAAGACTGTCTGTGCCAGATGCTGGATGTTGTAAAACCACAACATGAAGGTAATAAAATCCTTTTCCATCAGTAACTTCTGTTTCTCTGGATTTAGGAGTTAGTGCAGCCTTAAAAGCACTCTGTTGGTCATACAAATTAAATGCCTTGAGGTTGTCTTTCTATTGAAGTCTGTTAAAGCTTAATAATCGATCAGTCTTCCAACAGCAAGCAGGCATTCTTTCCATACTAAACCTTAATATGCTGCTTTAAAATTCCTTATCAGCTTTTATTTTGTGCTTGTAGCCACATTCAGTCTTAAGTGAAACCTTGTCACTATCTAACTTAGGTGAGGCTCTCAGGAAAATGTCTTGATGGTCCATTCATTTCTCACCTCTTCCAGTGCTCATTTAATTGAGTTTCTCTGGAGGGAACAGTTTCTAAACAGTGTTTGTCTCTTAGACCAGTGCCCTTAGGAAATTCATGACAAGGGGCTTAAAATTAACAGAATAATAAACTGTTCTGAGTTTTTGGCTAATTTTTACACCCATTTGAACTTTCCTAGACCTGCATTCTACACTCCTGCATTTGACATTGTATCATGTTTAGCTGATGAAACTTCAGTTTACATTTTACACCTGGAAAAAACTTAAGAAATTAGCATGATATTCTATACAATTATGGTTAGACAACCAATTAGTAAGTCTTCCTTATTGTCCACCTTCTTTCTATTTAAATTAGAAGAAACCTAATTTTTTTAGAGACAGTTGTCATTTATTGAGATGTGATTTTTTTTTTTGCATGCTGAGAGAATTGAAATGGCTCAAAACTAGAACATAAAGCTTGATAGTCTTATTTAAACGAAGTTCAAAAGGATTTGGTAGGTGAAAACATCTCTAAAGGCAGATACAAAAAACCTGTAAATGAAAAAGGAATATTAGGTGTGATTCATCTGAAAGATCAATCCCTGATATCAGAGGAATGAAGTCTTAGACCAACATTGTGTAATGTATGGGGGCTAGTGGGGCCTTTAAAATGAAGTGAGGCAAGCTCTGAGAAGCACATTTATGTTATATGGTTGCTCACAACCACCTCCTGAGCTCAGTAGTTCCTTTCCAGTCTTACATTATGCTTCTGAATGGCATTTATATTTCTGTTCTGCATTTCAAATGAAACAAGATTGATGTATCTCCTCTATGTCATGAGGATGATAAAAGAAGGCTATCAAACACAACCAAGATGAATTATTTAGCATTACAAAAATGAAAGTCAGTTGAGAAGGGTTTTTTTGTTGGTTTTTTTTTTGTAAAAACTGAATTGTGTTTAAAAGGTGGGTTAAGAAAAAAATCTTGTTTTTCTAATACAAAAAACTAGCAGTGTAAACTGGTTTACTTTGTAGCTTTGAAACAAAGGAAGACACTTTCATAAAGTTATGGCTAAACCATGATACAGTTCCTATAGAATGCGCTGTGTACAAAAAAGCGAACATTAATTTCTGGAGACGTAAATTAATTATTTAAACTTTACTCCTGTTTTGTTGGTGTTTGAGAGACAGTTGTAGGCATCTACACAAGTGTTATGTGTCTAAGCTCCCATTGCAATAAATGGAAACTGGAGGGCAAATCAATGAACCAAATATAGGAGTCTAACTTAAACTGGGAGCTTACGTAACTGGGATTCAAATCATTTGCTTGGTTGTGGAGAGCTGCTGCCACTTGAGATGGCACAGTGCATCAGACATCTGTGTGGGTCTGACAGATACAGCACAGGTGCCGTGGGGGATTTGTGTCATTCTGGACAGCAGCTATGAGCCAGGCAGAACACACCGGGGCCCTTCATGACAGATGCAAGTGTGGCAACCATGTACAAATGGGATTTGGGTTTTGCTTCCCTGTGACGTCCTTGAGTTACACTTTGTTAGAGGCTGGGACAGTATACTGAGGAAATACTGTTCCAAGTCTGGCTTTTATTGAACTCTTCCGTAACATCTTCAGTTAGCTCCTATTTGATTAACAATGGAAGACTGTCTTGTATTCCAGGTGAATCAATAAAGGGGAGTTTTAAGGATAGTCATCTGTCTTCCCTTGTGTATCTCATATTTTTTAGCCTTTCTGCTTAAGCTTTCATATTCAGCTTTGAAATAGGGTAACATTTCTGAGCAACCTGACAAATACTTCTAATGCTTAACACATCCATTGATTTGAGTCTTTAGAGTATCACACTATAAAAATCAAACAAAACACCTCTGAGCATTTAGCTTTCCTCTCAAGCAGTAAATATTGATCAGGCTGGACAAGTGTGGCAACCTTGACTCTATGAAAAATTCATCTGTATGAAGCATAGTCACACACTGTCATCTCTGTCATACATTTGTCTGCTCAAGTTGGAGAAGAGAGAGGGCTGCTGCCATAGAAGATTCCTACCTGCTACCCTTGGGAAGGAATGGCTAACTCACTGGAGACTTCTATCTGTTGAGGAAACTTAAACTAACACCTTAAATGATTTTTAATAGCTAAGGGAGGTAGACTGCATCTCACTCCAACATACTGACAGACTGTGGGGTATGACAACCACAGCAAGGAAAGAAATCTGAAACATTTAAAAGTTTTGTACACTTTGAAGGACACATCTCTAGGTGTGTATTTCATCTGTTTGCATCTCTCCCATTGCATTGAGCATCAGTGGCAAATGTTGGTGAGCAGTGATGATTGAGTAATGATAATGTGCCTTTTGATTCCTCCACTTTGAGAAAGGATAACTTCAGCTCTAATGATTTTTTCTCTAATTGTCTTATCTCATTCTTTACAGGAAAAATTACTCTGCATGATTTAAAGCGATGTAAGTTGACAAATGTGTTCTTTGATACTTTTTTCAACATTGAAAAATACCTTGACCATGAACAGAAGGATCAGTTTTCTATGTTGCGGGTGAGTCTGAAGCTTTAAAAATCTTTATAGCTACATGCTTAGCAATTAATACTGTTTTGTGTAACATGCAATGTGATTGTTTAGGATGGTGAAGGTGAAAGTCAAGAGGTCTCTGACTGGGAGAAATATGCTGCTGAAGAGTATGATATCTTGGTAGCAGAAGAGGCAGCAAGTGACCAGTGGAATGATGGGTAAGGATGTAGCAGGAGGGTTGATAGGAATCCTCTCTAATAAAGTAGAGCCTCACCACCACCATCATTCATTTAAAAAAGAAAAAACAAATCCTTCTCAAAAATATGTAACTAATGGTGTATGAGACTAGCAAGTACACATGTGTAAGCCAAAACTAGAATAAGCATCTCTTTTTACAAGCCCTTGTTTTTAAATTTGTAACTTGGTGAATTGAACCTTCAGATGACTTTTATTTTCTGTTTAAATCAGTGGTGAACTCATGGGGAAAACCCAAGGTGCTGCTCTATTTTAGTGTTCATAGTGGATTCTTATTATTTAACTCTTTTTTGCCCCATGTCTTTCTCTGAAAGAACAACTCTAATCAGCACATAATGCCTTTATAAAGCAGTTTTAAAGAACAGACACTGCAAGTATCTAAAGCTCATTCTCTGCACAGTCCTGTTAAGTAGATGGAAAAAATGTGATAAAATTCAGTGGTTGGGAAGACATGCATGAACCTGAGTCACCCTAACCAAGGAAATGGTCAGTTTTTTAATCTGCTACCATAAATCTCCACAGAGGCTTTGTGGGTTTTTTAAAAGCTATGAATTATAGATTTATCCCACCTGAAGTGGTGAAGCTAATTTTTTTTAAATATCAGCCTCACCAACTGGCTTGGGTTAGTTAAACTTACATTTCACTATTCATCTATTCATCTGCATCAGCAGCAGGTGGTTATCAATAATTTCTGGGTTAACAGTTGACTTTTGCTTTCCAGCATCTGCTTAAAAGCACAGCTGCTCTTGCTTCCCAGTGCTCATGCATATGTCAATAAGACTCTCAATCCAGTATTCACTCTTGTCACACCTCCTGCAGCTGTATTTTGTTCTTCCTGAGTCTCATTTCAGCTTTCTGGAAAAGAACTTGAGGGGTTTCTGGCAAGTACATTGCATTAGACCATTTCTAGCCTATGAGTAGTCCACTGTAGCAGTGTGTCAGTGTGTGCTTTGAACCCTTTCAGCAGAGCTGCATTTCACACTGGAAAGTTTGGCATGTGATGGGAGAGTAAGCTACTTTAAATTTAGGGAATTACTGCAGAATCCTGGTGCTGTTCTGGTAATGTTTCTTTACTATAAAATATTGGAAAGTATGTTCTTCCTGCAGGTGCCTTATTAGTGTTCCAACATTTAGGCACTCCCTGGCATTGTAAGACTCTTTCATTTTTTTTTTTTTTTTTTTTGTCTGCTTCTAGGTACGAAGCAGAACTGAGTCCTGTAGACCATCAGAAGGCCAGTGTTTTAAAGTATCAAATGGAGAAAAGACCATTTTTTGAAATGCCTGCCTGTCTGGCTGATGTAGACTTGGATGAATATGACTATGATGAGGATTTTGAGTAGATTACTTATGGTCAGCACTTGCAGAAGAGAAGGGACAGGTCTGCAGCAGGTCTGCTACACACTGATACATTTCAGTGGGGTTTGTTTCCAGGAAGTCAGCTTAGTTTTGTGCTAAAAATATCTAATCACTACACTACCTTTTAAGTAAAAGAAGTGCATTTATATGGAATGATGAGATTTTTGTATTTATTCAATAGTTTATAGTTTGTAAAATAGATTAAAATATTTATTTACAGATGTTGCATAATTCCTTTTTGGAAGAATAACAATATTTGATTTAAGAGAAAAGTAATCTACTGTTTTTAAGAGAACTGTATAGTTCTCTCAAAGTTGATGTGTGGTGCATTGACCATCTCCATCTCACCTGTGAACAGGTATTTCTGTCCTGGTATGGGAGGTAAGGAGACAATTTACATCTGCAATGTGCTTGTGCTCATAGACAGCCCTATTTTAGGTTTTATGCCTTGGCAAGGAAGAGACGTGACAATGAGTGCACAGTTCAGCACTCATTTACAAGCAGAGTTTTGTTTGACAAGCTGTGCATATTAGTAGAATACACTAAAGTGAACACCCAAGACAAGTTCTTTTTCTTCTCTGTACAGTCCTTGTTTGCCCCAACTTTAATTTTGCGTGCCCTTTTAAACCTCAGTCTTTTCATTATTGTAATCATAAAAAGATGACTTAACAATGAAGTCTGAGTGTTCATACTTGATCCAAAATGGGTGTGTTAATTCATGTAGAAGGAACCAATTTTTTTTTTTAAATCCTTTGTATAAATGTTACTTGATCAGTGATGTGCACTAATTTGTTGTGGGCATTCAGTGCTTTTGTCTGTCCTCCCCTTTGCTTGTTTGCTATTGACACATTCCATGGATATTCATCAGTGTCACAGCAGCTTGAAATTGTTGCCTCACTCTTAACTGTTAAACAGTTTTGTTAAATGGTTTTGTTGGGGAAAAAAATGTACAAAAAGATGTAAGTTATTTTTTTGGTTGCAGTGTAGATCTTTTAAAATGTTTAAAAAACATGTTTGTATTTTCAAATAAAGATTTTCATACATGTAATTTAACAGTTGTAATTTTTACGTACTGCACACAATTCATGTCTTGCTAGTAAAGAACCACTCACCATAGGATGGGTTACACATCAGCCCCTTGCAGGTTTTTCTTCATCCAAAAGAGAGTATTGCTGAGCAGCTGAGAGAAACCTGTTGTGCTCAACTCCTCACAGCAGCTCCTGCACAAACCTACACACCTGTGTATCACGAAGTGCTGGTGAGCCTTAGTGAGGAAAGCTCAAGTCATTTTAATACCATTTGAAGGATTTTGGTTAATAATTCCAGTTTTAATAGAGACTCGCCAATGTCAAATTTCTCTAGGGTTGGCCAGATACCTTTCACTAACTGCCCATGATTTGGGGCTTCTAAAGAGTAAAGATACACAGAGCATTTCTGTTAAGCTCCGTTCCCTCAGGGAAAGGCTGACCAACTGGCTTTCCAGAAGATGATCCTGAACATCCGTTGCACTGCAAGAGATGCTTTTTCCTACCTGAAACTCTTCTTAAAAAGGGGGCTTGTAATGGGACAATGAACAGTAACAGGCTTTCCCAGCAAGCACTGACATGTCTCTGTCATACAGCACTGTGGTGCAGGGTTGATCTCCTCTGCACAGCCTGTAGCTGTTGTTGCCACTTTGTGTTTAATGAAGTGCCTGTTAAATCCTGCTATTATACTTGTGCTAACCAAGTCCCTTTTTTCCTTAGCAGAACATGTCCTGCTGTTATTGTAGAAGTCCTTTTTCTTAGAATACATAAGCTTATAAGGATTACTGGACCTTGCCCTGGCAGGATAATTCCCATCCCTAACCCTTTGTTAGAAGAATTAAAGCATCCATATGCTTCATGTGGTTCCAAGTGTAACTGTTTTCCTAGTCAAGCTGTATTCTGCCTACCTGCTGAGTGCTTAGGCCTAGATCCACAAATCATCCACAGATGGATGAGGGAAACCTCAGTATCCCAATCCAGATAGGGGGAGTTACTGATGGTTTCATAGGGGACCTGAGACCCAAATTATGTGGGGAGTGGTACTTCATCCCTTGTGTCAGCCTGCACACCCAACAAGGAAACATCACGGATTCACTGTGGCCTCTTCAGTGTACCCAATCCCTGGGCACCAGGACTCTTTCATTTTTTTTTCTTCATGGGAGCTCCCTGCTCAGCCTGTGGAATAACAACAAATGCAAAGGCTGCCACATTGCTGCCATTCCTTCTCCAGGCAGTGTGGGAGTATCACTTGCACATTTAGTACTAATGGATAGCAATAATTCTATAGTTTATTTTACACAGTTACAATCCAAAAAAAAAATACATATACATATAAAAAATAAAGCTGATATGATTACTGCAATGTACAATTCCAGGGAGCAGCGAGAAGGGTCAGTGAAAGCAGCCAGCACTGCCACTGAAACACTCTTGAGTGAATATCATTTGCAAATTCTTAATGCAAAAACCCCTATTTTTGGATGGTCATATTTACAGTCTATTTACATTATCTTTCCAGGCTTTTTCCAAGTAAACACCACATGATCATTGTCTAAAGGACTTCTTCCAGAGGAAAATAGTCAGCTGGTCTGGTGTTTCTTTGTTACTTTGAAGCCTTGATGCAGGTTTTCCCAGCGGATCCCAGTGTTTGGGCCAGGCTCCCTTCTCCTCAGCACGGGGTGCAAGGAAACACACACATCTCCATTTGGTTATCTCAAACAGTAAAGAACATGGCCAGCAGAGCACTGCCCCCACATGCTTCAAACAAGCTTAGTTCACAGTGTCTTTGATTCAGTGTTTGTCAATACCCTGATGCCAGTCCTTCAGCTGGGAGCTTTTCCAGGGATGCCGTTGAGTATCAATGCTCAGAACGCCCAACTTGAGAATTGTGGCAGCCCCTCAGTAACGCCCACAACCAGCAAGGATGTGTAGCAGTGCCACAAACTGGTTCTGGGTGGATGCCCACGGGCACAGAGACAACTTGATCCATGTCTCCTGCCACCTCAGTTGATGCTCTCGCACCACATTGACAAGTTAAACAATTTGCAGAAAAAACCATAGCGTCTGCTTCACTTCTGTTCATCCTCTCAATGTCTTAACTGTTCTATATCACAAGAAAAAAAGAGATTAAGTCGGTCCTCTACTATGAAGACATGATGTAACAGCCCATAAGGAATTTGAGTCCAGTGTAACATCTAACCACTCAGCAGCTTAGCCATAGAGCCAGCTCTTACAAAGAACAAGAGCTTCCACAAAAGGAAAGAAGCATTTCCATATCCAAAAAAAACCCGGGAAAGGCACCATATTGCACAAGTAGTGCATTTTCTGTATGGCTTTGATCTTTGCCCATGGAGTTAAATTCTTCTATTATCTATCTTCAGTAGGAGCTGCTTCAAGTACATCGGCCAAGCTATCTACATTTTAACATGCATATATGACTGAAAGAAAAGGTAGAAGTCCTTTTTTTTCTCCTAGCTAGTCCTCTTTAGAAATAAAAGCCCCACCATATGTAAAAAAGCATTGGCTGAACTTTACAGGAAAAACTCATTTAAAAAGACAAAAATAATGTGAAGTCTGAATGTGGTTGTTAGATCCCAGATAACCAGAGTCACTGGAAATCAAGGGGTTGCCTGACTCACTGCGAAAATACTGTCTGCCAAACCCTGAGTTATGTTCCGAAGTGCAGAGAGCAGGGGGAAATATAGGAGAACCTGAAGGAACTGCTCAGCCCCTCATAGTGGCTGACACAGAAACCTTTAGGGGGCTGAAGGGCTGTGATTAGATGCAGCATAGGAAAAATCATGGCCTTTCTTCCCTCCCCTACCCCCTCTCCTTGTACAGTAACCCCACAAGACCTTGCTGTACAACATCCTATTGAGTCCTTGCACTCCACTGGCCCAAAGGACTAAAAGTCCTTCCCTTGCTGCAAGGATCCAGTCCAGGGCTGAGCTGAGATCCAGGCAGACAGCTGCAGCTCTGCCAGACTTGGATCCCAAAGGCAATCAGTGCCCACAAGACAAGCCCCTGGCTATGCTGGTTGCCACTCCAAGCCCATGTTCTCATGCTTCCCTTCAAATCCCCAGTTTGTTCAGGAACAATTTAATCTGCCCAACAGGCTTGGCTGGAAAAGGGCAAGAAACATGGGATACTCCAGCAAGAGCCCAGGGCTGTCCAGTGATCAGACACATTCCGAGTCTTCCAATCCAAAGAGCACAATGCAAACACCATTTCTGAAGCAGCTATTCCCTGCAGGCCATGCAGCAGTGCCATCTCTGCAATGTGTCAGTAACACAAAGCAACTGCAGCAAATGGCTCTTAATCAGGAAGCTTCACGGTATGGGAAAAAAGGAAATGGGTTCCTCCTCTCAATGCATCCTAAGTGACATTCAATCCTTAGGAATGACCTAAGGATGTAGATGCTACAGTAAGGATTGCCTCTAAAATGCAGATTGAGCTGAAGGAGGAAACTACAGCTGCAGCTGGAAAGGGAAGAGGGCATCCCCCTTTCCTCATCCTGACAAGGGCTACAAAAGAGCAAACCCCTTTGCTGCTACATGGCTACCCAGGAGACTCTGACCTGACATTGACCCACCTCAACTACAGCTGTCCTCAGAGTTGGAAAATCAGCCAGAATTACCTGGTCTGTACCAACAACATCAACGTCTTCAATTGTGTCTTCTGCTGGACCCTCCTCAGGGACATCTTCTGTCTTTATCTCATCTTTGCTGGAAACGAAAAACAAACCAAAAAATAGCAAAGTCTTGAGAAATCTCATAACAGGCTGCACATGGCACAAGTGTGCTTAAAGCAATGTATTTCACATAGTAAGATGCTGCTGGTATCCATGTAAAGTTACTGGCTCAGAATTTCCCAGTATGAAACAGCTTCTGCTCTGAGGAATTTTCAATAAAGCAGTTCAGAAACAAAACACTGATTTAAACAGAGGCTAACTTCATGTTTAGTAAATTTTTGTTCTATTTTACTTGTTTTCACCAGGTCCATTCAACAAGTGCCCCAAAACCTGGGAAAGTATGCCTCTTCCCAGGGTTTATGTTTCACCTTTTAACCTACTAATAGGGGAAATAGCACCTAACACCTCAATAAATTAACTGAATTAAAGGAAAACACTGTAACTGAGCACTTTGCTCAAAAGTAAACTCCAGACTCGCTATTTCTGCAACACCTCTCTCACGTCCAAGTTGTGCGGGGTTTCACTCGGGCCTGTGTGCATGCTGCACACCAACACTTCTCTAAAAGAAAGCCACCGGCTACACAGTAGTTAATAGCAGATCTGCAGAGACAAGAATCCTCTTTCATTTCCAGAGATGCAAAAAACACTGGTTGTCTGGCTGCAGCAAACAGCCTGAGAGTAACCAGAACCACAGCACTCCAATCTGGACACAGGAAGTGGGACTGGGAACTTTCTTCCATCCTTGTCTTTTTCTCTGCACACTCAATTTTACTCCAAGAAGGCCCAGAAGCCCTGAGACAGTGGCAGGAGAAAGAACCAAATGTAGACATTTGACTAAGGAAACAAAAAACCCCAACCTGTCCTCGGGACACAGCCCATAAGAAAGACAGGAGGGGCACATACCCTTAGCTCATGAAGTATTACAAAAAACAGAAGCAGAGGTGGATAGAGAGACCCCAAGTGTCAATGCCAGAAGATGTGAAGGAGCTTGTAAGAAATCGAACTCTCACCAGTATCTTCTGCGCAGCCCTCCTGGACAAAGGAATGGCAAATGTTCCTGCAAATGCATCTCTTGAGATTTCAGCCTCTTTCTGCTTTTCCCTGCTGCAGAGGGAAGCTGGGAAGCACACTGCTGTTCTGGGCCTTTGCTTGCTGCCTCAGTCTGGCTGTTTTCAGGCAAAGACCCTGCAACAGAGAGTGAACACAGTCAATTCTTCACCCTCACCCTCAGAGGTCTTGAGATGGACATTTCCAGTATGTTCCCCACAGCAGTGAAACAATCGGGCCAAGCACAAAAGGACATCTGGAGCAAAGCATTCATTTATTGAAGGAGACAGCTAAAAGCCACTTAAAAGAAAATCCATTTAATTTGCCCACTGGTCATTTTTGCAATCTAGATTTATGAACTTGGCCCTGGTCCATAACTCCTATCAGTACTGCTGAGTCTATATAATGCTCAAGAAAGGAGGGCCTTTGGGGACACAAAGCAATAAGCTCTCTGAAGGCAAGTCACTGAAAAGAAGATTTATGAGAAAGAATGAGGAAGAAACTAAAGGACACTGGAAAAATTTCCTTTCCTCCACATACAACTGCACATGTCCATGACAGTTAGCATTTTTATTAGCAATTGTTTTCATAATGGTTTTATTACATTTTAACTAAGTCCCACCATATCCCTGCAGTGAATACTTCATTACAGATTGGCAGTCCATGAATGCTGCCAAAGCCTGGATGCAGCCCATCTAACTATAACTCTTTAAGGTAGGACTATAATCTTACAGACTCCCTACAAATTCAACAGAGAGAAAAACCCTAGAAGATTATTTGGCCCAGATAATCTAGCCTGAAGATCTGAATCAACTTCTGGAAATACCTCTCCTGTTTCAATTATCTACAGGGCCTAAAGCAACAATGCCCTTAAGTTAACAATTATAAGCAATCAACCAAGTCTCAGCAGCTCAGACAAATGCCAGATGTTAGTACACAGCAGAATTCAGATAATCTTGAATTCTCCTCACTCAGAGTCCTCAGCCCAACCTTACTGCTATTGAGTGATCAAAGGACCTTTAACAACAACACAGCTGAAGGCAAAAACCACAGTTCAAACTGGAAAGTCCACAATATCCAACACACCGTGGTAATGTACTGCTAATGCAAAGCGTGAAATACATTTTAGCACATGCAAGTTTGCTAAAGCAAAGCAAAATAGCAAATGCAGAAGTTTTGACAGACAAAGAAAATACAGCTGATCAAGAACTGGGAAGTTTTAGTACCATTAGACAATTTCCTCTTAAAAGAAGATGTCTTAGATGAGCCCACAGGGGGCCACTCTCCCAAACTGCCAAGGACAGAGCTTTCCTCATCTTCACTTGCCAATAAAGAGTTTCTGTACCAGACCAAGGGCTGCCATTCATCTCCTCTGCAGGGCAGTGGCTCTGTTACGTACCTCCGTAAGTAACTGTACCTGGGACAAAAACAAAAGCAGCATAAGTAATCCTTCCCTTCAATATCTGGGGCAGGTATTGCAAGAAAGGATTTTCACTTTACTCTACAAAGGTGCAAACAGAACTGTTGAAGAGAGGGCACTATTTTTCTCTGAAATACCTGACATCTCTGAAATATCTATTTAAAATGCAAATGTCTTCAAAGCTAAAAGAGTGCTTGAATTTTTAGCATTAGAAACAACACAAGATCCACAGAAATGACAAAATTACATCAGCTTCTATAAAGAGTTTCCTGTGCAGGGAAAGTCACTGTCAATTTCTGCTGCCAGTAGCAACCTGAACAGAGCAGAATTCTGTGAGGATTCACCTCTTCTGGTAGCCTTTTCTGCCTTGTGATCTGCAACACAAAGGAGATCCCAGTCGAGAGATGCTCCCTGTGATTCAGTAGTACAGTAAACAGTACAGGTCAGGCCATGAATGCCTGTTTTGTCAAAATTAAAAACAAGAACAACCAAATAAACCATTTTTCTATGTTATCAGCCCAAACTCAATCCAAGTCTCTCACTAAAATGTCAGGTGTCTGCAAGAAGCAGTTAACTGCTCTGCAGTTGTGACAATACATGGGATGTGGGAAACAGTCTTGAATCCCTGTTCTGTCTGATTCAATCCAGAGACTTGACAGTTGGCCTTCCTGATTCCCAGGTGAAGCTATCACCTTTCCTGGAGCAAAAACGCCTTCTTCAAACACTCTACTTGAAAAATAGGACATTTCTGACAAAGTCTTTCTGACACATTCCTACTTAATAACAATAAGGAAAGAAAACCAGTCTGACTCAGGATTAGAAACTGGATATTCACCACATTTCAGCTACAGTTCATCACTTTAAAATCAAGCCCAGTGTTGTTAAAACAGACCCCACCTTAGCAAATACCAGAAGTGACAGTTTTAACACTGGCCTGTACAACATATCATGCTTTTTTTTTTTTTTATTAGGAGAGTGGCCTGGGAAATATCAGACATTTCACTTGCTTTGCAAAACAAGAAAACCAGTGCTGAGAGGAGGTCAGGGTAAGCACTGACTCCAAAACAATTAGAGTCCTGGACTCTAGGGGCCCCAGGGATCAAGAAACCCTGGTAATGGAATTTGTTGGTTTCAAACAAGCATGTATTGTAAGTACAGTTTCAGGGTCTAATCCAACTGCTATCAATGT
The DNA here is from genome assembly GCA_013400955.1 of Drymodes brunneopygia. NCBI lineage: Eukaryota > Metazoa > Chordata > Aves > Passeriformes > Petroicidae > Drymodes > Drymodes brunneopygia. The sequence continues at coordinate 242,680 of VZTZ01040834.1, read as the reverse complement.
CAATGGAAAGACTCCTACTGATTCAGGAATCAGGCCCTTCACGCTGCTTGCTATTCAGCAATTCATTTCTTGTGTGCATTTTGTGGTACAGAGCAATTGACAAGCCAGGTATTTTACTGCTACAGCCTGGGAAATTACAGGGGAGAGGGTTAAAGTCCACATACTTTGATGGTGTTGAAATATAGTCCTTTCTAACAAACGCCCATATTCTGTATCTCATCTGTTACAGGTACGTTCACATATGTTAACATACAGACCTGGACATCAATCCTATGATTAATAAGAAAAATGAAAATAACCAGATGTTTGTTTCTCAAAGTTCATGTTGACCTAAAACATTCCACCCAATAATTTATGATGGAGCTAAACCTAAATATTTCTAAGAGGAAATATAATCTCCAGCCTCTGCAAGGCACTTTAGGCCTCCCAGAATAGAAACTGTTATTCTAGAAACATAGTAAGAACATACTTGTGGATAAATTGCAATTTCCCTTCTAGTGAATTTTATTGTTTCCCATTTGTTCCCAGCAGCAGAGGAAAGGCCCAAAGCAGTAAGAACTAAAGTCAAGTGCATTCCCTGCTAGGTCCTGTAATTTCCAACAAAACTTTTCCATGAATAAACTGACACAAATGTATCAAATGTATCTGATACATTCAGGAATATACTTCCAGAATATATCCTCTGATCAAGAGGTTAAATATAGTCCTAGGAGAACAATTATCAGTATTTAGCTTTAATCTGCCCCCATCAACAATTAAACATTTTCCTCTTGTTTAATTAAAAACTTCTCCCAGGAGGTAAATGAAATGAGTTTTTCAAGGATGGTTTAACAGAAAACTACTTATTGCATGGGTGTCACCACAGATGCTTACAGCTCTTAAAAATACAGACAACATGGACAGAGTTATACAGAAACTGTCCAAACTGGGGCCTGGAGCACTTCCCCTATGAAGACAGGCTGAGGGAGTTGGGGTTGTTCAGCCTGAAGAAGAGAAGGCTCTGGGGAGGACTTACAGCACCTTCTAGCACCTAAAGGGCGCTGACAAGAGAGCTGGAGAGGGACTTTCTATAAGGGCACGTAGAGATAGAACAAGGCTTTAAATGGCTTTTAACTGAAAGACGGTGAGTTTAGTTAGATATTAGGAAGAAACTCTTGACTGTGACTGTGGCGAGGCACTGGAACAGGTTGCCCAGAGAAGCTGTGGACTGTCCATCCCTGGAAGTGTTCAAGGCCAGGTTGGATGAGGCTTTAAGCAACCTGTTCCAGTGGAAGGTGTTTCTCTCCATGACAGGGGGGTTGGCACTAGATGATCCTTGAGGTCCTATGGATTCTGTGAAAACCACTTTTCAGTAGCAGATCTCAAAGATTCTCATCTGAGAAAAATGCAATAATAGAAAATTAAGTTATCCATACCCATAGATTGTCCACTTTAGGTTTCTCAGGGTTTGGAATCAGTGTATGTTGACTATTTTTCTTCTGCATTTTGCATTCCAGCTTTGAATCAATTTTTTCAAATGAATTGTCTGTATTGTTGGCAATCATTAATAAATTGTGAAGTAACAGGAAAATAGATATTTTACCATTCTTGACCCATGTTATATAAAATCTGGTTGATAATTCCCATGGAAGTTATCCTCCAATTTAAGACAAAGTGACACAGGAACAAGCAAATTACACAGAGCTCAGAAAGACGTGATGGTGATGGTTGGTTTTCTTCCATTTCTGCTGATTTCCTTTCAAAAGTAAAACTCTACTTGTCATGTACTGAAGTGATTTGCTCAGAAATGTAAAAAGGCAGATGTGTCTTAATGGTTCATTTTACATTTCCATGTCTTCAAATAGGCTTTAAGGAAAATGAAAATACCTGGTTTTTACAGTATGTGTAACTAAAATACTGAAGTATAGAGATCCAGATCTAAAATGAACAGCACTAAGGAAGTAATGCTGAGGGTCAAACAGAAGGAAGAATGTTACTTCCATCTCAAAAATTACCAGAGCTGAGGCAGGTGAAGAAGGGAACAAGAGACAAACATCTCTCCATTCAGGTGCATAATACCCCAATGATGCCAAAAGAAGGCTATCATTCTTATAGCACTAAATGTAAATATTTAAAACATGGGCCCACTGGATCAGGGCATACTCCCATGTAAACAGTAAACTCTTGGATTTAAATATTTATATTATGAAGAGTGTCATATATTTCTATTCCAAATATATTTAATGGAATTCACATAACTGAGGCCTGAAGCTGTGTAATTACAAAATAATGATCTGTGCATTATTTCTTCCACAATCTTCTGATTTACTTTTCTGTTCAGAAAACCATTCCTGACGCTCCACTAACCAGTCAAGTTGCAAAACTCTTCCACCAAACTAACAGCCTTTCCTTTAGGAGAATTGCCGTATGTGGCCACAACTATGTGTAAGAACATCCAGAATGCATATTGCACATGCAACCTGAAATAACTACTACTACTACAAAATTCAACAAGTGTGTCTCAAACTAACAGCCTCAGGGGCAGACTGGTTTCAGAGGTTCTCTGAAGAGCCCCTGAGCAAATTCTGCCACACTGAAGTTCAAGTGTCCTTTGTACAGGGATACACAAATCACAAACTGTGTACGATGGTGTACAAGAACTTAACTTACACTAGTCTTTTGTCTGGCTTTAACAGCTTGTTGGAAAATTCACTGATGATTAACAGAAAGCTCAAGTTAGGAGGCAAGCATTTTCCATCTACTCCAGTAGCTCCTTGAAAAGCAAATTCAATCCCTTCCCTATTGAAAGAAACACAGAGAAGAACAGAGTAATAAAACAGATTAAAAAGCCAACTAACAAAAGCAATGACCATGGACAACATGATGTTACATGGCACATACTTGTGTATCATGGCTATAGATTCTCTAGATTTCACTTGGTCCCAACCAAATGTTAGTGAAAAGCGACGAGCAAGTTCTTTGATGTTTGCAAAGGAAGGAGAGGAGAAGTCCACACCACTACTGCTGTCTTGGCTTTCTGCATGTGTCTGAAACAGCTGCAAGAGAAGTCTCAGATAAGCAAACACAGGTAATCCTACAGGCAAACAAAGCACCAGGCGGACAGCGAGACACACACTGCAAGCAACAGTCACCTCACACAGACAAGCCTTACAGAAGAGCAGGTAAGTCATGTGCTTCTGAAGCACTGAATGGAACAACAACAAGGAACTGACACAAAGGACACTGCTGTGCTCGTAAGACAGGCACAAATCAAAAAATAAAAAATGATGCGCATAAACAGAAATGATTCCTGAAGATGATGGTCTCACTGACCTCATCACTTCTTGGGTCTTCTGAACCAAGTCCCAGAGGCCTAATTTGCCTGAGATGTTTTCAGAGTAGCACAATGCAGATACAAAGCAGCAAGTTTAGCAGCACCATAGTCCAATTTCTGAGAGTAACAGTAGGTCAAAAGCACATCTTGAGCTCAGTTAACTGTGCTTTGGGATTTTTTTCTAGTAGAATATGGAAGTCAACCTGTTCAAATTTCAAGGTCAAGCAAAGGCCAAAAAGGGCCTGTTGTCTATGTGATACCTAAACACAAAGTCCTGATTATGTCAGCAGAATATATGTGGCCAAATGCTGCTTAGACTCATCTAAGCTCAGATTTCAAGGCCTGGTTCACAGATCTAAGCCCCTGGCAATGTGTGTGAAATAAGCAAAGCTCATGTGTCAGTATCCTGGGAGGAGGCTGCTCTCTGGATTACAGCAGGACTCCAGGCTAGAAGCAGCTCTGGCCATGGGCAGAGCTGGCAAAAACAGCTGCTAAAATAGCTAACTGGCTATCAGTCAGCAGCTGCAAGCCCCAGCAAATGAGACCCTTCAGAAGAGCTACAACCCACTTTCCTCCAGAAAAAAAAAGCTGAAAATACAGGGGGGGTTGGAGCTGACCAGACACAGGCACATCCATGGTTCCTCAAAATCAAAAGGAATTAAGGTAGTCTGTAAAACATAGCATAATATCTTAACATCTGTTAAGCTTAAGAGACACCATGTTCCAAGAAACATTTCATAATCTCACATCAGTTCTAACATATTATGCATTTGAAGACTAAAAACAACACCAAAAAATCGTGGACAAAAGCACCTTTTAACATAGATGTAATGATTTGAAAGAAGTTTTAATTATGACATGCAAAAACAACATACATATAGAAAGTGCAGGAAAGAAAGTAATTTCTGTCACTAGGTTTTCTAATAGTTTTGAATAATTATTACATGGGAGGTAAAAATCTTCACTGTGCAACAGCTATCATAAGAGCCCCTAGCCTCTTCCTTTAGTTTTAACCTTACCTGCTGCAGACAGAGAATCAGTGTCTTGGCACTCTGAATTTTGTTATTGTGCCTCGTCTTGCTTAATGTTTCTTTAATTATGTCTCCAAAATCACTGTAGGTCTATTAACAGTAACAAAACAATTGAGAATTATCATTCCCCTTCTTTTGCAGTGGGAGTACACAAACCACATGACTGTTCAAGTAACACAAGAAGTTCCTAAAACACTCCCAAAATCAGAACATGCAAGATAAAAGATGAAAACTGGACCTTTTATAATATTTCATATGTAAAGCAATGATATGCTCCTTTAAGAGTAATATGAGGATCAAAGTCACAATGAAAATGTTAAGTATTAAGAACTAATTGATTGTCAATTCTTAATTCATAATTAATTGTTAGTTCTTAAAAAAGAGCAAAGCCTCATCAGGAGACAAATAGTTTTCTGTACTTTACCAGTGCTTGCCAATGAAGCAAAGAATGAGATTCATACTCAGGTGTTCCCAAAGTTCTGTCAATTGACTCAAGGAAACTGCCCACTCTGATGTTCCTGGCCCTCCTGAAAACCCCTCCAGAGTGGCTGAAGCTCTACTAAACACTGGTCATCTAAACCCTGGGACTCATGTGAAATGTAGGCACCTGCATATGGACTATGTGAGCTGTATGAATTAAGCTGAACACTTCAGTGTGAGAACCTCAATAGCTGAATCACCGCCCAGCCATAAACTGCTGCCCTGCAGTGGCCTCTCTGGAGAAGATGAGAAGCAGATGTCCAGACAGACATGTCCTCTCCTCAGTTTTCAGTCTGCAGTGAGCTACCTTTGTGGAACCAAGAGAGGAGATCTGCCCCACTCCTGCTTCATTTTATGGCCCTTTTGTGAACATTCCAGGATTCTGAGCCATAACACTATTAACAGCCCATCTTTCACAAACACTGGAGTCACTTTCAAAAACGAAAATGCACAGACAGGAAAACAACTTTATCTAAAACATACCTTCACATAATACTTATAGATCTCAGCGGCTGCAGTCATCTCTACCACATTATACACTATTAACTTGCAGTATGCTGCCAGAAGACTCCGCTTTTTGTGCAAGTCATCAAGTTTGCAACTTTCATCCTCTCCCTCTTCTGTCAGATCTAGGGAAACAAAACCATTGAAACTTTGTTCTATTACTTTATTCAAGGTATCTCAGTTTAAATGACCAACTTTCACCTAAATAGCACAGACTCAGCTGTTCAGTAACAGATGCCAGTGCTCATTCCTGTGTATATCAGAAAACACAGGTTTATTCCCATTTCAAAGCCGCAGTTGACAACAGTGAAAACAGTCTTCTACTCTGATCTTCATACGGCTTTGGCATTTCTACTAGTCAGAATCTCCTAGTATAACACTGCTCACAGCCACAGAACTGAACCACCAAGTAGAATAAAAGGCACAAACACACCAAATGGCAGGGACCAGAAAAACTGCAACCACATTTTTTTCCTAGAATAAAACAGATACTAGGAAAGTAGCACACAACTCATCAGGAACCCTACAAAAGTTGTCACACGCAGTCAGCAAGAGTTCCAATGGAATTCTCCAAGTGCCTATCAACAAGAGTGAAAGGAAAAAAAGTCATTTAATAGCATTAGGAACATACTAAGTGTCTGAAACATGAGTTAGTTACTAGCTGGTTAAATCATGGGAAACAGATACTCTTTATAGAGTATTCCAACAGTGCTTCAAAGGTGCTTGGGGAGAGTTTCCTGCAGCACGAGAGCCAAGACACACTCTTTCCTGCTGCACATGCATGCTATCAGCTACCAAAAGACTTCAGTCTCTGACCTATAATTTTGATGTGGACTGTTTCTGTTTCTATAATGACTGTGGGCCTGGAAACAAACATAAGGCAAATGACTGATCAGAAGCATCTGAAAGTTAGAGTTTAAACTGGAATGAAACAGCTGCCAGCTGTGCACACAGACAAGTACACACTGCATCACAAAATTGCTTGCTCAGGAAGGAATCTACAATGGGATGACAGGGATTCTTTGTGGGGAGAACTGAGAAATCGAAGGCATCACAGAATAAAGGTTTGAAACAGATCTCAGGCGATCTAACCCAAAGCAGGATCAATTTTATCCTGTTTCAGATACATAACATAAACAACCTGAAACATAACCTGCTTCAATAACACCCCCAACTAGGATACTACAATGTACTTGTGCAATCTTTTCTACTGTATCTTTACTAATTCAGATTCTCTTGCTATCTCCCTGTTGCAATTTTGGCCATGTAATGTTGCCCATCAGGGGTTCTTGCATATACACCATGACCTAAGGAAGTGTGGTGCCCAAAACTGAACAGAGAATTCTATCTGAACTGCTGAAGGATAAGAGTTAGACAGAGAAATCTAGAACAATGCTTGTTTTTTCAAAGCATGACACTTGAACTTTCCTCAGAACCACAATAAACAATCTATTTTCAAAATACTCCCAAAAGAAACCAGCCTTCATAATAACAACCTCAATACAGCATCCAAATGTGTTTGTAAAAAGGCAGTAGAGCAACAAATACTATTTCCCACTGGACTGAGAGCAGCCCTGAGGAAAAGGACTTGGGGGTGGTGGCTGATGAGAAGCTCCCAAGACCCAGCTATGTGTGCTCACAGCCCAGAAATCCAAAGCAGCGTGGCCAGCAGGGCAAGGTTGGTTATTCTGCCCCTTTGCTCCGGTGAGACCCCGGTTGGAGTGCTGTGCCCAGCTCTGGAGCCCCCAGCATAAGAAGGATGTGGACCTGCTGGAGTGAGTCCAGAGGAGGGTCATGAAGCTGCTCAGAAGGCTGGAGCACCTTGCCTATGAAAACAGGTTGAGAAAGTTGGAGTTCATCCACCTGGAGAAGGGAAGGTCCTGGGAAGACCCTGTAGCACCTTCAAGTACCTAAACAGGGCCAACGAGAGAGATGGATTTTTTACAACAGCATGTAGTGATACAACGGGGAATGACTTTAAACTGACACGGGGCAGATTTATTTCTTAGACATAAGGAAGAAATTCTTGACTGTGGTGGTGGTGAGGTACTGAAGCAGGTTGCCCAGAGAAGCTGTGGATGCCCCATTCTGTGTTCAAGGCCAGGCTGGATGGAGCTTTGAGCAACCTGGTCTAGTGGAAGGTGTCCCTGTCCACAGCAGGGGGTTTGGAACTAGATGATCATTAAGGTCCTTTCCAACCCAAACCAGTCTATAATCTGCCCCACAGCCCCAAAATCAAAATCCACTGGTCATTTACTCCGATGGCTTAGAAGGGTCTATGCACTGACACACTGCAACACTGCAAGGCCTTCCTCTAACAGAATCATCTGGACCATGGAAGTCAGTCCACCAAACACTTTTACTCACTCAGCCCTGCTTTACTTCAGCCCTTTTCATCCTACAAGTAAATTGGCATCTATATTCTGTGGTTAATCCACAGTCTGTACAGATCAAAGAATCACAGGGTTTTTTGTTTGTAAAGGGGCCCAACCAGAAAAAAAACCAAAGCAATTAATAAAACAACAACAAAAGAAAGACCAACCCTTTTCCCTGACACATTCACTGCAGATGACAAATGATAGCAAAAATGGTAGATTGTTTTTCCAGTGATGAAGATGTCTAACCTTTTTTTTCTTCTTCTTCATCCTTGAAAACATGTTCCTGGATAAAGGAAAACAGTTTTTCCTGCAGTGGTGGGTTAGGAAGATAACCTAGAAGTCTGACTGCTTCTTCATTATTGTTTGAATCCAGGTGACTCAAAATCAGCAACCAGTCACAGAGTATCATGAAGGCCTGTATCAAGCAAATAAAGCCAGAGATGATTTAGAGACCATGCTACTTTTCATGCCAATTCCACTTTGCATTTCCATCAAACACAATCAAGTTTCCATCCCACTTCTTCCTTGCAAACTGAAGATTTCTCTTTGCCTCAGCTGTGGTGAAATGCTCCAGCTAAATCCTTACTAAACTTGTACCTTAGTATGCAGTGTATACAAGTATCATGCATAAATATGATTATTTATGCATGATACTTGCCACCTAAAGATTTTCAAAGTTCCATTGTCAGGAAGAAGAGCTCTACTATGATGAAATACCCCTCTTTTAATACATGAACCAAATGAGACCATTTCTCCATTTTTTAAGTAATATTCATAACAAGACATTAATGAAGCAATGATAGCAACTAGTACACTGATCGGTCTAATCAGAAAACACAGTGATTCTCATTCAGATTCAGGCCTTGATTCTGCAGATGGACTCATGCAGACACAAGTCTATGCTTGACTAAAGCACTAACTTGTAGCATTTTAACTAACCTTAATTTTTATTTAAAATAAATAGTTGAAGACTGGGGTTTTCATGTGTTATTTCTCTCCTAAGAGACAAAAACACAGCAAAAATTTAAAAGAAGGAAACACCAGTATGAAAAAAAAGGCAGGCATTTAAAAGGTGAGATCTGAGCACGAATGCTCATTAAGTGATAGAGAAACACAAACCTTTTCTCTTACATCTTTTTCCTTATGCTGGAGGAAGCATGTGCAAATCTGACTGAAACGTCTCAGCTCCCTTCTTAGTGGAAAAAGAGTCTCCTAAAAACGCATTTAAGAAAAATGAAAGGACCAATATGTTAGAGCCTATGATTCAACAGAGAATTACAGAACAACAGTTGCATCTTTCTTCCACCCATATTATTCATTTAAGATAGCACAGCTGATGACATGATGAAAGAAGCTGGCATTTCACAGAACAGCCTACTAACTATGAACAACTGCATCTGTCACAGCTGCTGAGGCCAGTGGAATTCAGCAAGTCACAAACTCTTTGTTTCTCTATCTGTAGGGAGGGCAGCATGTATTCTCCTATTCACTTTATCTTATCTGTATAAAGCAGTGATAACAATGGAAGTACGGTCATAAAAACCTCTGGTTCATCCCACCTAATGTTCAAAGTGCATTGCCTTCTGGAATTTGTTTTCTCCCTTCCTCCCCTAATGACTACAGAGGGAATGGAGTTTAACTTTGGCACTCAGAAACTTAAGACACCACTCTTTGTTAAGATGAATCCAGCATGAGAGACTTTGGTTAGCTCACAGCCATACAAAAGACTTTCTGATCCTCCACCAGGTCCCAGCTGCACTGCACTGAAGTCTGAGCAGTCAGTGTAAGAGGAATGCCCCTACAAGAGAGCCAGATTTCATGCTTTGCAGCTCTACAATTATAAGAAAGGGGATCCATCCCAGGATATGCTGAGGAGAACCAGGTGAGGGGCAGTACATTTCCTTAACACTGCTGGGGGAGGAGCAAGGGGGAAATAACAGAGCTGCCATCCAGGAAATATTTTTTTTTTGCTCTTGGAACTTTTCTATCTGCCAACATCCAGATTTGGCCCTGCAGAGTGGGCGGTCACATCTGCTTCCAATCAAAATCTGCTCCCATATGAAAGGCCAAATTAAAAAATGTGCCACCCCATTACCAAGTCAAGCTAACTGTGTCTGGAGTGGAAGGCAGAACACATCAGAGCAGTGAGAGATGTGGACATCCACGCAGGAATGGAATGGGATGGGAATAGACAGTGAATCAGTGGCCAAATGGGTAACCTCCCAGCTAGCATTTCTCACACAAATGTCCATGTCAGCACCCTGTCCTGTGTGCACAGGAGCACCAGGGAAGGGGACACAATGACAAAGCAGCAGCACTCAGTGCAATCAGAAATCACCATGAAGAGCAGCCCCACAGGTACACATTCACACATGAAACAAAACATAAGAGTTTTCCTTTCTAGTGTCTTAAACCAGACTTTCTTCTGAAATGCCTGCTAGAGCTTGGTACTTTATAAATTACAGAAGTAAATAGTCAACCAATGACAAAATTACCACTTTCCTCGACCTTTCTGACAGAAGTATGTAGGTAAATCAAGAAAATAAAAAAAGAAACAAAGCTACAGAATGTCCTGGAGTTTTCATTGAACACTCTGGCAGTGAGACAAGTCCCTTATCTCCATCAAGCCCCAGGAATTCAATGCACATGTTCTGCAGTAAAAATAGCGGTGAACCATTGCTCCTGCAGACTCAAAAAGTTCATACACTTTGAAAGAAAAAAAAAGGGAGGAGAAGATAACAAGAAAATGCCTCAATTCAATTTGATCTCCTCAAGAAAACAGACAAACTATCTTCTATAAGCTTGCTTTTTCAATAAATCTCAGAACAGGAAAATTAACTTCAACTTCTGTAAGTACAACCCCGGGTTTCAAAATTACATCAGTGACCAACCTTGGGAGAATTTTCCGAAACTGCAGCTAGTTGCCACAGGAGAGAAAAATATGTGCACTGGAGAGCTGGTAGGATAATCTGCAAATAAAAACACATGTCCTTTATTTACATGAAAGGCTCAGCAGCAAAAAGCTTAGGACTAAACAAAGCATTCAAGCCTGACATTCTGCGTGCTGCTTGCATGAACACTTCCCAGTTGTATTTAGATCCTTAAAATAAATTTAATAGGTTTGCATACAAGCAAGCATTGCCCCCTGAGAAACTTCATTACTAAGGTGCTGCTTCTGCAGAACTTCTCTGACATCTTTATGAGTTCAAGGGAAAGCAACCCACATACCAAAAAGTGTGTTCCCAGAGGCTCACTTTAGCTGAGCTCCTTGGGATTTCTTTGAAGCCTTTGATGAAAGGCAGACTCCTCCAGAGGCCAGTTCAGAGCAGAAGCCAAACCTTGGTGTTCCAATGCTCCATCTAAAGGGGTCCACCTTTACCCACTGGCTGCAGGCTCTCTCTACTCAACTAAATTTCACCCCTTCCCAAAAAAAACCCCAAATTCTCTCCTGCAAACAGGGGCTGGTTAGCATTCATAACTACTAAAGTATTTCACCTTGCAAGCCTAGAATACACAACTCCATCTTGGCACAATGTTTGAGGTGAGGCAACCAGATAACCAAAAGGCTGCAGCTGAGACAACTGGTAATTATAAACCACTACAACAAGAGTCAACATGTAAGCAACAGGTCCAAAGTATTCCAATTTCTGGTTACATGCAGTCTGGAAGGCGTTCCTCACAGTCCCAACAATTTCACATTTACTGAAACTGAGAGTCTGCAAACATTGGAAGTACTGAACGTGACAAAGGATCAATCCAGACATCAGATGATTATCACAGTTCTGAAAAATTTCCAGAATTAATTAACATAAAGGCATGAATTTACAGATTCCGATAACGTTATACCAAAGAGCCTCAGTTTCCCAGGTTGAGAAATGGACACAGTATCTTCCTCTCATAGGACATTGATATATAAGATTATTTAATACTCTGTATTTCTTTGTGCTTTCATCAAGAAAAATACCTTTCAACATTAGATACTAACTACTCACCAGAACAGGCAAACTGCCATGTTCCATTTCAAACACCAGGAACCTTAAAGTCTTGTCATACAGATTCCACTTGGTGAGATCATGAGCACTGCAGGTGAAAAAGAAATAATAATGATACACTAAGCAAGAAATGAAGACTCACCAGATGAAACCCATTTTGATCAAACCTGACCTATCCTATTTTTGCCTTCATATGATATACAGCAATAACATTAAACAACTAAATATTAATTATAAGGGGAAAAACTAAGTTTCCATCATTGAACACTGCAACCTTTAGACCACAGCTTTACAGTCTGTACTCCTACCACAAAATTGCAGTGTTATAGGAGAGGAAAAGAAGCTTAAGTTCTGTACCTTTTGCTATACTTTATGCATACTCTTTAAGTCCCCGAAAAAGTCTAAAGAACAATTTCCTCAACCTACTCTAAAAGACTGTTTCTAATAGTCTTGAGCATTCTCAACACTAGACTTTTCTTCGCAAAACCAGAGTAGCCCCAGCACACTGGACAGGTAAAGGACACATTAAGAAGGCCCAATTCCCCTAACCTCTGTACTATTTGCATGACAATTTACCAATCTCTGGAGAACAAAGGTTTTGAGAAATCATCTTTTAACAAAAGAAGATCAGATAAAATAAAAAGCAGATTACACCTGTGGCAAAGAATGACTGCATTCACTACACCCTCTTCAGACTGACCACCAGTATTGTCAGTAAGGCTGTGGAAAAACATCCAGCTAGGACAGAAGCACCACAGAGGGGATCTTGTGTCCACTGTGACATCCCAATTCTGTAGCATACACTTCTCAGCCACATTAGAGCTGATGCTCAGTAATAAGTCCAAAAAAAATTCCATATCCCAGAGTACAGTTCTATTAAAAAGAAACACCTTGCAGCACCTCTCATAGGGATCACTTTCGTTCTCTTGTGAAAAACCCCACTAAACCCAACAAGCAATTCTCACTTTGCATATGTAAGGTTGACACTTTAAATATGGGAATATAAATGGTGTAAATAAACATCTCACTTATGAAAAGCCGCTACTCTTCTCAAAGTAGAGTACATCCGGGAAATTTCTCCTGCGTCCGTACAAAATCCTCCTTTCTAAATCATAGAAGTTTGGGAAAAAGAAAGGAATTAGCCAGAGTGGGCCAAGGCAACTACTGTGTTCTCTTCCCAACCAACCCACAAGCTTGGATCACTCTCCTCCAGCCCTCCCCAGTACCTTTACCTTTAACCACACTACTCATATCTTTACAGTCAAAAGAAAACAATATAACTGCACCAAAATTTTGTATAAAGGAAAATCCCTTACAATTAATTCATTAATTATAAACCAATGGCAGCCTCCCTAGACTGCAGTATTGCTAACACAGAGTAAAAAGTAGCAATTGGTCTAACATGGTCCCTCACATAGTTAAAGATCTCTGGAAAGCTAAGTGTTCACATGGCACTGACCTTCTTTGCTTCCAGCTGCCAGATCACATTCAAAGATAGCTAAAAATATATTAAATACTTTCCCATAGATGCAATTGCTGCAGTTTCAACAAGTATACTATGTGTTTCTGGGGGACGAAATATACAACCAGGAATTAGAAGGGAGGAGTTCCAGGAGAAAAATCTCTTTATTTAGATATAGATCACACTATGGAGGAGTCGAAGAATCCCTGGTCTTGCACTTATCTTGTTTCTCATAAGTACACATTCTCCCATATTGACATAGATCTCTATTTAAGACCAATAAAATGAATCCAATCTGAGGTTAGGGGATTTTTTGGCTTGACACATTTTGCAATATCCCTGTGCCCAATAAAAACCTGACAGTGTTAACTCTCATACCATGGCATGACACCTGTTCACAACAGCACAGTTGATCAGATCAGCTGCAGGCTTCTGTTGTTCAGCTCAGCCAGCAAGCTATTCATATCCCCACCAGCTGTTTCTGCTTTTTAGACCTAATGAAAAGTTTTGAGGGAGACTGCAGTCCTCTTTCAAGGGGAAAGTCATTATTTCAAAGACCCTCAAAGCCATACAATCTGCATTACAAACTACTGTTTGCTGATTTTTTTTCCCTACGTCCCAAGTGACAGCACAAAGGGCATCCTGTGCACAGTCAAATATGGAGAACTACAGAACTGTAGCTTTTTGGGAAGAGCCTCAGCACCTATAGATCAACAGCACTCACTAGCTGATTTTGCACAAAGTATCTTTGGCACAGTACTGGAATAACTACAGAGCAACCACAGACCTTAGGTTCATAATATCTGGTGTAGGTCTCTTGTTCCTCACAAGTACACATTCTCCCACACTGACACAGATCAATAAAATAATTCCAATCTGAGGTGAGGGGACCTTTTGGCTTGACATATTTTACAACATCAGCATCCAATAAAAGCCTGTCAGAAGACACACAACGCCCTGTTGGTGGTGTGGGAGAACCTTGTTTATTATTTTCCCAACTCTATTCCTCCCAAAATATACTGCCAAAATATATCTGCTTCATTAAAATGTGAAGAACCATTCTTTTCAGAGGTGCAAACGCATCTTTTAGAGTTCTATCTCCTTCAAGCAGAAACAGTAGGCAAAGAATAGTTCTATATCCCCCCTAGTTTTTTGTTTTCCTTTTTTTTCCTAGGGAAACAGTCTGATTGCCCCTCAATGAGTCACACTTACCTTTTGCCAGAAGCAATCTAGTAGCTGGTTAAGCTGTTCCATCAACTCATCTATCATCTGAGTTCGAGCACAATCCACCTGCTTATAGATGGCAATTCCTTCACTGCAGAGGATATAATAAGTCCTGGAGGAAGCCTCAAGCACAGACATGTCAGAGTGTTTGGCCACAATGTCTTTTATCTCTCTCAGCAAAGCATCCAAATGCTGCAGGTGATAAAAGGGGTATTATAGGTAAATTGTACAAAAATCCTCTTATGTTTTAAATAATTTCACTAGGCCCATATATCCCTATAGGTCATATAAACAAGATGAAACAAATGCCAGTCTAAGGAGATAAAGGGTAGGATTAGAGGACAACTTTTTTTTCTGTGTCTCTAGCTCTTTTTTATTAATATGTCTCTGGATCTTCCTAAACAATGAAGCAACTGCTTTAAGTTCTACTTCAGCAATACATGTCTAGCACTATATAGGGAATAAAAGATGCCTTCCCAAAGGACAGGTCTGTCTCCAAACAGTGGAAGTTGCCTCCCTCAGCAATGGAGAATGGAGAATATTTTGGATCATGTAAGGGACTGGGTCTTCACTCTTAGTGGGAGGAGGTAACTTGTGCCATTCTCTTCCAGTTCAAGTTTAGGGCTGAAATTAATCTCAGAGTGTTTGCCTAACACTACCTCCCTGTTAACATCCCTGCTTAAGAATACATTAAGCTATTTTGCAGATTTCATTTATCCATTTCTGACCATCCCTTTCCCATCAGCAGATATACTATCTCCATTCTTATCTTTCAGTTACTGTCATTCCCCAGCAGCTGAGAATCAGCCTTCATGGAGAATGAAACCTATTCTGTAATGAACTCCTGGGAGACACCAACTGAAGACACAGCCAGGAATGAAAAAAACCCAGGCTGGGTCTGCCACACAAAACCACAAATCGTTACCAAGGCCAGACATGGCATATCAGAACTGACAAGCACTAAGGCTTTTCTTTGCAGCTCCAAATCAAAAAGTAAAGCCTGAATAAGACCACTTTCCTTAAGGTATGAGACCATTTTACCGTATTTCAACAATTTTCTACTTGTTCCAAATCGCATTAAACTCCCTGCATTGTCACATAAACTTAGTACATTCCACATGAACCGATTACCCCAATTCCTATTCACCTTCTCTAGGTGTCCTGTACTGCAAACATCTAAATCGTAATACTGAGGAATCTGCAGAAGATTTGCCACTTTTTGTGCATCTGTTGAATACTGCAGAGAAAAAACAGGATATGAATACATTGCAGGAATTTTAATGAAATATTTAACATGCATTCACAGAGCAGCTGTTAGTTACCTTTGCCAAGAGTTGAGGAAGCACCATAATAAAGTGTTCAGTAAATTTGGTACAATCTTCCAACTGGATTTTCTTCTCTTTTACTGACAAAATCTGCAGATAAAGCATTTGGTTTCAATTATAAAATCTCTGGGATTTGAGTGGAATCTTACATGGAGCCCAAGCTTGACTCATATTGCATTGTCTCAAGCATATCAAGCTAAGATAGAGATACTTTTCTATGAAGAAAACCAGATGCTTTTTTTTTTGTTAACCTTAAATTAGATGCAAATTGGTGAACAGATATACATCATGGATAAAATGTTCATCATTTGTCAATAACATGCTTCAAGTTATTGACATATATTGACACATAATGTGCTCTAATGCCTATCTCCTTCAATATCCACTTCTAGTAAGATCTAGAGGTGAAAAGACACTGCAACATTTCAGAAAAATAAGTTAATTTATTTCCCAAGATACATCTGCAACTAGCAACAAGCTGTCTGGCAAAGTATATAAGGAAAAGATAATGTGATGACAGGATAATAAATAAGACTAAGATGTACTGACTTTTTTGGCTGCACCTCTGCCCACTGGAGGATGACCTTCAGCTGCTTCTCTGACTGTTGCAAGGATGATTTCAATGAGAGCACTTTCCTGGGCATCGCTCAGTGCTGTAAGTAAATCAGTCTCAGCATCACAAAAAAGAAAAGTTAAGATGCAGCAACAACTGAGGTAAACCCCACTCATTTACCTGAGTAACTGTGGAAGGATACTAAAGAGATGGAGATGCAATGTTGCTAAATAAAAAGCTAGAGAGTGTTTGACTTCATTTGAAGAAAGTTATTTTCTACATTTACTGAGTACCATTAATCCCTTAATGGATAAACTTTTTTTGGCAGCTGGGCTCATAAAACACAGGCAGTTTTAATGAGGTCTCCTACTGACTAGTGTCTCATTTAGGACAAATCTTCTTTAAGTACCAAAATGCTCGAACTCACTGCGTCTACAAACTGGTTTTAATCACAAAACCAAGTCCAGTTCTACTACAACAACTATTCATAGAATCATATAATGGTTTGGGTTGGAAGGGACTTTAAAGATTTATTTAAGTTCACTTCAAATAATTCTACAAAAGAAAGTCCTCTAGTGTTAGATGTCAGTGAACTCAATACATTACTCATTTTCTTTTGAGGCAGAAATAAATGCCTGACAATAACTGCATTTCAATCTATTAATACTTTTAGATTCTTAAGTTTTGGACAAACAAAGTGAACACTACATAAGCATTATGGCTTAATTATACAAGTATGCTTGCAAAGCCTCTAAACTAACATTACATAAATACAGAATACTGAATAAGATATGTTGATATATTACACTATATCAAATATTATATATTACACTAAATATTACACTAGCAATGCATTGAGTTGCATCTGCTTTGTGACACTTGGGGACCGCAATTTGGGACCAAATGGTACTGCAATATTAAATGATCCTAAACTAGCTAAGGCAAGGTTCAAAAAATAGCATGGGGAGATTCATTCCGACAAAACTAAGTTCTTTGCTTACCCACCTTCTCCATCTTCTTCAGCATTTTTTAACAGAAGAGTGGTCATGCACTCCCAGTCCTTCAGGAATTTGCCTGCCCAGTCCCACAAGCTGTCTATTAGGTATGCAACATGTTTGTGTAGCTAGGGATTAAAAGCACAAGCTTATAGAAGCAAACACATCACTAAAAGAAATACAGCTTCATATGTTCCTCTCCCTTTGTCCAATGACAAAGCTCTGTTACTCACACATATATTCACATGCAGTATTACAAAATATTAAGTTCAAGCCCAATCAACATTTAGACACCATGTCTTCAATCTGACACAAAGAAGGAAATTGGGGTAGAGAAAGCAAGAAAAGCAGGCAAAAAGTATTTTATTTTCTCTCTTTTTAATACAAATTTAAATTTTAATTTAATTTAAATAACGTCTGAAACTAGCTTCTGTATTGCTTTATATTGCTGATCGTAACAGCCAAAAATCACAATACTAGAAACAAGTTGTCTATCCAAATCTTTGCAGAAAGATTCAGAACTGCTGTGCCTGAGACACTTTGGCCAGACAGAGGTCTGCACCACTGCAAAAGCTAAACTGTGAACTGTTTATCAGCACTTAAGCTGATAAAACTCTCAATAAAACTACAGTTTTTGGTCAGCATGGAGTCATGATACAGCAACCCACATCTGCCTGCAGAAAGACATGGACACATACCAAAAAACCCTCACTTGGTGGCATTAGCTTTTCAGGCTCTTCCCAGAAACTGCCTCAGCACTGATTCTCTCCATTAGGACATTTGTAAATTAGTTTTAATACAACAGAACAAAAATGGTTTCATTAAAAACTTAACCTAGAGAGTAAAAACATTTCAAACACCAAACATTTCAGAGCTCACAAACAGAAATTGCTTTCAAAAGAAAGAAAATCATTGGTTTAACACTCAACACTGGATTTAAAAGAAAGAAAATCATTGGTTTAACACTCAACAC
Source organism: Drymodes brunneopygia (assembly GCA_013400955.1). Lineage (NCBI taxonomy): Eukaryota > Metazoa > Chordata > Aves > Passeriformes > Petroicidae > Drymodes > Drymodes brunneopygia. The sequence goes on along the minus strand of VZTZ01040834.1, from coordinate 224,450 downwards.
TGGATTTAAAAGGCTTACTGGAAGGGCTGTTCTCACCTCACTCTCCAGGAAAAAGTGTATTAATCTTTTCAATTGGCCAGTACTGGCCCCAAACTTTCCTCCTCCTTTGGGCTGAACTTCTTTATCTCCCTCATGACTAAGCAGCCTGCCAACAGAAAAGGAAGTCAGTCCAGTTCTGCTATGTTCTCCTTACACTCATTTACCAATGTAACACTAATTCTGCCAAGATCTCAAGGACTGCATTTCTCTTAAGTGTCTACTTATTTACCCCAAATCTCATTAGAGTTTTTTATTCGATGAAAGGAAGAAAGAATCTATTGTATTCAATTATGAGAGATATGCTATCCCTGTGAATGCAGATACTATTTCTGACAGTTTCACAGGTATCCTGCCACCTTTCTGGATGACGGATGCAGATTCCACAGAACTGATCAAGCATTTGCTCATGCTTGAAAAGATACTTGCTCTAGACCAAATTTAAACCTTAACAACACAATAGAGATATTACTACACAGCCACTATTCACATTACAGTACATCTTGGAACTGCAGCTCCTTAAGGAAAGCACAGTATCTTGTAATTATAAGAGGCAATTAACATCATAAATACAGTGGAAAATCTGCTCTTCCTCTTCTGTCTGAAGTATGAAGCACAGTATGACTCTTCCATTCCCATTTCCCTCTTTATCCAAAATTACTCTGACTACTGTCCACAAAAAGTGCTAATCCCAAGATAAATACAGGAAGGCCATCCCTGCAGATAAATGTAAGGCCCAAACAGCTTGGATTTAAGAGCTGGACCACACCACTAAATGTCAGCAAAGGCTTGTGCATTCAGGAACTGCTAAGTAAACTAAGTTAAAATATGCAGACATGGAGGAGATTTTGTGCCAACCAAGAAGAAGAGGCAGCAGGGGTGGAAAGCACAAGCATTTATACTAAAACTTAGCAGTATGACCAGGAAAGGAGGGGGTCACGAACATCTATTATCACACCAAAACAATCATTCTGTACTGGAAGAAGTGCTGGAGAGAAGCACTGGGCAAACAGGAACAAGGATGAGATTTACAGGGTTAAGGTGTCCACAGGACATTGGCAAGCTGAGTAGAAAAAGTGAAGTTATCAGGGCAATCACTTTGGTAGCAAAGAGTTCTGAGAGGAGAAACATCTAATTTATGAGAGCATATTAGGACCAACACAAAAGACTAAGTCTAGCAAATGTCATAGCAGACTCATCAAAACAGAAGTTTCTCTTCATTTGTCTTTCTGTTGGACTTGGATTCACAAATTCCAGAATGTAAACATTTCAGTTAGACAGGAAAAGACAGCTAGGAGGAGATTCTTTATGTGTGGAAACAGGATTATTATTTCTGAATGTTCCCCCACAAAATCCTTGCCTAAATATTTTTATTTTCATTCCTTTTTGTAAGTCAAGATTATTTCTCTCAGCCATAGAGACAGGATATTTGTCTCTTCCCTTTTTACCATGCCAACTCCATTCAACTTCATGCAACCATTGTTATAAGAAGCCAATTTATAGGAGTTACTCCTGGGGAAGATAAACCCTGTATTTCATTAACCTGACAGGAAACTGGGAGAGCTTTCTAATCTGCTGCATCTCTCATTATTCAAAGCCTTTACAATGTATAAGGCAACTTCCAAAGGGAGAAGAAGAGGCCACTTTTGTGATTAATCACCAAAATATGAAAATCCAGCAGATGCCAGGTGACAGATTAGCTTGTCAGAGGCAAAGTAACAGGAAAAGAAAGCAGAGAGAAAGAGGGCATGTTTTCAACATAGCATGGCACTTGTGGATCAGTCAGTAGTTTCATATTCTCTGTGTTAGTCTTGCAACTTTCCTCATGTCTATTGTTTCAGGGCTGTGTAGGAAAACATGCAGTTACCCCCAGACTGCATTTCTCTTCTGATTCACCAGAAGAAAGCTGGCACACACTTTCAGCAGAAAAATTAATGCTTAATGTCCCCCTTCAATAAACCCACCTTCATTCCAAAATAAATGAGAATATGCAAGAAGCAGGCAGGCAGAGATACCTTTTATAAAGGAATTCCCCAGCTGCTACTGCGAGCGGACGGTGTGTGGCATAAACAAATTGATATAACATTTCACAGTCTTCAGCTGATAACACATCCTCACAGTTCCTAGGCAAAAATAACAACAGAGTTATAGTCCAGGTTTATCTGCAAAGAATAGTATGAATGCTACATCCAGCTTTCACTAGACTTGATTCTCCGTAACCGTGCAAACTGTTTACACAGCTATGTTTAAATTTTTGTAGGGCATTTCTAAAAATTCTCTCAAACAAAATTGGCAGTGCTCTTTTACTCACTGTGTAGAGAAACAGAGGTCTGTGCAAGCCATGACAAATCAGGCCCACTGCATAGACATGAACATTAATTTAAAGTATAATTACGGTTGATTAGTGATTACAGTAAAAAGGGCAGTAGTAATAAAACAGGAAAATCATGCCTTTACTTTATGCCTAGATGTTCATCATAGAAGATAACAAACAATAAGAAACCTTCATCTTGTAGTACAAATTATTTTTAAGTTACTTATTCCAGTATTTTAAAACCTATATTGTATTACACTAGACTGATACAGTCCCATGTAAAAAGAAATCAAAACACATTCTTGATAGTACGCTTATGGCTGTGACCTCTCTGCACAAACACATTCAAAGTCATGACTTTTCCATTCAGCTACACATCTTGAGAACACCACATGCCAACTAGTAAACCTAGAACACGCTCTGCGAGGTAGAAATGGTATTAATAACAAACGTTTACAAAAAAGAAACTGAAGCATCTAGGTTGAATATCCCAACAAAGAGATACCAGAGCACTGAAGTCCAAAGCAAGGATTACAGTTTCCAAATACCTGCTTCTTACTGCCACAACAGTGTCACTGGACTAGGCTACTTCAGAGAATGAAAGAGCAACATATAAGATCCTTACACTTACTACACCCAGGTGAGCGGAAAGCGTGTTTATTTATCACTGCTTATCACTGCATTCAATCCTCAAGTAGTAACATTTTAAAACCACCTACAGCTGTGGTCTAATACCTTTTTGACATAATAATACCTTTATGTTATTCTTTTGCTAAGAGTGATGTCTAAAAAAAATTCAGCATTCCCTCCTATGCTTGCCTATTTTTCTCCAACCCATTGCATCCTTTAGTATCCTCACAAGTCACAAAGCCCCAAAATATCCTCCAACCTGACTGAAAAAGAAGTGAGCTCATATTAGGTGAGAGTATCACTGGAGCATCCATTAAAAAGGTTCTTTAAACAAAAGTGCTAATGGTATGTCTCCAAAAGTGATGAATCATTCTCACAGGATAATGTGAAATAAAAGCTGCCTTACATACTTAAGGAAGGTTTTGGCAGACTCTTTAAAACATGCAGTTACATTGAGCATACATTTGCAGTAATAGAAAATATAGGAAGTGTATAGGAACATATATCAAGAAATCAGCATATGGGAAAATATGTCACTCATTCAACTATCTACAAAACTGGGAAAGTAGAGTAAAAATGTGTTTATTGATGTTAAACAGTAAAAAAATAAGTAAAATGGTGCATTAGAGCATATGAATAAGCAGTAGTGTGTCCTGTGAAGTCATGAATGATCAAATTTATTAAACTTCTACAAGTTTAACAAGCAAGAGTAAAACAAAGAATGACAACAAAGCACGCTTACAGGAATAAAAAGACACGATATAACAAGTATTAAAAGGCTATGGGGAATTAACAGAAAAAAACTAGCAGTCTGACAATGTTTCTTTCATTCTTTTTAATGTCAATCTATTATTCAGTTCTTTCAAAGCACTAGTTTCCATGAAGATGTCTTTGTCATTTTCTCTCTATATATATTTTTCACAAAACCAGCGGACAGCTTGGAATATAAGAAATCTCTACTAAAACATAGGGTAAATTAGACTGAGCCAATACAGAATCACAGAGTGCTGAGGATGGTCAGCACCTCTGCAGATCATCCCGTCCAATACCCTGCCCACAAAAGGGTCAGCTACAGCAGGTTGATGTGTCCAATCTATGAAGTCAAAGACTCTATAATATCTCTGGCAATGTGTTCTAGTATTGGATCACTCCCATGGTGAAAAAATTTTTTCTTATGCCTAAATGAAATTTCCTGTATGAGCATGCCAGTCAAGCATACATATTTTCCTATATTTAAATTTTTTCCTCTTTAGATTTCAGGTTTTCTCTTTTTAGCACATTTATAGAAATAATGAATGCAATACCTGAATGTTTCTATTTTAGAAGAGTTCCTTGACTAAACTGTTCAGATAGCTTGAAGAGCTCAGCAACATCTGTCTCTCTGGACAGAAATTAAGGACTCTTCCTTTCCAGTGCAAATGAAACTGCCTTTCCATAGGTATTTTCTCTCCTTAGGAAAGAACCTGGGAATCCTGGTGGACACCAAGTTGAACATGAGTCACCAATGTGCAACTGCTGAAAAGGTGAATGGTATCCCAATCTGCATTAAGTGTTACCAGTAGGTTTGTGGAGGTGATCCTTCCCCTCTACGCAGCACTGGTGAAGCCACACCTGGAGTGCTGGGTCCAGGGCTGGGCTCCCCAGTACAAGAGACATACTGGGGAGAGACCAAGGAAGGGTCACAAAGAGGATATGGAGATCTCTCCTGGAACTGGAGCATCTCTCCTTTGAGGACAGATCAAGGGAGCTGGAACTGTTCAGCCTGCAGCAAAGAAGGTTCAGGGGGACCTTAGCAATGTCTTTAAGTACCTGGTGGTGGGAGTAAGGAGACAGAGACAGGCTCTGCTCAGTGGTGCCCAGGACCAGAAGCAACAGGTACAAACTGAAACACAGGAGGCTCTTTCTGAACATCAAGAAACATATTTTTACTGTGAGGGTGACAGAGCACTGGCACAGGCTGCCCAGGGAGGTTGTGGAGTCTCCATTGCTGGAGATACTCAAAAGCCATCTGGGTGCAGTCCTGAGCAATGCACTCGATGTGGCTCTTCTTGAATAGGGGATAGGACCAGATGACCCTTCTAACTTCAGCCATTCTATGATTTCCAAAAACCCCACCTCCCTGTTTTTGTCTTCTAAGATGTTGGGAATTACCAGTTACATTAATCTTGTGCAGTGTTATTTTCTCCCTCCTCGAGACATGAGTAGGTCACATGCAATAGCTTCAGCTGCTAATGAAGCACCGCCAAACAGCAGAGAAGCAAAGGAAGGGAGAAGAATCCATTTTCTTTGCAGTACAAGCTGACAGACACCCCTGACACCACTTGTGCACCTGATCTTTCATTTTTTTCTTTCTTGAGTGGGAGGGAACACCTGTGTGTACTACTACTACTACTATCACTGTTCAACCAACTACTCTGTGAGCCACAATGAGGTTTACACTCATAACTCCCACTGAAATGAGTGCTCAGGTGTTTTACCTGACTCTGCAAGCAGTAGCACTTGACTACACCTGCTACCACCAGCACTAACACTATCACAGAAAATGAGTGCCTTTCTTTTTTACATACATAAGCCAATCATCAATCACACAAAGAATACTTCAAATACAGCAGTAATACTGCTGCAAATTTACAGCCCTCAGAATGCCAAGCATTAGATAAAGGTTAAGCCAGAAGTGCCTGCCAGTGTTTAGGTGTCTAAAAATAAACAGGCATGGCCTTCCACATACCAGTCTCATGACATACCATTTTCTCGGCACTTCAGTGTGAACATGTTACAAAGAAGAAACTGGGACATTCTAGAGGGAGATCACAGACCCATTTTGTCCTGCATATGGCACAAGTTGAAAGATTTAATATCTTGCTTTTGTTTCATTTTGTTGCATGCAAGAGGTATGACTGCTAGAGTTGCCTGACTTGGCCTGTGCTGTCGCTCATTCCAAGGATAACCATCAAGATCACAAGAGTAAAATAAAAACACACCTGATGCCCTTTACAGAGTTTTATGCTAGTCTTTGTTTTTAGTGGCTGTGGAGGTTGAAGATCTGGTACACATTATGGTGATTGACAATCCAAGGTATAGCATCTCAATCAAAAAAGAAGTTGTTCACTTTGCATTTACAATTAAGTCAAGTTAAATATCCAAATCTGCAGATGCATTGTAAAAGCACTATTTGTGCACTGAGCACTATCAACCAAGTAAAATATTTTGAAAGTATTCTAATGTCTGCAATAAAAATTTTAAGTACAAAAATCACGTACTACTAGTCTGTTCTGTAATCTCACTCTCACTCCCGTTCTCATTGCAGGTATTTCAAGACACACTTTGGTGATCAGCAAAATGACAATTTGGTTGCCACTACAATGTAACAATAGTCCTTTCCCACACACTGTACAACAGGATTAGCATGTTGCAATACACTGTGATTATGCTGTGGCAGACTGATGTATCTTGTGTTTAAAACTCAGTTTAATTTCTAGTTACATTTAACTAATGTAAATCAAAGTCATTTTCCCCTGTGCTATCTACATATTCAAGCTAATTGTAGATTTGTGCCCCTACCCACACCACCTGTAACCCTTCCCTATGTATCTACTGCAGTTACCTAATTACTTTTGCTACTCTTTTTCAAAATCCCTCTACTCTCTTAGATAGTTAAGCACACAAAAATTAACAGAATTGTCTAGCAATAGGCACACTAAACTAATTTGCCTCCTAAAAGGCAATGTCTTTTCTACCTTGGTCTCTCATTGTCACTCCTGTTTTCTTCCCTCTTTACTTCCTTCCTAGTTCTATTCCCTGTTAGATCCTCTGCAACATTAATGCTAACAATTATGCATAATTCAATACCATTAATAATTTCTGTTATGCTAAACCTCATAGGCTTCTTTCAGTTTCAGGATTGCCTCATGCTGTGTAAAAACAGAAATCTACTAGCCCAAAAACTGGCATTCAATTGAGACAACATGCAACAAACAAGAAGGAAAAAAATCTCAGCTCACAGAGATAGACAAGAAGAAAATACAAATATGGATTTGAAAAAAACTAAGTATATGCATAGCAGGAGAGTTCTGAATCATCACTGGCATGGTTTTTTTGATGATGTAACACATATAAGTGAATTGAAAAGATCAGTGTTTTCACTGCCTCTCCAGCTATCAACAGAGAGAATGTAAAGGCACAGAGGTTTTATGGGGCAGTAGAACACAGAGCAGTCAGTCTATATTCCACAGGACTGGAATGCAGTGATAGTTAAGAGATGCTCCAAGCTGCTACTAACATACATGGAGCACAGTTCTGCTGCCACTGTAAAACATCACAAAACTGCTCAATTAGCAACAAGGTCTTGCTGCTATACTCACCCAAAAGACAACTATGCAAGTCAGTCAAAAAAAGTTACTGACATAATATATTTTTCCCAAGAAAAACTACCCAATGAACTAACTGGAAGAAAAAAAGCTATCCCTGATAGCTTTTTGATGATGCACGTCATGACATAACAAAATACTTATTCCAAGATTAGAGACATGTTCTGAAGGCCAGTACCTCATCAGTGAAGATTATATTATTTTTTTTAAATAATTAATGATTCCAGATCAAATATAGAGAATTCAGATAGAGATTCTTGCCAATAGCTTTAAAAATAGAAACTTGATCTGAAAGGTCTCTCACATCTCACTAAAAATACAAGTCAGGCCATTTGAATTCAGTTGCCAAATTCGCAGATGACAAAAATTAGTCATTCAAAGAGAAGCCAAGACAGCATGACAAAAGTGGCAAAAATTTTATTACACCAATGCATTCTAGTAGCCATGCCATTTATACAAGCTGTCATTTATTACTCTATCATCCCCTTCAGGCAGGGAAGTTGCTGTCCCCAACTCCATTCCATGCGTTACTGCATGTACAAGCAGCATTACTGCTCAATATCCAGACACTGTTTTTGAGCTATGAGACACACCTATCTGAGACACAATAGCCCTGCAGGTCTTTGCTTCTGAGGTGCCAGCAGCAAGTCCTTTCTGCCACTACTGTAGGTACTAAAGCATCAGCTTCTCCCCTGCTAGAAAAGGATCTTGATATAGGTTCTTATTAAGAAACCTGTACATGTGATTGTCTATACTGTCGGCCTTCTCTTCACACAGAGTTATAGACTGGTCAGCATTACTCTTATCAGAGAGAAGAGCTGTTGTTGAATTTGCTTATTCAGTTCCCAACTCAGACTTTCATCAATGATTAAGCCAAATCAGCAGGGCTGAGAGCAACTGAGGGGGACAGTGGAAGAAAGCAGGATGGCTATGCAACAGATGAGGAAAAAGAAAGAAAAGAATGTATTTGCTAGGTCTCTACAAAGCCCAATTTAAAACAATTTTATAATGTATTAATTTTACTTATGAAACTTACATCTTATGATGGAAAAATATCATTCAGAAAACTTTAGAAGGCATTTATTCACACTGGAAACCATATTTAAGCAAAATTTGGAAAAAATTGCTTCAGGGAAAAAGAAACATTGATCAAACTTTTATAGCTGCAGCTTGCATTAATGAGAACATGATCCCCTATAATAAAGCCAGAGATGATAAACAGCTGCAGTGCCAATATAGCTCTTGTTAATTCAGATATGGAACAAGTACAGCCATAACTGGTGTATGGAATCTTTGTACTCCAACAATGGTGAGCTGCTCCTCCTAGCACAGGGACGTGTTATCCATGGACATGACATTGTGCTTTGTTCCAACAGCCAGGCACCATGGGGAACCAAGAGATGCAGAAATGGACATTGTGAACACAGGAACAATATAACCCTGGCTGCTACTAGTGAGGCACAAACAATGGCACTACCTTCAGAAGAGGGTGCAGTGTACACAGCATCATATGCTGTTCTGCTGTGCCTATTGAAGGAGGCCTGGAAAAATGCCATTCAAACCAGTGGAATGTGAAGTGAGAAAGGAGACTATAAAGCAGCACCTCAATATACAAACATACTTGAAATGCAATGTAAATATCTACAACACCATATTAGTTGGACCACTAAGGTCTTCATGTTCCTCTAGCAATTATTAATACTTCTGGCTTAAATAGAGAAGCAAATCCCACAAGGCTATTGGACAATGTGTCATGCTGTACATAGAAATAAGCATCTGCATTACCAAAATTCAACTTACACTCTCAGACAGAAGAGACACTGAGTCCTAACATCTCAACTGTATTATCAATGGAATGCAGTGAAGTTTTTTTCCCATTTTGCTTTGAAAAAGAGGGACAGAAAATTTATTCTACACATATTTTGCAAATAAAGACATTTCTAAAACAAACATGCTGCTCAAGGATGTTTCAGAATAAGATTTATATACTTCTGTAATACTAAGTCTAATTCTTCCCCACACTTCCAGCTTGCTATTACCCTACCAAATCTCTGGCTGGCAGATAAATTTCCCAAGAAAAAACTCTTCTATCAGTTTTCCACCTCAGCAAAATCAAAATACCGTACACTTGCTCATTTTCCATCAGTCTGCTATGGGCTCAAAGGCTACTAGATTCTCTGCCCTGGAGCCAAGAGTCTTAAAGTCCAAATTCTAGCAACAGCCCAAGGCTTCCTGCATCAGCTGCAGCGACAGGGAAGATGGCAGAGTTCTCCAAACTCCTGGTCAAGGCCTGGCAATCCTGGGACAGAAGACAGGGCGGGGACCCCATCTTCAGTGGGAATTTCCCCCAAGACAGTCAAATACTCTTTTTGAGAAAAGCCAAAATTAAAAAAGGTGAAGTGTCCTTTCAGAGGGAAATGCAAAGATATAAAAACATAGTTTTCAGATTGAATCTCAGCACAAGGATTTTCTTAACACCGGCATTTCCCACAGAAAGAAAACATCATGTCTTGAGCAGCTTCAACTGTAACTCATATCCTGCCAGAAGCAACTGTTTCCCAACAAGTATCTGATTACAGGAAGATTCATCAGGATTGTACCTGGATCTTGTTGCCATTAAAACAATACAGTAAATTAAAAAAGAAATTATTTACTGTGACATAAGCATCAAGAGTTTCATGGCTTGAACTGCTACTTCATGGTCCTTGTCCAGAGGCATGGACACAATTCGATCCTAATGGATGTAAAATGACAATAAGAAGATGTAACATGGTTTGTTCTCAATAAACATGTATTTTTGCTACAGCTAGATCATCTACACTAGTACAGCAGAGATTTATTTTTATTTCAGCAGCTATTTCCTACGAGACATAAGGCAACTTGATTACTACCAAGTAGTTCCCCAGCCCTTGAAAATTAACAGCATGTTAATTTTTTAACTGAATTAATCATGCAGTAATATGATATTTTTTATAGATGTAATGTATGCGTTCACAAGAAATCAACTACACACTACAAATTAAAATTGACTGACAACTTGTTTCTAAGATGTTACTGCTGGCACTTCAGTATGTTAAATGAAGGTAAGCCTCAAATTACAAGCTTTATATAATCAGTTTCTCCCATTAACAGTAAAGTGCCTGCACCTACACATTACAGAAGTCAGTGCCTTGCTGAAAAGACAGTTAGAGCTTAAGTCATAAAGATACCTCATGGCATAGCAGCAATATTACTGACCTCCAGAATTCGTGATACTGTAACTTAGTACACATGCAAAAAGCTCAGAAAACTGGAAAATTTCCCATCCCATGAAACCAAGAACTTGCAGACCTCAGTGTGGCCTATATCTTTAAGATATATTACACCTTTAGACTTGCTTGGTTTGGAACTAAGTCTCCCCATTTAACATATGGTTTCTAAATCTCTACAATTATTTTACTTTGCATTTCCTTTTTCTCACAATCCAGCTGGAAGGTGTCTAAATCCACAAATACTGAGTTTGAACACTCAAGGGTAAGAGAGGGAGCATGTGTAACTCCCGTTTGCAGGAAATGGATTGATGGTTATATGATTACATTCCCTGTCACTGAGAAAGCATGATTTAAACTTTAAAATTTGTATTTATGTGTAGCTGTTTGGATTTCTTTTGTTTAAAGGGGAAGGAGCTGGTTTGGGGTGGGGGTTTTTTGATTGGGGGATAGAGTTTGCAATAATCCATTTATACTGCATCCTCCACACAGGGAGATCGCAGTACAAACAGCCTGGAGCTGTTTCATCAGTCTTTATTGAATACCAATCCTGCATTTGGTTACACAGCTTACAGCAGACAGAAAGATAAGGGACTACCACATCATCATTTAAAACAGGGGTCAATCTTAGACTGGTTTCATTCTGAATAAGTTATTATTAAGATACCAATATTAAACTATTTCATGTTCTTAGAAGATATGCAATAGGCATTTTTTACTATTAGCAACTGCTTTGACATACAAGTAAGCCCTGCACCTTTTGCAAAAAGAGCATGGATTGCCACCACATGCAGACATTGATTTGTCCTGACATTGAATCATGTCCTGATTCACAGGGACTGAGATATCAATTGCATGATTTTGAGCTTTCTTATTCAAATACTGAGAAGGTGCAACCCTGCAGCTGACAAAATCATTACCAAGGCCAGGGTTAGAAAAAATAAAGGGCTTACTTCTTAAATGAGTCGGGATGTTGGAATACGATAAAGGCAGAGTACAAGGTCAGTGAATCCACAAAACAAGCTCTCAAAACTACAGTGTATCACCTGATTTGTTCAGAAAGGAGATAAAGGATCCCTCTTCAAGATTCATGTTGACATGGTAGATCAAGAGAGAGCCATTCTCTCATCAGTGTGATGCATGGACAGGCAGTCCAGTGTCTACCAGGTTAATGTATTATCAGGGGCAGCAAAAAGGGGATCTCTAGCATATGAAATTGTTTGTCATCTGCCAAAGATCCTGTAAAAAAATCTGGGCCAATCTGGATAAATGGTGGAGATAACTGACCACATTGCATGCTAACACCATTTTGTGTGAACTAAAGTGAAATGGAAGATTCCATAGAAACAGAGGGAAACATCTCAGCAAAACTCCATCACCCACTCAGTCAACAAGGCTGTTTCTGCAGGAGCCTAAGTTCCTCTCACTCAAGAGAGTGGGAGATCAGCTCTGATCAAAATATCAGGCCCTGTGTATACACTCAACCTAGACTTAAAAAATCAGCAAACAGTAATTTATTTACCTTGAATCTGTTAGTAAAGAGATCCATCCTGGAAACAAGTTCTTTTCTGCTATAAATTCCCTGAAGTCCCAGAAGACACTTCAACCGCACTTCAGCTTGCTGCAAGACAAAGAGAAATTGGCTAACAGCAAAATACATGTACCTTTGTTATTCACTATCAGCATTTATATCATGAAAATAAGAGTTCTTTGTGGGTGCCTACAGCAGGCTATCCAAATGCTGCCTCATCTCCTTTATTAGTGACATCAGTACCATTTTGTTTGTGTGTACACACGTTCATCTCTCTCACACACACACGCGGAGGAAGCCTGCAGTGAGCCAAACTTAAAGGTAACATCAAAGTTTCTGTTAGGCTACCTAAGAGTCAAAGAAACTCCCACAGACCCCACAGTTAATAAAAGCAACAGAATGCAAAAGATACAGGGATTGTGCAATTCATCTGTTAAAGATACAAAGACAGGAGTATGGATGACCTACTTAGTACAACCAGCACTCTCCCATACATCAGACTTTGCTTGCTTCTTGTAAACAGTTGACTGGGACAATTGTTAAACACACACAAGGAGCCCAAGAAATTCCAGATTTCTCCAGATTCCCAGAGGAAGAGGTAAAACTTAGAAATGCACTGGCTTATCATTGTGAATTCTCACAGAGTTAAGTGTCATGTCTTCTCCCCATTTCTGTTTTACACTAGAACACGGTATTTTAAGTATTCTAGGAAAAGGGTTGCTTGGAATTCAGCCTAATTAGTTAATTTAGGCAAAATATATTTATCCACACAAGGTGTTATTTCATACTACTAGTTCTGCTGCTTCATAGATGCCTCAAAAAGAAGTCTTTTCCCTAGCCAGCTTTTCAATTATCTCATGCATACTGCTACCTCTTTCAAAGGACAAAGCTTTAAACGGCATTAGGAAAGTGATTTTGATGATCCAACATGGAAAAATCATGTGTTCTGTAAATTTATAATGCTAAGCATATCTGCAGAGACATTAAAATGAACTGTGGGCTTTGAATCAGTCTCTTCATATTTCTTTCTTAATTCCTCTTGCTAACAATAGCAGTAAGAATAAACATGGAAATCCAAGAAAGAAAATGACCTACACATAGGCTATCCATTGCTACAAGTTCCTGTTCACCTGCTTAGATGGAAAGCCAAGGATACCCAGTGGCAGGCTCTGACTAACTGTTTTGCTTAAGACACGTTTTTGCTAGAAATATAAAATGAAAGATCAACAGGTAACAATGTACACTGCTCTCTGGTCTGCCCATGACACACCAGCAGTACTTATTCTATATTGTACTTTAATTTTAAAGTCTCTGAGGAAGAGGCTGCTGCCCACACCTGCCACTTCCTACAGCCACAAGGGCTGCACAGCACAGAACTCACTCACAGACAGTCCCAAGGTGGCAACCATCACTGCACACTGGCACAAACTGAGCTCAGCCAATGCTGCAATACTGCAAAACTGGCTCCAGCCACCCTTGGTTCTTTTTCACAACCTTTTGCTTGTGAAATTTGTGACTGAATTTGTGTGTGGGGAAAGGGACAACACTGTGCACCGGACTGCTGAATGGTCATAAAGCTCTTGGCATGCACCTGATAATGTCATTTGTCAGTCAGGCTGAGTCAAGCACAGGCCTGCAGATATACAGTGTAACACATTAAAGTGCACCACCTCCTTTCTGAGGTATCCGGCTCCCACCCAAAAGCTCTCAGTCACAACCCCATACACATATGTTTAAGTGTTGAGAAAATTAACTCTAGTAAATAGAAACAAATAAATACTTCTATGACTACGTCTGTTATTTTCCTATGTTTTCATCTGTGTTTTCTCCTTCTCAACCACCTCCCCTTTTCTGAATTCAACATTCCCCATAGCTTTGGAAGGATGGGAACTAACATCAGATGATCAAGAATCTATCTCACTACCTTCAGGTTCTTTCAACAGCAGTACCAGCAAAAACAAACACCCAGCCACCTACTCCCCTCACCAGAATTACCATTCTAATCTTGACAAAAACCTGCCTGTTTGGTCCTTCAAAGCTGTGACAGAGTGAAGGGGAATTATGTAAGCATATTTTCAGGATACTCTGAACACATACACTGTCCCTCAGCTGTATCATAGCATGTTTTGATTGTGATCTGATGACAGAAAACATCAGTGAAGTGGTGGGCAGGTCTAGTGGCCTCAGAGAGCTCTGCACAGGCTCCAGCATGGCTTGAAGACATTCAGTTAGGAGATTTCAGCCCCAGCACTATCACAGAGATGGGGCCGTTCAACAAACCTTACAAATACCGGCTGGGACCTGGATGGTCGGATAGGACTGCTGGGTCAGCACTCCCCAGATTATGAAATGGAGAGGTCTACTTATGAGTTACTCCTGGATAGCAAAGACAACCTGTCATTTGAGGCAAAACAATTTTTAAAACTGCTGTCCCTCCCCAGCTTCCCCCCAAAAAATCCATGACAGTATATAAAAACACTGCTGCCCCTGTTGGTGCTCTCATTTTGAAGTCAGGCAATTTGACAGAGGCTGCAAATCACAAAGTACAGCCAGGACTGCAGCCACCAGTAGTGGCATACTATCAGATCTCAGCCAAATGTAGAATATGGAAGACACCCCACTTTATTTCACTCTGCTTGCATCTGCATTGCTTTGAGATAAAAAAACAACCATTAGAAAAAACAACCATTTCCAGTAAATGGCACAGGGTGAGCTGTGTGCATTAATCAGACACCAGCTGTTAATTTTCACTGTAGAGTACTGTGAATGAAGACACATCATCTTCAAAAAAAAAAAAGAATTTTTCTTTTGAGAGTTCCCCAGACTGAACATGTACTAAAAAGATATTGTGATTAGATAAAATTTATGCAGGAACAAACGGCAGTTCTTGATAGATCAGCCGTCCTAAAAAGCCAGACGCCACCTTCAGAGGGGCGGCACAAGGCTGGGAAGCGGGGGCCTGGCGCGCCCCCTCCTGGCTCCCGGGCAGAGTACACCCGGATTCACCCAGCACTAACAGTGCCCGGAGCCGGCACCAATCCCGGCACGGTTCGGGATGGACACAGGAGCTACACACACCTTCAAAGGCGCCCGGCAGGAGTACACCGTGTCGCTTTTGCTAATTAGCCGTTCCCAATAAATATTCCTATCCCCCTGAAGTCTCCCATGCATTTTTGCAGCAAGAGAAAAAGCGTATTTTCACAGAAGCACAGAATGGGTCAGGTTGGAAGGGACCACAGTGGATCATCTGGTCCAACTTCCCTGCTCAAGCAGGGTCTTCCTAGCACAGGAGTGCATCCAGAGAGTTCTGAATATCTCCAGTGAGAGAGACACCACAACCTCTCTGGGCAATCTCTTCTAGTGAACAGCCACCCACATGGTAAAGAAGTTCTTTTTCATATTCCAGTGCAACTTCCAGTTTCTGCCCACTGCCTCTTTTTCTACTGCTTGGTGTTTTGGACTTAATGATTTCTGTTGGGTTTACTGCTTGTTTGTTTTGGTGGATTTTGGATGATTTGGATGATTTTTAAACATGCCTCTACTCAAAAGAAAAAACAAACTATAAGGAAAAGGAGAAAACTTTGGGAAATGGCTGGACTTCCTCTATCTCTCTAACTCCAGATGAGAAATGCAATACTTAAGATTATTCTACTACAAGCAGTACTTATTTGTTCATTTTTATAAATTTAAACAAAATCTTAAATGTCCATCAAGCCTAAAAACAGAATTTCAGTCAACATTTAACACTCTTAAAGGATATAAGCATTTTACAATTCAGAAATAACTCCCAATTCAGTGACATTTAACTGCACATACAAGGATTCACACAGAACTGGAAAAAATGTTCCCTGTTATCTAGTGTTAAAATGGCTTTAAAAATAAAACCTGAAATGGGGAAGACAGCAAATTTTTTTTGTACCACCACAGTCTTAAACATCTACTCTCAAGAATTTAAATGCTAGGATTCTTTAACAAAATTTACTGTACTGCCCCAAGTAAAAAAAAAAATTAAACTTTACCTTATCGTACAGCATCCACCCAACATATTTTAAGTAGCTATCATTCAAAAAAGCATCTGGATATGTTTTAATCCAGCTGCCAATTTCTTCAATGCAAGTTGCTCTGATCTCAGGGATAACATCACTATGAAATTAAAAAATCGTAATATTAATACATTAAAAATTCATTTTAAAACCAATTATATTATTTGTAATATTTTAATGTTCTGGAATTGCAAAAGCACAGATAATTCAAAATATTCCAAGTATCTTCATATTAATATTGTAAGTTATTCTTCAATCAATACTTAGACCACTTTTAGCCACAAATTATTTTGCAATTCTGGATATGTCCTCATTCACAAATGTATTGCTCTACAGATAGCAGGAAAAACTGAAAGAACACACTCGAGAGGTCCTTTTGGAAGCCCAGATTCTTAAAAATAATTCAACTGCTACACTTTCCTTGACACCATCAGTGCCTCCAGGATGTTTAACTTCATTCTCGTATCTATATAATCTCAGCAAGAGTTTCTGGGGAATGCAGATACACATCACAACTTTATTTTTACTCTTACCGGTAACGGTTTAGAAATGTCCCTTTGAAAATAGCATTCATCATGTTCTGTATCTCTAGAAGCTTATGCTCATACTGAAATACAAAGAGAACTGAATGTTAATATTGGTCCCACAATTCACTACACATGAAAGATTTGCATCAGGGCCCTTGGAACGCTACTGTGGTACAAACTGCTGGTGTCTACACATGGTACCAACATAAAATGAGTGGTCTGTATCTGCACTAGCAACTGGCCTTTTTGTGGCTACACCCTGAGGAAAGATTTGGGGCTACACCCTGAGGAAAGGTTTATTGGATACCAACTGTCAGCCTTGAGAAACAAGGTACTTGTTTGATAGAGTGAGTCTTTATCTATCAGAAATCACATAGAAAGATACAGCAAAAATATTAAGCGGTCCTCACATATAGATCCTACTTCTCTTTTCATGTACTTGAACAGAGGTGGAAAAAAGGCAGACAAAGGAATTTTCAAAATACACAATGAACATATTAAAAAACTGAATCCTGAAAATGTAAGCAGGAATTTCTGAAAATCCAAGTCACCTAATAAAAATACTTTCTCATCAACAGCATCAGGAAGGGTGACAAGTTTGGGCTTTCCCTCTAACACACCCACTTCCTCTGTCTTTCCCATAACACGAGACTTACAATGACACTAAAATATCCTGTCTCACCCAAACACTCCTCCCCACAAAAGGGTGCTGTCTCTGTAACAGAATTCCAGGGACATCTAAAACTCAGAACAGAGATAAGTGATTCTAAGGTCAGGAGACAAGGAACTATATTTGACATTCATACATCAAGTCACCCTCTTCCTCAAGCCAGAGTTATTTTTTACAGTTATAACTGCCTCTGGGAGCTGAAAAGAAGCTGTCTTTGAGAGGGGAAAAAACAACAGAAACTGAACAGCAAAAATGATACAAGACATCCCTGAAGTTCAATCCAATTTTATAATGAATTACTTACACAGAGATGACAGTTACCCTGTGTCCTTTTTGATTAATCGCTAAAATTTGGGCTTGTAATTTGTATAGACATATACAAAACCACACTCCCACAACACCAGAGCTACTGAGACAATTAAATTTGTGTCTAAATCCATATTTGTGTGAAAATCAAGGGCTAATGATGCCAACTTAGAAAAGCAATCAGTAGGACAGACATCACAGGTTAACAGTACATAGAGCAGTCATTATCTTAGTAATTTTTGTACCACTTAATCCAGCCAGTCACACCTGCTCTGCACCATGCATTAGATAAACATATAAACCTCAAAGAGCTGCAGGGACCCAAAAGCAAGCAGTCAGCAATTCCCTTTTTTACACTGTCACAAAGTTCCCATACAAGACACCTCCCTAACCTCTTTCCTTTTTCTCTCCAGCTGATCAAGTCTGTAACTGGTCCTCTTGCCACTGAGCCTCTGCTTCTCCACCTCATATAATCTTTGAGCATTGTGCTTGTTGACATCAAGGTTCAGATGGACGCTTACAACTGCAGTCAGGAGTTTCATTGCTAAAAAAGAAACAAACCCAGCACAATTAGTAGCTTAGCTCAGAGATACGCAACATAAATATATTCACCATTTTACCACAAAAAGGATATGGTTAGCCAGATCCAGTTTACATGCAAAATATGAGCACTACTAAATTATAATAATTTGTTTTCAAATACAGCGTTTATTTTAAAGGCAGACAACGATCAAAAATGGAAAATTAAGTTTTATTTCTGGTGATTTGCAACTTTTGGTCAGAGTTCTGGTCAGAGAAGTAATTTACTGGGCAACTCTCTTCCTAGTTTATGTAATTCTGACTTTTTTGCAAAAGAATCTAGAATTGTGGAACAGCTGATTGTCAGTAACTAAAGAAAAAAAAAAGGCTGGGAATCTTAATACACTACTGGAATTGACAAAAATTCACATTCCTCTAAGGACTGTTGATGTTTTCAACAGATTTCAAGTCAGTTTTTTGAGTCCTCAACACAAACAGCATACTTTAGAATAAATTATACTCTAAGTGCTCTTTGCATGGCAAAGAGGGTATTTACTGGCTTTAGGGGAAAAAAGTAGTAGCTTTAGTATCATCATGCTACATGAAATAATAATGCATAACAAGCAATGTTCTTTTTAGCACAGAGACCACAAGAATTAGCAGTTCTCCAAAGGAAGCTTCTTTAGGTGAAGCATCTACTGCAACTTCATCACAATAATTAGTGAAGGGAGAAAAATAACAAAATAGAAAACTGTGAAAAATCAGTTACTGAAAAATATAATACTCAGAACAGCAAAATTCTGAAGTCTGTCATGTCATGCATTAAAGAAGATTTCTTAATAAAGAAAAAATTGTGTTAGATCAATCGTATCTAAAGCATTCAAATTCAATTCAGATACACATGGGAACAAACAGTTTATATTACAGACATTTATATACTAGGCGGAAGGTACTCTCAGTGCATAAGAGAACTGCTCCAAGTAAACAGTTTTTCATTTTAGAGCATTTCTGTCAGTACACAAGTCAATAAAACTCAGCACCTCTACAGCAACTCTGCAAGCAGTTTTACCTGCCAAAGTGCTTGTGTGCCTGAATGCTCTGACCATGGAATCTGCTAAGCCTGTAAGCAGTGAGATGATGGTGTCCATCAAGTAGTTATCATACAGGATGCTGCACTGACACTGCTGGACAAGCACTGCAATGAATTCACAGAAATTGGCTTTGAACTTCTTCCAAAAGGGCCCTGTTCTGATCAGTGGGTAGTCCTCATTGTCCTGCACAAGAAAGACAAGTTGAGAGAAAACACACTAATTAGTTCTGCTTGTGCATTCACATCTCTCCCACTGAACATAAGACAGAGTTTTGCTGACAGTCAGTTTCACTTCATACCCCATAAATTCCTTCAGGGTTAGTATTCCAAAGTAGGGACAAGCAACTATGATACAAGCAAGCAGAGAGACAAAATAGCTTTATTAGAGCTACACTGTCACAAGAGCTCACATTTGAAAGCAATATATGCCAGGTAGCTGTGAACAGATAGGAGGGAGAAAGTGTGTGAAAGCAGAGCAGAGTAAGTAACTTTCACTGGCATAAACCAGGAGCATTCTTGACCACTCTTGACCTCTTCTACTGCCTCACAGGCAGCAGTGCTTCCTCACCTCCCTATCCTTCCTCTTCCTGCAAAAGCATGGTAAAATCCAGGCTGAAACAGAAGTAAGTGAAAAGTGGAGACAACTGTGGTGTGAACAGGATGGGACTGCTCTACTCAGCAGCACTGCCAGCTTGAGGAGTTTGTCAGGCTAAAGCTTAATGCCAAATACTCAGTCATTCACCAATACCACCTGCACCTGGGTCTCCAAAAACCCCCACAGAAACAGTAAGTGGGCAATACCTTTGACATTATGCAAAAAGCAAGTTACAATAAAACCATAAGTGTTCACAGTACAGTCCATACCGCCAGGAGGAAAGCAGACAGGGACGAGGTGAAATGACTTCTCACACAAAGTAGTGGAAAGCACACTAGAAAGACTTTGCAAATAGCAACCTCAGACAATGAACATTTATTTCATTTACACCTCACAAGTCCCAGGAATGGTTCAGAATACGAATTTGCATCTTGATAGTTTCCAGGTGTGAGTGGAGTCAAGGAACTCCAAAACTTCACTCACTATGGAAAACTGCATCCTGAAGGCAGGCCACTGCTCAGCTGGTCCTTCACCAGTGGGCAAACCTTCTCAGCCACATTCTAACACAGCAGCACACCCAGCATAACCTCCTGTGCTTATAAAGTACACTTCATGCTCTTCTCTTATAACTTTGTTTCCAAAGCATAAGGGCTGCTGCCTTCTTTAAAGTGAAATGCAAATACAGACTGATCACAGGGCTGGCTGCAAACCAAAGCACATTGGGAATTTGGCATATGTTCCTGACCAGGCTGTAAGAGCCAGTTCAGAGCCTAACAGAAGTAGCGAGTGCCAAAATAGAAAGACAGGTTTCCAGAAAGCTTCATTTAATGCTCCTTGATTGTGACATGGACAGTAGGAAGACCATCTACAACTTCAGGAAATACCTACTTTATCACCATAGCTTACTCCTCAATCTGAAAAGCAATACACAAAATACACAAAGACCTCTATGTTTTAAGAGCATTTCTACTGTCCATATTTATCACGCTGGGACACTCTTTAATGGTAACACGCATGCTGTAAACATATACACAACATAATGGGCACACCACCTAAATTTAGCCACCTAACTCAGGATTCCCTTAGATTCCTTTCATAACCACTACAGAAGCAACTCTGCTTCCAGAAATCAAGTCAGATTAGGCCCTTATCACAGGTTCTTCCAGAGAACTATTCAAATCACTCAACTGAGTGATGTGAGCTCCTGCTCTGACTCAACTCAGGAAATGTTTCCTTCTTTCATACAGAGTCTATGGAAAGAGAGGAGAGTCAAAATGAAGTGCCAGCAAGGAGTTTAGATAAATTCCCCACAGAAAAAGCTATGCTAGAGCTGTGGAGAACTACAACAGCCCTACCATGTCCACCGGCCAAATAACTGTCAGGATCCAAGGATAGGCCATGAATTTCTTGTACTGCAATCCGGTTTCCTGTAATGCAGGAGATAAGATTTTGGAAGCTTGTTAATGAAATGGCTCAGATAATTCATAGACAAAAGCCTTACAAAGCATGCAGCATATTTCAAAGGCCATTAGAACTTCACATAATGTGTGCTGCAAGTGACCCACACAATTCAAAGTATTACACAAAATCTAAATCCTTCTCATCTGGGTTTTGTTTTCTTTTTACAACCAATGACAGAAGAAAAACACACTTTTATATAAAACCTGAGTTCACTTGTTACAAATAGGAGGCAACTTGTTTTCAAAATTTATAAGCAAACATATACAAGGTTTCATTATTAATTCTGAAACATGGCTCCTCAGCAAGTCTAAGTATATATCCTTTTTCAACATTTGGTACATAGATCCTGTAAAACATCTAAACCCTAAAAAAAAACATTCTGAGCTATTCAAATTAGGGAGAGATGTTTTCAGCACTAGTGTGACTTGATTCAGAGACATTTTCTCAACTCTGCAATTACTCCAAAACAAAAGGCATGAAATCTAGAGTTCTTTATCAGGTTCAGTGAAGCACAAGTATTTCTATCCCCTTCTGGCTATACAGTTATGCACTAAAGTTAACTCTTCCCTTCCTAAATGTTTCAGCAATGAAATAGGAAAGGGAAGAAAAACTACATAAGAACAAAGAACTGCAATAAGTAAATGTCACAAACAGGATCAAAAGCAGAAGAGAGAAACAGAGTATCTTAAAACAGAATAAAAACAAAAAACAGTGTAAAGACAAGACTGTCTCACAAAAACAAAATTAATGCCTCAATGACCATTTTAAAGCCATTCTCTGCTTCAAATGTCAGTACAAGTTTTCAAAGAACTACAGAAAGACTGAAATTAAGAGGGACTTTTTGAGATCATCTAATCCAACCCCACCTGCTCAAGCAGGGTCAGCCAGAGTAGACTGCCCAGTGCTGAGTGTGACCAGCACATCTGCTCTCAACCCCTAGTAATGTCGTTAGCATAACTAAGGCCATTTTAAGAGGCAAGCAGCCCTTCTCTGTGACCAAATAGGTCATGTATTCATTCCCTTTCCCTCATTACCAGGCCCTGAAGGTCCTGTGAACCAAGCAGACAAATCAAATATATTAATCTCCCTCCCTCATAGTCTCATGGTTCCTGAGTGTCAGGCCAATTACTCCTTTCCTTACTGACATCAGACAGGTCCCTCAGCACTCTTGTGTAAGTTCCATCAGAACACACGGTCTTACTTAGGCAGGCTCAGTCCATTTAAGTGTTCCCTAACCTGGCTTTCCTCCACAGAGGGTAAGTAAGGTACTCTTTACTCCAGACTTTCCCTCTGGTGTTAGGGACCAGGTATTTCTGAAAGCCAGTCTTATGAGTAAGGACAGAAGCAAAGAAGGCATTGAGTACCTCGGGCTCTCATGTGTCCTTTGTCACAAGGGACCCTATCTCATTTAGCTGTGGGCCCATGTTTTCCTGGGGCTTCCTTCTGCTGTTGATGTATTTGTAGATTTGTTTCTTGTTACCCTTCACATTTCTTGCCATACTCAACTCTATGAACATTTCCCACTAACATTAGTAAGAATTTTAGGTTGAGGCATTGGTACAAGGACCTAGTGCCGCAATTAATTAACTGAACAGCAGTGCCATGGTGGAACCACTGAAATCATCATGAATGAATCCTCTCAATGCTAGAAACAAACAATAACACTTTAAGGGCAAGATGACATCAAGCAGGTATCTGGCAATATTTTCCACTCTCATTACTACTTTCACTATTACTGTCATTAGTTTTCAAAATATGTTTTTGAAATCACAGTAGTCCCATATGGCACTACTTCTCAACTAACTTAAACCACTAACTTATATTTGCATCTTATTTATGAAAAAGATAAGAGAGAACTTATTTTTTTTACAGAGCATGGAGAATACAGCTTCTAAGGCAACTGCAGAACCTGCCTTTTTGCCCACCAGGACAGGTGGAAAGGTTACAGAGCTGTAATAATTCCAGGCTGATGATAACAATAATCACATCTTTGTATCTGCCAGAGGGCCTGCACTATGATGAGTGTTATTCAGGGCTAATTTAGTTGGCAAAGAAGTGCCAGACTACTAATTCATATGGCCAGACACATATAGGTTCATTTCTGTCAAAAATTAGCCCAAGTGCTACCACACTTCTAAGACAAAGAAAATCATGTTGGCAAATTCATCCTCTGTGGGAATTTCTACAGCAGCTGGTCTTTGAGAGATGCTCAATTAAAACGAGGCTGATGGCTGCTGCTTGACAAATCAATTGAGAGGTGACAAATATGGGGGAAAAAAAGCACAGAAGCAACTGTGAGAGCACTGCAGAAAATTTAATGTTGCCATAATTAATCAAGGAGCAGTCAAGCAGTGAAACAGCATTGCAAAGCTATGTGCTTAACAATCCACTATTGTTTTCACAATTATCTAAAAATCTGAAATGCATTTTTCTTCTACCATATGACATAATACAGTTATTAAAAAATCACAATTGTCAACATAGCAGAAAGAACATAGTCAAATAAAATATCAGCTAAAAATATCTTAGAATTAACTCATCAGTAATCAATATTTGTATTTTTTAAAGGACCTATCAACCAAATACCAAAGGAACCATTTACCTGCTGTTATATTTATCTCTATAAAGTCATTATCAGAAGAACTCCTAAGAGAAATAGTCAGGAAGACTGCAATCAGACAGCTCTAATAAAACCCTCAAAATTAAAGTCACTTTAAAAAGAAACATATCCCGCTGCTGCTAAAGTGCGTCATTACAACACCAAATTCCTCTTCCTTAGGTTTATTTTCCTAAATTAATGAAGTGGCACAGAGCTCCTGATAAGAAACAGGAATTCCATCCAGGTTGGGTATTAAGGTAGAGCCTACTGTTTATATAAAAAAGACATGCAAAATCAAAGCTGTGCCTACCTTATCAAAGGTCTCTGTCATTTTTCGCATGACATCCTTCTTGTACAAACTTTGAAACATTTCTGCTGTTACCATGCCTAAACAAGTAGTGTTTTAAAAAGAAGAATTACTGACAACTCTACAACATTAATCAAGTCCAAATCACAGTACAGACTTTATAAAACTTAGAAACATCGAAGAAAGGGGAATTCTGTTTTATGTGTGTACACTGGTACAGGAAACAAATATATAAAGAGATACATAAATTGATTGATAGGAAAAAGTATTGATAAACCAAAACTGAAATTCCCATTAGAGAAGTCTGATCTGTGCTGTACGGAAAGGTTATTTTCTCTGTTCATTCATTTACTTTAAGGATTGACTAAAATTTTGCCCACTGCTAGTCAAAAACCCTGAAGTATTTCCCATAAGAGAAGGCATACTAGTCAAAGAACTAGAAAAAAAAATGAAGTGTCAAAGGTATATTTCTAGCTGCTTAAATACACTCAGAAGTTTCAAACTAAGAGGACAGTCTTCGTAAAACTCTTACTTGCCATCCTGAAGCATTTTGCTAGCAGACTGTCCCCAGAAGTCAGTGCCTCAATATTTGTTATAAAACAGAGACCTTTACAACTCTCTAGTAAAAGCAACTGCAATGAGGCAAGAGATTGCTTTTCTAGCCACCAAAGCAGGGAGCTGAATTTGCTAGCTGCTTATTTTCAAACAAGGATACTAGCAAAACAAAAGATAACAGGAAATATAAAACAAATGGCAACTGAAACACTGGATTTTAATTAGAAAACTCATTAAAAGCAGTGTCCCTGTGTGGGGATTCTGCAAAGCAATGTGACATGCCACTTCAGAAACCTGACCCTGCAAACCTTGTTCAAATACAGCTCTCAGAGCTGGAATGTTGCAAGTACAAAGAATTTAACCAGCAGCATTCTTTTCCATTTTGCCTGCCCATCTGGAGTTCATCTTAATGAACAGTACAGATTATAAGTACATGATTTACTGGAGAGAAAAATTCCATTTCAGAAAGCACACTTCAGACTACTCTCACACACAGACAGTGGAAAGGGCTACAAAGAGGGTAAATTACCTTGACAGCCTGAGCACTGAATGAAGAAGTTGATGAGATCCAGAAGTGCCACATTCCTGTCTTGTTTATAAGCTTCAACCCAGTCAACTACTACAGACTAGAACAGATTAAAGAAGCTCATTAGTCAGGAGATGAACACAGTTTGCTGCACTCCACTGAGGATATCCACAATAAAGACAAAAACTAACATTGTTCCATCTCCATTAAATCACAAAAACGAGAATAAACTCCAAGCAAGTCTCTTCCATTTCTAATACTTCTAAAGTAGTCTTTCATGTCTTAAACTGCTTTAGACAATGTCCCCTTTCACAGATGCTTTGCTTCCTGTTAATAGCGAAAATAACCACAGTTTTAATAAATGTAATATTTAAAAAAAAGTTCCTCTCCTGAGTTCTTGCTAGCACTGAGGTAACAGTTTAATTTAAAAGCAAACAAACACAACAAAAAAATACACACACACATTTAGCCTCTGCACCATCTAATAAGTGGTATTAAATTACACTAGCAATTTACCCTGGAAGTTCCCTTTTTTTCTAGCACTTGATTTGTACAGTAGGTTTGAAACAGTTCACATACTACACATAAGCCAAAAAACAACTCCAAATTTAATTTTTAGAGCAGTACAGCCTATAGCCTGTAAATGACATGGGTCTCCTGGGACAAGCCATCCAGGCTTCAACCCACCAGCAGTTCCACACAGGTCTAATAAATTCTAGCAGCAACAGAACTCAAGCTCTGCTGCCTTCCCAAGACCTTCCCATGATGGTTGGCACAGCAGAAGCCAAGCTCTTCAGGGAGCTCTATTGAAGTTACCACAGCTGCAGCATAGCAAAAGCTATCCACACAAATATCTTGGAAAAACGACGGCCTCACATCCAAAATATAAATACATGTGTGCACACACATACACACTTTGCTTACAGACACTACACACTAGAGACATATCTATGACTCTACATAAAAATATTTGGGGCTTCAGATTTTCATACACAAATACAACGACAATACATACACGTGCTCACAGAATAAGGGGATGTGGGCTTCCTCACATTGAAGAAAGTTGCTAACTATATAGATGAACAGGGAACCTGGCTATTATGCAAGCTGCTGGCAAACTGCACTGGAATGAAGGTAAAAGAACAATACTACAAAGCAAGCACAAGGGGAAAAAAGAAAAAAAAAAAGAAAAATCTGATTTTTCAGAATTTTAGACAACTAAAATTGATGAACCTTTCCCACATTTTTTAAAATAATTATCTTTCTGTATGTTCAGGCATTGCTTTAGGAAGACTGGTTTAGGTACAATTTCCTTCTTCTTTTTAAATATCTGACAGCTACCTTTTTGCTAATTTCTTGAAGCTGCAAGATATTCTTTCCAAGAGCCATACTCACAGCAGTTTTCAACCAAACGTTTCTTCCCCACCTAAGGCAAAATTTAAATGCTCCACTGTACAAATACTGGAAACGACCACTGTTTATTCATCTTCCCTCCACCAAGTGCTTTCAGAACTCAGTGCTAGGAGTACCTGCATGGCCTGCTTCCCCATGCTAACCACTTCAAATAAGGTGACTGCCTCAACCGCTTCGCCATTCTGCAGCTGGCTCACTCTTCTGCTGCTGGTAGAATTCCTCCTTATGTTCTCACACTGCTCTCGGACCTTCCGCTTCTCTCTCTGAAACGAGCCAAGTAAACAACGTATGTGAGTAAACACAACACACAGCAGACATTCACAGACACAAGTTTATTTTGTTCTTATTAGAATCATTTCCCCAGGCTGCTCAGTTTTATGCCCCAAGGACCCCAACAAATCCTTATCAAACACAACCATACTAATAGGAGAAGGAAGAAAGGATTTACCAGTTTGAATTTTACTCTCAACAATGAATCATAAGCATAGGAAGGTGTAACAGGAAAGAAGCTTCTGTACAGTTGCACACTACCCAGAAGGCAGTTTTCAGTGGCAGCTGTCATTTCTGAAGAACAGAAAGCAAGCACAGAAACTCTTCTACATCTTTTCACTCACAGGTTAAACTCACTACCTGCGCATTAACATCAGCTGCACACAAAGCACAGAGAGGAAAACCACATGCTGAAATGAACTGACTGTTCAAAACCCACCACTGAGGCTCTGCTGCCAATGGAATTTAAGGGTCAAGCTATATCCAATGACCAGCTTTTAGATGCATTATGATTGCTGTATGCAATACTCAATTTTGTAACAACTGAATGACACACAAAATAAACAACAAAATTTCAAAGAATTAAAACTTTTAAAAGCTTCAAAATTGACTTACTGGTGTTTTCAAGTTGCCATTTCTCACACAGGTGCCATTCTGAACAGCAGACTCGGGCACAGTCTCATCATGGACACCATTCTCTCTAAGGTGTAACAAACATGTTGAAGGGGTTAGCAGCGAGCACACAGAACTACACACTTCAAGACAAAAACAGAAGAAAATAAAAGCAAATACATGTATTTTAGTATTTTTAATTCATTGTTTGGAAGTGGTGACATTTTATCACTATAACCAAACATCTAACTTTAAAAGTACAATAGAAATCTGGGGCCTTTTTCAGACTATTGGCTTTCCTGTACGATATGCAGATAATTAGAAAACTAGCAAAGGTATCAAGGAAGTATAAAGTAAGCAAATGAAACAGAAAGCTGATGTTGACTTAATGCAGCCTTTGTTGACTTAAGAGCTTTGCACCATGAACCAATAACACAAGTATGCATTCACTCTGTGGGTGCCCTAAGCTAAACAAGGCAGTAACATTTGATGGGTCTCTTTAAAAAGAGAGGAATAAATTGGTTTACTTTGTTTATAAAACATGCTGAAGAAAAAAGACACATAAAAAACTTCATCCTCAGGTCATTGCTAATATCATGGAATCATGATTTTATAAAGAAAGATGCACCTTCTGGGAGATCTGAAGCCATATATTTATCTGCAATGAAACCATGCCATTTTTCATCATTCCCAAAGCTAACAATGTGCTTTGCCAAAGGTCATATTTGAATAGACAAGCTGGATCCCACTTGTGCAGTAGGTCCAGTATTGCAAGCCGGCTGCAATGACCTCCTTTAAACTACAGTGGCCAGGACATGAAGCCAGTTAACTTGTACTACAGGAAGGCACAAAAAGAAAGTAAATATGAGAGTATGCAATGACTTCTATTTCCATTATACTACTGTGACAAGAGAGTGTACTAACACCAGTCACCCTTTACAAACAAAACCCCAGCATGCTACCCTATCAGATAGAGTCAACTCTCCAGTATCTAGTGTTGGCTAACACAGATGGACAATTAACTGCTCTATGGATCATGCAGAGCCAGCTCAGATTCACCTAGGTTTATCAATGCCAGATAAGCATTTTTATCACTCTTCTTCCCCAAGATTGTTTTGCAAAGCAAATTCTGAGACTGAATAGCACCACTGCAGGACCAAGGTCCTAATATTATTTTGTTGGCAAGAGCAGACAGGTTTTATTTAAACATGTCTGTTTACTTTTTTGATCTATTGAGACACTTCAAGAAGTGATGTAGAATGAGGCTTCCAAAGACTCCTATACAAATTCTATATAAATATAAAATTTTAATAAATTTTAATAATAAATATAAAAATATATAAAATTTCTAAATACAGTTATGCAAATGCTTACCTTCCCTACAGAGAAATATCCCATGAAAGTTAAATTACGTTAATTACTTGTTATAGGAAAGTTCAAAATATGCCACAGTGTTTGACAGATGGAAGCAAAGAAAATCCTTATACCAGCTGTCTGGACTTCTGCATATGAAGAGTGGGATAAACTATAGTTCCCAGCTGAGTCAGCATTCATAAGCAATCATTCACAAAAGTTTTCAAATGTCTTCTTTGATCTAAAATTGCGAGCCACAGAGATTAAGTATCCCAAGTACCACCAGAGATTTCCCAGCTGAAAAGAACAGCAAGGGACAGCAATATGTATTGCTTTTCTAATGCCAGTTTGCTCTTCCCAGACTCTTCTACAGACCACAACACCAAAAAGAATCCAAACATGTTTTTCAAGGAGCTGTTTCTCCTCTGTGATTAAATCCTTTCACTCTTGATTTCAAAGCAGAATGCATCACTGTGGGGCTGGACTAACAGGTTCTTACTTGCACTGTTTCACTGGAACTACAACTCAGGTGCCAGCCAAGACCATAGTAATGTGGGTTACCAGTTTCTGCATTGTACCTCAACACAACACTCAACACACCTTCAAAACCTCTTCCTGAATTGTTTACAAGTACTATTTATCAACTTGCTCCATCCCATAATGAAGATAAATGCACTGCATTTGACTATAGCAACTATATTTGAGTCCAAGTTGTTTCAAAACATTTAAATAATTCAAAAATCAGAACTGCCGCAGGACAGTTCTGTCAAGGACTTGTCTGATCACATACTGCTTTTAGTATCTCTGTCTAGAACACACTTCTTTGAAGGTTTAATTCACGTCTCTCTCCCCCAAGAACATCCTGAAGGACAGCACTCTGTACAGTATCTCCTGGCCTTGTGCTACTTGTTTAGTCTCTTATGCCAGACAAAATGTACTTGTAGCAAAAGGGGCCCAACAGAGTAAGGAAATGCCTGGCATATGGAACAGCATGTTACCAAAGCCCAGCAAAACCTGCAGGAGTGGTAAGTTCCCTCATGCTGGGCAACCAACACCAAATAAAACATATCTGGGATGAAACCTATTAGAGTAACTGTCACACATGCAACTAAACATCTGTCTTAAGCACTCAACAAATTTAACTAAGCACTAAATATTAAAAAGCCATGTCGTTTCTGAACTATTTTGGTTACCAGTGTACCACAGCACATAGGTATGCCTTGGAAAGCACTGGGCAACAACAGACAACTACTTACACAAAAGCAGAGGGTTTTTAAATCCAGATACTACTCATAATCATGCTTCTCCTTTCTCTTCTTCTTCTTTTTTTTTTTTTTGGGTAGCTTTTGATACTGTTATTTCCAGTAAGGCTATTCATAAGGCAGGTGCAAACATTTGCACAAACTAGACCAGTACATAGAAACTGAACCCCATGAAAACACTCAGTAATTAAATGGGATATTTAAATGGAACTTTTATTTGCACAACTACGTTTCTGTTGAAGAAACTGTTAAAAGAATTTAGGCATCCTCTTATCTTCTTAAGCAAAATAGGAACTACTGTACCTAGCTGGGGAAGACACAGGGATCACTTCTGCAACAATCCCTACACATAACTCCATTTAATGTCTTTTCAACTGTAGGAGTGCAATGGTAGGTTTGACAAATTTTTACCTAGTTGGGTTTTTTTTTCCCTCCCCTTGTTATTCTACACCATGTTGAGCACTTCTGCACGCATACATTCACTGCCCCACACACTGGAAGAAACAGCTCTTAGCCATTTAGTTTGCTTCCATCAGTAAGAAAGCATTAGCAGAATGCCATTTCTCTTTCCACCTTTATACCCTGTTACATATGGCTCAGAGACTGATTTTTACTTTGTGTTTCTGCCACAATATGGTCCTTTCACCTAAAGCACTTGAAGTATTACTGATAATATAAAACACTTGAAGTACAAAGGAAGCCAAGTTCCACATCTAATCCTCAGACAGAATACTACTGTGATAACTTCTGAATTCAGTTTTCTTATCTTAATAAATATTTAGAATAGATTTGGTGACTCACACTTGAAAAATAAACTACTTCTTTACCAAGGAGGCAATATATTCCTTTTGCTGTGTAAAAGGAACAATTAATCTATGCTACTGAAAGAATCTAACCTGTAGATTTTTAAATCATAAATTTCAAAACAACTGGTTCATCTTTTAGAAGCAATATAAGAAGCTCTACTAAGCAACTGCCACGTGCCTGCCATTTCTGGAGCTAAAAGGCTGGTTTCAGATCAAACATACTGGAAAGGACATGTGGAAAGCTATGCATGTCATCATGGGCTACAACCCTCTCAGTTTTCATTAGACCACAATGAAGCAAAATATATGGAGTAAACAGGCCCAGAACGTGACAGGATCAGTGAAGACTGGGCTGCAATGAGTTCAAAGCACACAACACTGGACATCTGGAAAGTTTCACTCTTTGAAACCAAACAAGATATGCCCAAATGTTTTAACTTTACCTTTTATTTGTTTATATTAATTCTAGTAGAACTTCTAATTACCATTGTGTAAACAATGATATGATCTTCTCAATAGATGACTGAGAAATATACTATAAAGGGGAGAAGACAAGATGGATCCGTGACAAAAACAATACAAAATAGAGAAGCAATGCCTCCAGGAATGCCAACAGGGAGCCTACAGACTACTTATCACTCTTCCGACTCAGCATCCCCAAATTCTCCACTGAAGACAACACACGCACTGACAATGACTGTTTTTTATAAGGTAGGTTCATTCATACTGTGGTGAATAAGGCACAGAAGAGGTTGCAAAGCCAAGGTCCCTGTCAAACAGCATAAAACACTGCATTACGAAGATGCTAAACAGTACATAAAAGGAAATAAAATGAAGCTATTAGTAACGAAGCACAACGCACAGCAAATCCCTTTTTTCCCCTTTCCCCCCAAGACGACACCCTGCAGACTGCCGCGGTACCAGCAAGGCACAAACCCAAGGGACAGCACCCGAATTTACCAAGAGATTTTACAGGCAATCTGTGCCGGGTCTTACTTTTGTCTGGGCAGGGCACCGGCTGCGTTGGGCTCGGCTATCATTTCCGATACATTATTTCAGCAGCACAAACAAGCTGCCACGACCTTCCGACGAGACTTCACCGAAATCGTAAGTGTTAAAAACTTAACAACCTTTCGGCTTTTGCAGGCGGAAGAGCGGCCGAAAACTGTCAAAAAAGGCACACAAAGAGACTGAATTCCAGGCAAGCCGAGGCATAAACAGCCCCCCTTCCTCCCGCCCCGGCCGCCGGAGAGGATGAAACAGAAAGAAATTAAACCTACCCACACCGCCGCTGCTCCTGCGGGCGCTGCCGGCGCGGGCCCGGCCCCGTCCCAGCGTCAATCACGGCGGCGGCTGGGCCCGGCAGGGGCGGGGAGTGCTGTCACATGGGCGGCGGCGGTGCTTCCGCAGCGGCCGGAAAGACGCGGCCGCTGACGGTCTCTCCCCGTGGCCCCGCGCCCGGTGGTGCCGATGNCGGCGGAGCGCCGTGGAACGGGGCGGCGGGCGCCGGCGGGGATGGAGGAGACGAAGAAGAAGAGGAGGATGAGGCGGCGCTGGAGGAGCTGCTAGGCCCGTCTCCGCTGGCCCCGGGGACCGGCGCGCAGCGCGTTGCCGTCGTGCACCCCGCGGTGAAGTGGGGCCCGAAGAAGTCGCCGCTCACCACGGGTGCGGGGCGGCGAGGGGCGGGCGGGGTCCCAGAGCGCTGGGAAGCAATACATCCAGGGGATTTGGAGTGGACTGCCCCGGGAGGTGGTGGAGTCACTGTCCCTGGACGTGTGTAAGAAAAGACTGATGGTAGCACTCAGTGCTATGCGGTGTTCACATGGTGATGTTGGGTCACAGGTTGGGCTTGATGATCTCAGAGGTCTTTTCCAAGGTAATTGATGCTGTGGCTAGTAGTGCCGCTGTTACAGCGGTGAAACCGCGAGATGCGGCTTGCAAAGTACAGCCTTGGATGGAAGGTCTTGGTCGCTCTTTCCTTCTTTGATAACTTTTTAAAAGACAAGGAGCTGTTCGTGAGCGCTGGCAGGTCTGTGCTTTGACTTGCAAACCATGCTAACTGTGTATTTGACGGCAGAACAGCTCAATGCAAGTTGGTCAGGGAAACAGCCGGGTGTCTCCTTCATTAGCACAATGTTAATTGCCCTCAGCCGTGCTGCCTGCCCAGGTGGGCTGGAGTCCTTTGGCCTTAGGCTTGCCCCGAAGTTGGCTGAAGAGGAGCAATACCCTCTTGTTTAGAGAAGAGAGTGCAGTGAAGGGGAAGTCTTGTATAAATCACATGACGGATTTAAGTGCTTTTATGCAGTTTTGTAGTGATGCAGCCACCAATAATTCCTCTGTAAGGATTTTTTTAGGATTGCTATTGGATTTCTCTCAGAAATTCTCATAAATAGCTAATATATATCCATTAATTGTGCACAATTAAGATATATGATGAACTTGATGCTTCTCTTTGAACACTTCTCTAATTATAAAGTTGCAGTAGAAGGAATTAAAGCATCTTGTGAATTAGCTTTTTATGTGTAGAATCATAGAATGGTTTGGCTTGGAGGGAACCTTTAAAGGGTTTAAAATCTAGTCTGACCTCCCCCCAGCGATGAACCTGGACACCTTCCACAGGACCAGATTCAGGGCCCCATCCAGCCTGGCCTTCAATGGTCACAGGGAATGTTTACAGGACCACCACATCTCTGGGCAACCTGTTCAGTGTGTCACCACACTCATTGTAAAAAACTTCTTCCTTATATCAAATCTAAACCAAATCTCTTAGTTTAAAACCACTACCCCGTTTTATTGCAACAGGTCCTGCTGAAAAGTCTGCCCCTGTCTTTCTTATAAGCCCCTTTTACATCCTCAAAGGCCATGAAAAGGTCTTCCCAGGAGCCTTCTCCAAGCTGGACAACCCCAACTCTCCCAGGACTTCTCAAAGGCAAGGTTCCACTTGTCTGATCATCTTTGTGGCCCTTCTCTGGACTAACTCCAACAGGATGCCTTTCCTGTGCTGGGGACCCCAGAGCTGATGCAGCACTGCAGGTGGGGTCACACCAGAGCAGAGGGGCAGAATCCCCTCCCTCACCCTGCTGCCCACGCTGCTTTGGATGCAGCCCAGAACACGTTTGGCTTCCTGGGCTGTGAGTGCACATTGCTGGGTCATGTCCAGCTTCTCATTCACCAACAGCCCCAAGTCCTTCTCTGCTCTCCATCTGTCCATCTGCCAGCCTGTATCAATGTCCTGGGGGTTGCCCTGACCCAGATGCAGGACTTTGCACTCGTTCTTGTTGATCCCCACCAGTTTTCTATGGGCCCATTTCTTGAGCCTGTCCATGTCCTTGTGGACGGCAAGAGACAGTTTATATATGATACTTACTCATTTACTCCAATTTATTTTGTGATGAACCTAAATCTTGTTTCATTTTATTAGTGCTACTAATTTTAACAAATTGTCACATTGTAGAATAAAGTTTTTAACCTTTTCAGAATTTGCATAAGTGACATAATTTTACAACTGAAAAGTAAGTAAAATATGAAGGCATCTTTCTGTCCAAACATACAGAAGAATAGCAGTGGTCCCTTTCCATTTATGTAGGCCCTCCAGATGAAGAGCCTGAAGTCTGAAGAAATGTTTTGGAATGATTGTTGAAACACCACAGATACAACAGGAAATCTGTGTATTTTACAAGAAACATGAACAGTATGAGGAGAAAGTGGATCATGATTATCTTTAAAAATAATTACCTTTAGGACCATTGTAACTCATTTAGTATACAAATTCTGTTTTGCTGCCTAGAGAAACTTGACAGATTTGTTCTGAAGAGGAAAAGTTCAGCATATCAAGACTAGATCTGATGATCTGTTATCCTTGTGTAGTCTTTGTGATTTCACAAAGTCCTCAAAAATCATTGTTTTGCAATGTAGATGTTAAAAACTCAAAAGTGATTGATGAACCAGAATACAGGATTCAAATCTGCTGGTTTTAGCAAGTCACAAACCAGTTTAGGTCCCTCATGAAATAAGTGGCTGTGAAGTTAGCAGCAGTATTAGTAATTCCAAATTATTGCTGCAAAACACTGAGGTGTTAATTGTGTGGCTTTGTGCTCATCTGAAATAACAGATAAGCTATTCATTGCACTTGTTGAGGAAAAAAGCTTGGAGATTTCTTTCTTGACAATACAATTAAAAATTCTCCTAAGCCAGCAACCACAAATAAATTATAATTTATACTGGCAAAAAGATGCTTTGTGTGATAAAGTGGCATCAAACTGTTCAGTGACACCGACTAGAGGACTAGAGGTAATACACTTCGTTCCTTGTGCTAGAGGTTAAAAGAAATACCCTAGCAGAATTTCAGTGTAGCTTAGTCTTTCCATGATCATGCATGTACTGTAGTTATTAGAGATCTGAGCAGAGTTACGGTGGTACATCGTAATCTTTATTTCTTTTTTTCTATTATTGTTCTGTTCCTGAAGCTGAATTACAGATTGCCGAAGCTGTTGCTCTTGTCGATACTCTTCAGAACTGGACAGTTTTAGATAAAATAATTATTCCTACAAAAAATCCCAACAAGAAGTTTGTTTTTGGCAAAGGAAACTTTCAGGTTTTGACAGGTAAGGACTGAGATCTTTCAGCACTTCATCACTCTAAATGGAAGACTTTTGCAGCTAAACTGTTCAAGGATAGGTGTGAAAGCTGAAGAGAGGGAGAATTTTGCTTATCCATCATGCATGTTTGCAGACAAACTTGACTGAATTTTTAAGGTTACAAATGCAACACAGAATA
Source organism: Drymodes brunneopygia (assembly GCA_013400955.1). Classification (NCBI taxonomy): domain Eukaryota; kingdom Metazoa; phylum Chordata; class Aves; order Passeriformes; family Petroicidae; genus Drymodes; species Drymodes brunneopygia. Next base: position 188,634 of record VZTZ01040834.1, on the reverse strand, counting down.
GACACAACCCCTGCTCACTGAAAATGTGTGAGGCAACTTAGTCTGTAAGTTTATGTGATTGACATAAGTGAAACTGATGCTGTTCTTGGCACAGTACTAAATTAGCAATTACAACTGTTCTATGAACAAAGAATATGGTGCCATTTGATGTTTTATGAGCATTCTGATCAGTAAAAAATGGTTTATAGTCTGGGCATTTTAAAAAGAGAACTGACATTTAACACTGTATTTTGCAATCATTATCCATCTTTTAGAAAAGATAAAAAAAATGCCCCATGTGACAGCTGTCTTCTTGAATGTGGAAAGAATATCTTCACTAACAAAGGTAATTAAATATAATACCCAATCATATTCTTTGCGTCAGTACTGTTTGGGAGCTATTGATGTTAGGAGAAGCGGTCAGTGAAGATTCTAAATTTCCAAATGTTAATCTGTGAAGCTCTGAAGGACTGAGTTTTGTTGAAAATAATCTTAATTCCTACTTGGTTTGTCTAGTTGATACATATATATATATATATATGTTTCCAGCTCTTGTGCATGAAAATTTCCAGCAGCTTAGTATGATTTATTATAGGCTCTGCTCCCACATTTGCCACTGGCCCTTTTTAAAATGTCAAAAAAGTTACTCAAGGTGTTTTTTACAAAATGATGGTGTTAACACAGCTTTTGTTATGAAGAATGTCAACATTTTGGATTAGTGTTCAAGTTTCTATATTTATAATAGATAGCATATTTATTTTCCTATTCTGTGAATGCTGAATTGTATTTTGAATATGAGGTGTAAATTCAGAGCAAGCTTATAGTTGAATGTTTCAAATAGTTAAACTTGAATTCCTAACCCCTAAAAAGAAACATTGAAGGGTGCAGCATACTCCAGTATTTTAACGCTGGCAGTAAAACAACTGGTACGTGAACCACAGAACTTTTCCTCTCTATTTGTTTGCAAGTTTCAGTAATCTTTTTTCTTTTCCTATGTTATCCCTATCCTTTCCCATTCCAGTATTTCATAATTATTTTTTACAACGATTTAACCACTGACATTCTTGATTCTGAGATATGCTGTAAGACTTGTTACAAGAATCCATAAAGGGCAGTGGAAGGAGTCTCGCTGAATATGGCCTAGACATAAAGTTCTACTTTCTAAATTGTCCTTAACTCCTCTCTCTCTGGTAAGCCAAATTTTGACTTTGCATGCTCATAATGATTGCCCATCCACTGCAATGGAATCATGAGATCTTCTGAGTTCAAGTGTCCATCAGCTGACTAATTGTGCTTGCTGTGTAGGAATTGCTCTAGTGATACTGTGGGGGACAGAAGACATCTCAGTTGTTTTGTCTTACATGACTAAAGAAAGAACTTGAAGCTGCCTGGGGTGTGCAAGTCTTAGACAGATACACCGTGGTACTTCACATTTTTCGTTGTAATGCCCGGACGAAAGAAGCAAAACTGCAGGTAGCATTGGCTGAAATTCCACTTCTCAGGTACCTTGAGCTGTGCAAATCACATACCTACACATTTTAGTGACTATTTTTTTACAGTACCAAAAAACCAGCAATTTTTCCTGTAAAGCAAAAATACATAGAGTGTTCAGTGATTGATTAGAGCATAGAATTATTTACTATAATGTCATTATTTTAAGCTCCTGCAGTGCTGACAGGCAAAACCAGAATGTGTTCAATAATCTTACAAAATGTCTTTCTCATTAAAAGGTCCCAGTTCTTTCTAAGACAGAAGATGGATTGCAAGAATATGTAGGAATTGGATATGTGTATCCCATATATAAAATTGTTGAGTTTAATAAGGAAAGCTATAAACAAGGAAGATTAATTTGTATTTAAATTTTCCATATTTCTGCATTATGAGGCATAGAAATGTGTACGTGTCAGTTGGTGTGAATTTTGTGGATGTATCAGAGGTACCTTTGGCTCTCTGAAACTGCAGAATAGCAATTATAATTTACTGAGAGAGTTGTATGATTTTTCAAGCTACAGTTGAGCCAGGAAAATCTGGATTTTTTTTCTCCAGGCTTCTTGCCATGAGCAGGTTTTATTTACAGCTCAGTCATTTAGTGGTTTATTTGTACTATCAGAATACCACTACTGCTTCACAATTTTTAGGTATTTTAGTATAACTAGATTAAAGAAAATTGCTTCTAATTAACTGTTACTCTGCTGCCAGGTCAAATCTGAAAAATGAGGTGTCTCAGCGAGATCAGCAGAGAGGTGGTTCAAGATACATCATGGGCTCAGGTAAAGTCTAAATATTCTCATGATTTAGAGGATTTTTTTCTCCACAGCCTTTAAACAAATTTAGTTGCAACTTATTTTATTTGGGGGAGGTCGGGAGAAAAAACAGTGTTTTGCATTTATTTAAACAAATGTACAAAAATTTATGGGAAAGTAAGTTAAATAATAAAGTTTGAGTCTGTACTGGCTCAGTAAGTGACCAAGGACAGACTATTTGCTGCCACAGGGATTTTTCATGAGTGTACATGGATATTTTAGAGTGGTTAGCATATGTTTTATAATTACTTATTTTCTCTCTTAGGCAAGAAAGCATAGCTTTAGTCACTTCTTTTAACTTCACAAGCCCTAGAGCTAACTCACTTGATTTCTAAATACATCACTTGCTTTACAGTTTCTCTGGTGAACTATTCTGCCAATTATTCATTTGTATTTTTCAGGTGAAACATTTCTAGAAACACAGAATCGTGTCTTGAAAGAAAGAGAACTTAAAATTAGGAATGCCCTGGAGAAACTAAGGAGGAAAAGGGCCTTACTTAGAACTCAACGCCGAAAGTGCGAGTTCCCAGTGGTCTCAGTAATGGGCTATACCAACTGTGGTAAGCAAAACCTCCTGAAATCATAACACAAAAGAGCTTATATTGTCTGATTTTTAATTAGAAACCCTAGCCAGAATCTCATTTGTGTGTGAATAGGCTTCGTATTTTAATTAGGTTTTTTTAATTGTGTAATGAATGTTTGTCAGTTAGGATGTAGTTAGGAAAGCAAATTAAGCTGCTTGGTTTTTGCAGTCTCTAAGACATGTTTTGGAGAAATGCCTAGCACCTATTGTGCCAAAAAGATTTTCTATACAGTGCTAAAGACTCCACTGTTAATTTCCCTTTATGTGAATCTCTACTACTTGATCAGAATGGGTACAGAAAGGTACACGGGTGTTTAGATCACCGTGAAGGCTTGAGGCCCAGGAAGACAATTTGGAGTTGGCTATTGATCTGAGAAACTTGATTAAGGAGCTCTGTAGCTTTTCATGGATTATCTGTAGCAGTCTGAGATGTGTTCCTAGGAGAATCTAAATAAAGGGGGGTTTTCTACTTTTTTTGGTTTGGTTTGTTTTTTTAGCTTACACAACTGAATTTTTACTCAAGGCATAAATAGACTTTGGACTAGACACTTTTTTCAGGCTGGATTATCTTAAGACACTTCCATTTTCTTATTCAACTTCTTTAAAGAAGAATTTTGTTATGCACTAATTTTGTTATGACTTGTATACTCAAAGATTTGGATTATACTGTATATTTTTCTTAAATGTCAAACTTCCATACTTTAAAACTGAAGATTCAAATATATATATAACAGTTTTGTATACACATAATTGAAATACTTTAACTAGGCTATATACTGAGCACTTTAATGACTAATTATGTGAAATATGCATTGATTCAAATAAATGTCTCTAGTATAATGTTCATGAGGAAATGCCCAATAAAGGCCTCAGCCTAATAAGGTAAATATTGTTAGCGCTTCTGTTTATTTTTTTTATTTAGCAAGTAAATTATTTTATTTGACAGCAGAAGCACTGAGGAGTGTGTAAGTGCATGCTTCCTAATGCTGTCATGGCAGTGCTCTTCAGAGAGTCTTACAGGTGAGAGATGTGGGTAGGTCACTTTGCAGGTCAAAACAGTCTTTGATCATCTTGTGATTTCACAGCACAGCTATAGATACCAGTATGTGATTACACAGATGACCTTAAACCCAATTCCAAGTTATAAAATGTAAGACTGTCTTTGGATTTCCTAACATCATATAGATAATTGATCACAAGCTACAATTAAACAACTAAAATAGATGTGAAAATATATGTTACATCATACATTTCACCTGAGCCTTGCAAATTAAATTTTACTTGGAACAAGCCATTAAAATCTTGTCCTTTTTTTATTTAATTAGGAAAAACTACTTTGATCAAAGCCTTGACTGGGGAAGCAGGACTTCAACCCAGGGATCAGCTGTTTGCCACTCTGGATATCACAGCCCATGCTGGCTATCTGCCCTCGCATATGGCAGTTATTTATGTCGACACCATTGGGTTTCTGACTGATCTTCCACATAACCTGGTGGAGTCATTTTCAGCTACACTAGAAGAAGTGGCTTACTCAGTAAGTAGTTGACTATAAAAATTGAGAAATCAAATTAATTTCCTTTTAGGTAATCCTCACGCCTCCAAAACAGGGGAAGTTAATTGATATGCTGTTCTTAGCAAAGTATCTGGCTGATTATAGTAATCTCCTGAGATAATGATGTAAATATCCTAAAATAAAGCAATTTTCTGGTACTTTAATTATGCAGAACATACAGCTATGAAGAGATTTCAGAAAGGGCTTATTTGGAGTATATGTGTCCTAGCTTTCCTGGGAGTTAAAAATGAAATACAGTGTCTGAAATTACCTGGTTTTAACTTAAGGTTTCCTGTAGAACTACAAGTAGGTGATTGTGATGTGATGCAGGCAGCATGTAATAAATATAAATGTACTTTAGCAATTATTTTCTCATTAAAGTTGTTTTCCTGTATTGTAACAAAGTGTAAAGCTGCATACATCACACAGACATTCAAACAAAAAGCCTATATCATGAAAGGTAATGAAATTCTGTGGTAGCTAGATGCCAGAATGCTGCTAAAGATTAGACTTCACCATGTAATAGCAGGGCTTTCAAAAGCTGGCTGAAACCATCCTGTTTGTCACTTACTTTGAAGTGTTGAATAAAAGGCAAGAAATTTACTTCTAATTGTTTTTCAAAAGTTTAAAGCAATGTCTTGAACAAAGATGATGAAACAATTTGAATGCAAATATTGAGTTTGGTTGCTTGGTTTTTATCATGGCAAACATTATTCACTATACATTGAAACTGGTAACTTTTGTGTAAAGATTTTTAAGTGAAGCACCATAATAATAGTATAATAATAATAATAGTATCCCAGGAGCTAAGCATAAGAATAACCTTCTATATTTTGAATGTAAAAACAGAATTACAGGTTACATGGGGGTTTTTCCCCCTCTGTTTTTGAAACAGTTTTGCAACCATTACTCTTCTAAAAGCTTTTTTTAGAGAACACTCTTTTTAATCTCCAGTGTTTTTGAAGCCATATTGTTACAAAGCCTTGGCTTTGAAAAAAAAATGGATCAGTTGTTATTTGAAATTTGATTCTGTAACTAGCTTGATTGATAACATTTGCTTCAGGTTTGTGGGAGGCAATTTGTACTCACTAGAGGTGAAAGAGTAAGCTGCTGCAGATTTTCTTCCATCATGGTCTAAGAAACAGTAGTTTATACTGTTTTAGTAGTTAATTTTACAGTGCTAATCTGCCAGTGTATTATCAAATGGATAGGGGAGAGTACTTTACATGAATTAGCAATGCAAAAATGGTATACAGTCTCTACAGCCTGGTAACTGGTGTTGTATATTGATCTTTGCTAGGATCTGATAGTTCATGTGAGGGATATTACTCATCCAGAAACCACCCTCCAGAAAGCAACTGTTCTGTCAGTCCTGAGGAATCTTAATCTTCCTAGCCATTTACTGGACTCAATGGTAGAAGTTCATAACAAAGTGGATTTGATAGAAAGGTAAGCAAGAAATGCTAAGTGTACTTAAACATTTCTTATGTTCTGGAAGCTTTTTAATTCTTAGTCTAGAAAATAGATCCCACAGTTCAGAATATATTTAATAGTGTTTCTCAATCTTTTACATATGTAACTATGGTCTGAAAAAGAATTAATTATCTTTTAATTACAAAAGAAATCACTTGAGTCATACAGGAAGTGGCCTCTGTAGAAGGTGTCAGTACAAAGTAACTCAGTTAAATTGTCCGTGCTTGGAGTATTTTCACAACCTAATCTTCAGGAACAAATGTGCTGGCAATTAAATTTCTTTCAGGTATAAACCTGCTGAAGAAAATGCTCTTGCTATTTCTGCTCTGCATGGGCATGGTTTAGAAGAACTGAAACAAGAAATAGAGAAAAAAATACTGATGGCAACAGGGAAGAAGATTCTAACAGTTAACATCAACTTAGAGGGACCTCAGCTAAGGTAAATAATTCTGAATTTGAAGGATGTGGAGAAATATGAAGCACTTAATCATGCATGTCTTAAACTTTTCAAGTCATGTCATACTGATTTTAATCTGTGTTAAGAATAACAGAGATAACTATCAATGTTTTGTGACCTATTGACAAAAAATAGCCCCATTAGATACACTGGAGAAGTGAAGCGAAGCACTTCATCTTTTAAAGTGTTATCTAGATAGGAACCTTTCGACTTAGACCAAGGCTCACATTTTGTGCAGTGTGTCTCATGCCTTTAAGATGCTAATATGCTTTTACTTTCACAGTTGGCTCTATAAAGAAGCAGCAGTTCAGGAAGTAGAAGTCATGCCTGAAGATGGCACAGCCAGGGTGAAGGTGATAATCGGCAGTTCTGCTTTTGGCAGATACAGAAACCTCTTTCCCAACAGTAAGATTTTCATGTCATGAAATTGCATCCTGTTCTAGGAGAAGAAACTCATCTCAAGAGGATGTGAAATTAAGTGAATGACCTGTTAGTCTCACTGCTGAATAGTTTATTTTTCTTCCCCACTTGATGTTTTTGGCGCATTTTAGAAATGGACGCTGTTTCAGAGAACTTCTATATGGAAACAATAAGAGCTTTGAGCTTAATTTTGTAAGCAAGTACCGGGACAGCACTAAATTTTTTATGTTAAACCTGTTCCTGGCTATAAGCTGTGGACCTCAAATACATGCAATGGCATCTGACTTAACCTTCAGAAAAGTACCAAGTTTCTTATATCATAGAAATAAAGCTTTTTACTGCCTTTTTCAGAAGAAAATAGTATTTATTATAGTTAAGGTGTTTCAGATGGTCTTTGGAAAATGAAAGTGAACAAAATGTTGTTGTTAATATATAAGTAATGAAGATAAATATGTATTGAAGCAAAATGGCATGAATGTAAGTAAAATAACTGCCATGTCTTATTGCAGTGAAGAAAAAAAATTAACAATTAAGGTATTAAATAAAGTTAGCTGTGAACATCTTTTACCTGTACAGTTTTCTTGCTTATGCTTATTTATCCACAATACCTATTACTATGTCAGTTCTTGGAGAAAACATTTAAGGTACAGCAAACCTTTTCGCAGAGGAAAACAAAATGAAAAAAAGCCACAACCACAACAGATCTACTACTTAAGTTATGAATTACTACTGGGAACCAGTAAAGCAATATCACAGGAAGGAGAAACCAAACTATTTCACTCCATATTACAGAGAGAGATGAAGTTTTATTAGAGTAACAGTACAAAAGAGGGCACAAAAGAAAGGCAGAAAAACTTCTGCAAACATTAGCAGACATCTGAATTCAGCTTTTGCATATAAAGTGCATCTAAAAAGTGAGGTATATAGATAAAGTTGCATAGTGAACTTTACACAATCAATGGTTTTATTTTAGTCCTGATGCTGGACATGTCTCTTGCCTTCATGATCATCGTTACACAGTTCATTTAGAAAAACAAAATTAGTATGCAATGGGAAACAGCATAAACCTCTTAGTTTTGACATGTGCAAAAACTACTTAGTGAGAGGAAAAATAACTACAGAGCTACTAAAATAGCTAAATAAAAGACTAGGTGTGAAACCCCAAATGAGCATGATAGAAGCCAAGAATCTGTATTTCTAGGGCAGTTTAAGTTAAGATCAGGAATTTGTTTCTTCTGTGTTTATTTTCAATGTAAGGCCTACTTTGGCAACACCTAGTAAAATGTTCCATTGCCACAGACAAATTGTGTAAGGGCCTGGTTTTGGTATCTTTATCCCTGCAGAACTGGCATGATTAAGTGTGCAAATACAATTGCCTCTTACAAATCCTAATTGATTTTGTGGCTGCCCTGTTGGTAAGGGAGCTCACAACTCCTACTCAGCACATTGGCATATATATAAAATAATTTCAAACTGGATTGTCAGTACAGCACCTCTGATATATCAAAAGTGGTTTTTAACTGTTCCTTTTGTTTTTTTAACAGAAACCATGAAAATTGAGAAGTCAATTTCAGACTTATATAAAAGAGTAAGAATTTGGGTTGCAAGTAGTGCAGAATATCCTTACAATTATAAGAAAGATAAAATCTTACCACTAAATCATGCAGCAACTGACATATTCCTCCATCTTAGTCCTTTATAAAATAAGACTGACCTCTTGGGACTTTCAGTATTGCCAGCTGCTACAGAATCAAAGCACCTCAAAAAAAATTACACCTATACCATAGTTCTCTAGAGACTTTGGCAAGGTACACCTGCTCTCTTTTCTGTCCAAAGGCCTCAAAACCCTGATGATGTTGAGAGACCTTTTCCTACTGAGCCTTGAAAGCATTCCTGGGTTAAGTTAATTGGACTTTTATGGGATTCAGGATGTTTACAGCAGGGCACAATAAATGCAGACAAAGCCTTTTAAACTTTTCATGGATTAAGAAGCTGAGAATCAAATGCTATTTGTTCCAGTTCACTTTGACAGGGCAATGGAGGATTAATTTTTGTGTTAAGTTCTATCACATCTTTGACAAAATCATTGTTTCCTATGAAGTCTCCAGCAATTATGTTAATACATTTTTTTTTTGGTCCTGGATATTGCTGCTTTATCCAGATTTTCAAGCATGGAAGACTCTGGAGTGTCATTTTCTTCAACGATCCAAATGGATGTACAAGAATATACCTTAAATTTTCAGTAAGGTTAATCCCTGCTACAAAGAATTTTCCTGAAACAAAAATCAGAAAGCGACACATTAAATATTCTTTTGAGGAGAAGAAAAACAACTTGGTATTGCATTACCTTCACATCTCATTCCAGTGGGGATCATTAAAATACTAACTTCACACTCTTCCTGTATTGTTTCATGTCCCTACAACTGTTTCCCCTTGTTGCAACTGCATGCTGTAGTAAACAATTTCTGAGCCACACTCAGTTATCGAAACATTCCCGTTTAGCTAAATTTGTCTAGTTATTCATTGCAGTCTAAAGGTTCTCCACTGACTAGTCCTCCTCTGTAAATTACGTTTGTTTCTGTGAGGGTTGCTTCCCTGAAACGCTTGGCCTTCCCCTGCCATGGATGGGAACACAGGGTGCCACCCACATGATCCACAGTTTGCCTTCGACTGGGGAGTGCGCTTTGGAAGCAGCTGCCCCATCACCACCCTTGTATTCACTTCCAAAGCTGTGTCAGAGGTTCTGACCTGGACCTCTCTCAGATTATACTATACCAGCATGCTTGAGTGATGCAGTTTAATGTGCAGCTACACCCTTCTTGTACTGCTCTTGTGTCACAGAATCGCTAAGGTTGGAAAGGGCCTCCAAGATCATCGAGTCCATTTGACCGAACACCACCACAACAACTAAATCATGGCACTAAGTGCACATCCATGGGTAGTGACTCCACCACCTCCCTGGGTGGCCCATTCCAATGCTTAAGCACCCTTTCAGTCAACAAATTCATCCTGATGTCCAACCGCAACAGCCCCTGGCAGAGCCTGAGGCCGTTTCCTCTGGCCCTGTTGCTGGTTGCCTGGGAGAAGAGGCCAATTTCCACTCCAATTTCTACTCCTTTCAAGTAGCTGTAGAGAGTGATAAGGGCACGAAGCACATGCAGGGTGGCTACATCCCATAAGGTGATGATTGCCCGACTTCCTACTTGTTTTGCATTGCTGTAAGTGCCCCTTCTCTCCCCGTGCCTACCTGGACGGCCCATCCGCTTCATGCGCTCCAAATACCGGATAAGAGCACGAGTGGATGTTTTGTTTCCCCACCAGTACGGGATGGGGGGCCACAGCTCACAGTGCTTCCCCAGTTCCACCTCCTCTTCGTACGAGACTATAACCTGATGGCCAAGGTGCCACATGGTCCGCAGTGTTGGCACCACCTAAAAGGAAACATGCCCAGGTTGAAGTCAGCAACACAGCAGTGTTCCCGAAGTCCAAATACTGATGTGTGATATCACCTTGGCAAAGATTCAGCTCAGATAAAGCTTTTAAAGGAGCAGCCCAGTAGGTGATGTGCTGGTTTACAAGCTGCAGGGCAATAGGACCCTGGAAGCTTCAGCAGATTCCTCCTTTCCTCAAACAATTCAACTGTGATAATGTACACAACTCAAAGTCCTACATCTGCATAACAGGAAACCATCCCTGTGTCAACCCTCATGCACAAGCCACTGCTGAAAATTTGTTAGAGGAGGAAGAATCAGACCATCTGCTGTAGGAATGCAGACACAGAGAAGCAGGAATCATTTCGGTAAATGCCTCACATTGATGTAAACTTGGCATAGTAACCACCAAAGAAAACTGAACTTCTTAAAACTTGGTAAGAATAAATGTGAATCACCAAGGGCTACATTAATTCTCATTTCTCTAAGTGGAAAGTTTCAGAAATGGGATGCTCCAGACATTTTTAATTGAGAGGGAGGAAGACCTGAGTCAGACACTTTCTCTATCAGATAGATGGGCTAAAATAGCTGTTAAATTTAAGAGTCTCAATATGAAATTACATTTTTCAGCCTCAGAAGTTACCATTGGAGAGAACTGAGGCCCTCTGACTAGATTTATTTGCAAAACCAACATATTTAACAGGCATTATTTTTTCTAAGAATGTTGTTAAAAACTACATTTGCTGCTTTTGAAAAGGAAGTGGTGGCTTTTTGATGTTCCCATTAGCTTATTATGAATTTAAATAAAAGCCAAAGGCATTTGAAAATTATTAATGTAAATATTTGAAGAAAACTGAGGGTTGAATGAATCCCTCTCAGTTCATCCACAAAAGAGAGACTGCAAGCTCCCATTAGGTCAGAAAATATTGCAAAATTAAGGGACGAGCTACTTAAGCTACAAAACTTTGTGGTTGACTGAAGCCTTTACTTTACTCCAGCTGCCTTTCTAAAGCTTGAACCTCTTAAACAAACAAGCAAAGGTGTGTAATAAAAGCCAAAAAAAAAAAGCTACCAGAGATGTGTATATGAACACAGGTGCTTATTTTGCAAACAAAGCAGAAATGAAAGTCTAACAAGGGATTTTTAAACCTTAGTAATATAGATCAAAGGAAGACACCTTGAATAGTTAAGACAATTAAAATTCTAAACGCAGTGTAATATTGTCACACTGTGGCCTGTGCCAGTACTACATACAGACCTCACCTGAGCGGCTGCTTCATAAACACTTTTACATTTACTTCTGTATGACAACAGAGATGCGGTCTTGAAAGACAGTAGGCAGCAGTTTATTTCAGAGTAAGTCAGCAAGCACTTGGATATTTGATGGTAAATCTAAATCTGTGATCTTGAAAAATCCCACAGCTGCCTAACCTGCAATGGTACCACTAGCAAAACTGGTGAGATCCATTGTGCTGGTCACAGACCCCATAGAAATAAACTTTTCCTACTCAAGGGAAGTACTTGGTTTGTCTTTTATCCAGTTCCCTTCCTCCCTCCTCCTGGACACAACTCAGAAATGTTCTTTCTTCAGTGAAGTGATCTCAGACCATTCTTTCAATACCTTCATTCAACAAATTGTCACCAGCAGTTTGCCCCTTTTGCAGTCTTTTTTAAAGAGCTGGCCATGTGTCTGAAAGCAAATTTGACCACCTTCTCCAGTATCTCTGCTCATCCACAACTTACACACTCAATTATTTGGGAAAACAATAAAATAGTGTCACTCAGGTCTTCAGTTATTCAGCTGAGGCCTGAACATTGAGAATCCCCTGGTTTCGCTGAGAATTGTTCTATTTTAACTCTGCTGTACAAGATGCTTTGAAATGGTAATACCCACACGTTACTGATACAGCAGCTTCAAAGGCTGAATTTGAATCGCAAACAGGGTCATCATTCTCCTGCACCACTCACATCTCCAGAGAAAACCCTCTGTTCCTGTGCATCTTTGAAATGTTAATTGTTTAACTACTAAAAGCTCCCACACCTTGTAAAAAACAGAAGGAGCTAAAGTCTCAACTTCTAAAATCCAGCAATCAATTATTTTCTGATCATTTAAATTAAGGCTTTTCTGGAGGTTTGGGTAACTGAAAGGCTGGTTAGGAGGTCAGCTCCAGGAAAGTCAATGCCATGAGAAATGCACTAAGGGCAGAGATGCTATTAAGAGGACATCAACAAGTTGACAGAAACCTCATGAAGCTCAACAAAAGCAAATGCAAAGTCCTGAACAGACTAACCCCACACACCAGGACAGACTGGTGGAAGCTGGCAAGAAACCTGCTCTGCAGAAGAGGACCTGCAGATTCTCATAGACATCAAGCTGAACATGAGCCAGTAGAGTGCCCACCTGGCAAAAGGTCAAGTTGAACTGGGCTGTATTAGCAGACTGCAAATCAAGAAAAGGGGATCTTCCCTTCTGTTCAGAAGCTGTGGGACTGCAGCTGAAGTACTGTCCTCAGCTGGGGATTCCCCAGTACAAAGAAGTCACTGATGAGCCGGAGTGAATCCGGCAGCCAGAGCGAGCAGAGGCTGGAGCAGAGGCTGGAGCAGAGGCTGGAGCAGAGGCTGGAGCAGAGGCTGGAGCATGACACAAAAGGACAGGCTGAGGGAGCTGAGTCTGTCCAGCATGAAAAGAGAAGACTGGACAGGTCTTACTGCTGTCTGCAAATACTGAATGGGCAAATGTAGAGAAGACTCCTCAGATATGCACAGCCAAGGATGGAAATCAGCACACACCAGAGAGATTCTGATCAGACAGAGAAGGAAAACACGGTTACTGTGAGAGTGGTCAAATAGTACATAGAAAGGTCGTGGAATCTCTGTCCTTGGAGATATTCAAGAAGGGAACAGGACGCAGCCCAATGTAATTTTGAAGCTGGTCCTGCTTTACATGGTGGTGTTGGACCAGATGACCTCCAGAGGTCTCTTCCAACCTACACTATTTTAAATAGAAAAAAATTAATTTATAGTTATTGCTATGAAAAGGCAGAAAAAGGATTCTTTAAATACTATAAATGCATAAAACACACAACTTTTATTTTCCTTTCTTTTTTTTCCTTTTTTTTTTCCTCTTTCATTTTCCTTTCCTAGAAAACTCAAGACAGGACAATGGATGCAAGTTGTCTTCAGTATTGTCCCACAACCCAGCAGACATAACAGTGAAATTTAATTCCCTCCTCCACACTGTGGAATGTAGGTTTGCTTTTTCTCCTCAGTTCTGTTAGGTAATGACCTATCTCCCATGCAGCAAATGTTACCCTTCCTGGGTTAAAACCACAGTGAAAGTACAATATATCTAAAAATTTGGAATCAAAGATCTCACTGTGATTTTTCATTCTTTAAAAAATGAGAAAAGAAGGATCTCATACTTACATTTCTAGGACACAGTTTACACTGGAAAATCTCTTTTATACAGGCAACAAGATGATTATGAAGTCTCTTGGTTAGTCCATCAAAATTCCTGCAGGCTATGATAACAACTTCCTGAGGATGAGTTTCTAACCACCTTAATATTTCCCACAGAATATCCTACAAGAAAGAGGTATGGCAGCTTAGAAAGTTATCTGTGCTATGCAGGGGAAAGGACATACTATCAACAAAGCAGCGATGGTGTAGATGCACATTCACAATAATGAAAAACAGTGTTTTCTCAAAAAAAGAAGTGTTTCTGTAATTATATAGGGCTTTTAATGCCTTCTTCATTTTGATAACCTCTCTCCTTACTAGGGAAACACGATTGCCCTGTGTGTCATCCTGGGACAATAAAAGATAAACCCCAGAACATCGGGCATGTGATAGGGGATAGGCAGTGGAGATCAGCCACAGGGAGTCTGGTTTGAGGATGAGGAAATGATAGATGCTCCAGTATCACCTGCAGCTGCTGAAACTAATTTCCAGCCCTGCTGATTTTCTCTAGTTTGGAATCCCCATATAAGAAAAACAAATAACCTATTCAGAAGACTTTCAGCCAGCATTTTCAGATTATGATGGCCCTTAAATGAAAGAAATGGCACTGGTTTTATAGCCATCACAAAGATAATAAAAATACCTGCACAGTAACAGTTGTGTAAACCATATGCACGAAGTACAAATTCATAGATGGATCATTAGCCTTGTGGGCAATCCTGAAATCCAGGTATCTAACTCCGGCCTCAAGTTGCTCTGCCACAGTCAGGACCTGAAAGGTGAAACAGAACACAAAGGCCCTGAGAGCTTGAAAGAGATTTGTTTCTTTAGTTTAGAAAGCTAAAAGAGGGGTATAAAGTTAACCCTATGGCATTTTTCACAGCTGTCTCATCTTTAGAATGTCACTATATGGCACCAAGTTGCAACTTTGAAGGATTTTGCTCTCTGACAAGAGGCATCCCAATTTCCCTTGCAGCATATACTGCAGGTACAGATTACATTAGTTTCAGACCATTGCCCTTGTTGTGTTCTGAAAGTTAAAGATCAATTAACCTGTGCATAAATAGCTGATTGCTCTGCACACAACTATTCATTTGAAAAACAATTGCAGGATCAGCGCCTTTGAAATTATATATTTATCTTATTAGATCAAAGACTTTATCATGGTGGTCTCTATGGATCTCACACATCCTCAACAGAAGGAAAAACAAAAGAGAAAAAACTACTGGTTATTGTTCAAGATAAAGTTTCTTACAAAGTGTCAATTAACCTATAGAGTCCTACAAAACAGAGGAATTCCTCTAATTCAATTTCCCTCAGACCTCTTCCACTGGATTTGAGGGCTGAACAGAACAGATGATAAAGCTGTTACTGAGGCAAAAGTTCCAAATGATATGTCTTTTCCTTATATCAAGACTCTCTTTGCACAAGAAAATAGAAACAATTTAATTAAGTATGTTTAAACACTAATTTGCCTCAGTTCAGCCTGCTAGGGATAAAAATTCAGGCTTTAGAAATGATGGTACTGCTTTAAGTCAGAAAGGATTCAATGAAAACTAAATCAGTACAAGGCATTGCTCTTGAATATCCAAATTCATAGCTTTAGCACTAAGACAGAGCTTAAGACAAATGGCAGGATGCTCACCTTGCCTAGTTTAACCCCCTAACTTCCTGTTCTTTGGACACAAATTTAGTCTCCCTAGGCTATTCCTGAGGGGCCAGGCTGGGACAGACCAGTCCCGTGTGCCCCAGGGTCCAGGGGGTGCCATGGGTCTGGCCAACAGCTCCTTCTGTGTCTGCTTGGTCTCCACCTGGCTGAAGCAGCTGAAGGGATGATCCACATCCCTTTGCTTGGAGTTATGTTGGAGATGGGAGCTTACATGGTTGTAGGTCATATATAACCTTTGTGGCCAGAAAAAGCACCAAATGAAATAGCTGCTCTGAACTGCCCTTCAGATGAACTCATTTCTTTTCTGTTGACTACAAGACAAATCAGACTCTCTAATTAGTCACCTGGGTTTGGATACTGAATTAGGCAGTGTGAACATTGCCCCCTGAAGGGCAGAATTTAAAAGGAAGCCCTGAGGAGCAATGCTGCTCAGTGCTTCCATCTCACACCAGGCAACCAGGGCATCACTGGAAGTTGCACAGCCATTACACAGGAAAGATTTGGGCCCCTAGGCTGACAGCCACAGCAGTTGGGGCTCAAGCAGGCAACTCCCAGGCACTGAGTCTACCACCAGCAGGGCTCCGTGATGTCTGTTCTGGATACCAATGGGTGGAGTCATCTCCGCACACAGATAACTGGAGCACCACAGATCTAAGGAGGGGCAGGATTGCAGCTATGCCTCTTCCCTATCAGCACTGGGCCACTTCCTGCTTGTCACACTGGGTTTGGACCAGAAAATTACTATAATGATGTTAAGAGATTGTTTGTCACCAACGGGGTCACTTTGCCAGCCAGAAACCCACCAGTTAGGAGGTTTCTAAATCTTTCATTGGCTGAAGTTCCCCCCACAAAAAACCAGCTCAAGATAAACAAGGATCTGTGCTAAGCAAGTGTCCTTCCACATCAACTCATCATTGCCAGTTCGTATTTGATACCTGGTAGTGTCTAAGATTCCAGTTTGCCAGAGCTGCTCAAACACAACAAAAGAAACTTTGGCATGCTTATTGCTATTTATCAATTATTCAGTTTTAATTCCATAATAATAAACTACTCCTTCAATAAGAACAAAAACAGAAAGATTTTTGGTACCTCTTTGATGTCAGGAAAGTCTGTTGTTTGGAAGAATCTTCAAAAGCTCTAGCTTAAATCATGATCCCCAATTTTGTCTTTAACATACATTTGTAAGGAACAAAGAGATAACTACTAGCTTAATATTTGCACATTTAAAAAAGTTAACTAAACCTTACATGATGGACCACACCTTCATTCTCTTAATCTTTATGGGAAAAAAAACCCTTTAACAAGGGATTCTTCTGTCTCTGCTGCTGAGTGAAATACCCAGTGGAGATGGGGAAAACAACTGACATTCCACACAACGACAGCAAAAATGACAAGTAGTACCTTCTGAACAAAGTGCAAGAGAAGAAAATCTCTGTTGATTACATTAATACTAAAGGTTATTTACCACCACAATAAACATGTGAAAAAGGGTTTGTAGTACCAAGTCGTCAGCTTTAAGCAGCAACTTTGTTTAAGTATCATCCCTGCCTCACCTGCATGCTTTTTCCCCAGAAAAGATGATCAGATATGTATAGCTCCTATCTCATACTCCAAAGTGCTGGATTTAGATAGGAAAGAGTAATTTTCTTCATATGAGCTGGAATTAAACTGTGGTTTGGATTTGTGTTGGAAACAGTGTTGATTACCCAGGAATATTTTTGCTGCTGCTGAGAAGTGCTTACACAGAGCCAGGGCCTTTTCTGCCTCTCACCCCACCCCACCAGCAAGGAGGCTGGGGGTGCACAAAGGTTTGAGAGGGGACACAGCCAGGACAGATGACCCCAACTGACCACAGGATTATCCCACACCGTAAGGAGTCATGTTCAGCCTATAAAGATGGGAGAAGAAGTGGGGGAACATTCAGAGTGATGGTGTTTATCACACTAAGACACCGTTACATGTGATGGAGCCTGGCTTTCCTGGAGATGGCTGAACACCTGCCTGCCCATGAGAAGTGGTGAATTAATTCCTTATTTTGATTTGCTTGCACATGTGGCTTTTGCTTTACNAGGACAGATGACCCCAACTGACCACAGGATTATCCCACACCGTAAGGAGTCATGTTCAGCCTATAAAGATGGGAGAAGAAGTGGGGGAACATTCAGAGTGATGGTGTTTATCACACTAAGACACCGTTACATGTGATGGAGCCTGGCTTTCCTGGAGATGGCTGAACACCTGCCTGCCCATGAGAAGTGGTGAATTAATTCCTTATTTTGATTTGCTTGCACATGTGGCTTTTGCTTTACCTTCATCTCAACCCACAAGTTCTCCAGCTTTTACCATTCTGATTCCCTCACCTATCTCACCCAGGGGTAGCGAGAAGCAGCAGTGCAGGGCTGAGCTGCTGGCTGGGGTTAAACCACAACACCTAGGCATAGCATCTCATGAGAGCACAGATTGCTGGGCAGCAGGCTATGCTGTCATTGTACACTCTCAGCCCTGCAGCACAAGCTCCAACTTTACCAAGGCAAGAAGAGAATGCCAGACAATGGTTACCTGTGTTGTAGACCACTTCATGATAATGGGGTGCACAATGCAGGGCAGACATTTGTTTAAAAACTTCACCAGCTTGGACTCATTGCCACTAACAGCAGAGCTTTTATCCAAACAGTAGGTCATAGTGTCGTGACTCCCTGCAGAATACAAGAATAAATGTACAGAAAACCTCATTTCTTAACTACTCAAGACCACATTCCATGGCTATATTTCACATGCACACCTGACAGGCCATCCCATTTGCAAGCCACACACCTATATTGTCTGAGAGCCTCTGTAGTTATGGCAAAAAGCTGGAATTATTTACAGAGGCAGCTCATCTAACATCCATAAGCTTAGTGTGAAATCCTTGTGAAGGGAAGGCATTGAGACTTTTCAATAAAGCAGTCCCCATCTAAACTACACATCACTGTTGGTTGCCCCAAACCACAATAAAACGGTCTGTTTCAAATGACATCTTCCCTCAAAATAATTACCTTGATGTGAAAAAACATTTTTTTTCAGGGAATAAATAGCTGAAGGCTGAATTTATCTAGAAATTTGTCCTGTTTTCAGAGTTGTCCAAATGCCGGATTTCATTCTCCAATACCCTCATCTCTGCACAGGAAAATATGACTGAAAGCAGAAATTCATCTTCTTACACCTCTGACTGGACCAACACTTACCTTGGCACTTTAAACATTTATATCTTAAATATCTGGCAAAAATGTCTTCCTGCACTAAACCCTCACCTCCCCTACAAAAACAACAAACAAGGTGGGTGCTTGAAGGTTTCAGAGGCCAATCCAAGTCTAAGTTTATGAGTGAAAGATGAACAAGATCCTCATTTGATGGATTTTAAAAATTACCTGGTTCTTTCCAGCACAGGGAATTACATGGGCATCAGAGCCAAGTACAGCCTGCCCAAATATTTTATTTCCTTAAAATCTTAATAAATCTGACACATCTCTTGCATCATACGTAGATGAAACTATTGCAACTGACAATTTCATCAGTACAGGAAACCAGTGATTTTGCTAGCCTTTCTGTTCCATTATTTCTTCCAGTTTTATAAAGCATTAATAAGAAAAGCTAACAACTCAGTGAAGTGACTTGCTTGAATCTTAACAGCATATCTGCAAAGAATCTGTTTATCATTTTGGGGTTTAAGTCTTCTGTCAAACTAATCGTTCACTGATGCTAGGAACTGCTTTCTTGAATTGTCAGTCTTATTGGTGCCAGCAGTAATATTTCTAATAGATGAAGTAAAAAGGATTGTTTGGAAAAAAAAAATCTTTGAAATTGTCAATAATAGTTTGATGTCTCTCTCCATTTTTTCATCTTCTAAAAACCATTTTTGATCTATTTTACTGCTTTAAACATCCTAACCACACTCATTACAGATGGAAAATTTATATTAAGGGCATACAATCAAAGTAGGTGTTAGAAGATGTAAGAGTCTAACTATTAAATACCCATGGACCAAATCCAAGTCTGAGAGAGATGAGCAGGATTCCACTGATGGGCGCTGCATCTACAGATGCCAACCAGCAAACAGATAGTAATCTTTTACTCACGAGTCTTGTGTGATGTCAGTGAGTTACAGTAAGGAAAGGAAGATGGGTACATCCATGACACAACACATATGATGCAAAGATAGTGAGCTAGCACCAAGCCAAGTAGCTCCAGACCCTGAAGCAACACCTCCCCAGCAGCACTGTGCTGAATCTGGTGCAAGCACAACACTAATTAACGAGATTTGTGCTGTCTCCTCATCACGCTTTCAAAATGCACTCTGTCATGTTTCTTGCATGCCTTCTGTGAGATAAACTTCCAAACTGGGTTTCCCCCAGTTACTGCTCCCTCTGGAAACCTGCCAGAGCTGTCTTGACCTGGTTGGTCTTGATCTGTTTGTGTTCTGACTTGGGCTACATCAGTTTTGTAGGTCAGCTGGACAGTCACCAAAATATTCCAAGCTAATAGCCTACAATGCTTTGTGAAAGTCCTCTAATGTTTGCTGAAATGAACTTGCCTTCAACTGTTCTTCATGGCTGTTCTCCCTGCAGGCATGTTCACAAGAACAACAAACATTTGCAAGAATAACAAGGTCACCCTTAGGAGGAGAGCCAGAAAGTCAAGCAAACCCATCAGCAGGTTCTCCACTTTCTAAGATGGCCAAGAAACACCAGGTGAAAGTCTCACAGAAACAACATGGCTCCTTTTCCAGCAAAACAAAATCCCACTGAGTGTGCTACTGATTTTTGAAGGATTTTTGCAATAGGAACAAAAAGAAAAATAGAGAAAGAAAAGACTATTACCTTCCTTCTTCAGTCATAAGACAGATATATATTTTCTTTTTTCTTCTCTTGATGGTTAAATAAGAATTCTAGGGGTTTTTTAATAGCACCTGTCCTGGTTCTCTTACGTAGGCTTTATCCTAAACAGAGATGTGCTTATTTTGTAGTCAACATCAATTCAAATTACATTATCTAAGAAGCCACTGTGAAATAACTTTTTGGGTTTCAATTTTAATTGGAACTCCACACTCCATTAGTTCACAATTAATGGGCAGAAAAAAGCCAAAATTCTACAATTCTTGGGTTCTCCCAGGGTTCTACCCACTGAAGACAAGACTTCATACTATCTCTAAATATTTGCCTTTCCTAAAATTACCCCATGATCCTGTGGCCTACATAAAACATTGATCTACACGCTGTGCTGCTTTCCACCCAAACTACCTGTTGCAGGTACAGGTGTGAGAGAAAACGTGGGCTAGACTTTTCTTTAGTACCATTTTTGATGTGGAGGCAAAGGGAATCACTCATGAGCTGATGGTCCTCCAGTGCCTCCCCATGTGTCAGTGAAATCACGTTGCACCATAAATTTTTTGGACAGAATGAGAGGGGAAAAAATCAAGTCAGCAGAAAGAAGCAATAATATGACCAAAGAAAGGTTAATAATACACAGGTATCATTTAAATGCTTTTACACTTAACACGATAAATCCAGTTTTTATAAGCCAGATCATGTAGAAAAAAAACAGTGTACATTAATAAAAACATGTTAATTACAAGTCTCAATTCTCCTATTTCTGTAACTTCACAGCCTCTTTTAGACAGTACAAAGAAACAAATAATAAGGTAAAATATTATTTCTCCCCTCCTGATAACATTTTATTATATAGGAAGTCACAAGAATTAATTAGGAAAATTTTATCATTGCCCAAATAAGTCAATCCTTAGATTATTAGTAGTATCTGACAAGATGATGCAGAGGGACTGAAAAAAAGTGTCTCCTTTTAATTTCTAAAAAACAATTAAAAATTCCTTTTTTACCCCTCCCCTCTAAGAAACCCCAAACATTACACACCAACATTATTCACATAACTTGACACAAACCCTCCCCCACACACTGACCCAAATAATAAACATAGCCATCCTGAAATGGGACAAACAGGATATTCCAATGCTCAAATGGCAAGCTAACAAAACAGCAGAGAACAAAAGTTAATCTTTACCAGGAAGAGCTAAGTGATAGAGGGGAATATCCCAGAGCTTCTCTGGTAACTGTGACATCCATTGACCATTTTCATGGCACACATGAACGAAGCTTTGCAAAGGGCCTTCCATTGGTATGTGCTCTGGGACTTCATAGGGTGCTCTGGGAGGGAAAAAGAAAATGAATGCAATAAACTATTCCATATACTGCAGCTGAATTAATGACATTACACCTGTGTAGGATGGATTTACAGACGTTAAAAAATGCCAACACTTCTCTCAAGTAGTTGGAGCAAAATGTCAAGAGCTCCTTAGCCACAACATATGCTGCTTTTGATAACAAGCATCTCCCTGCACAATGCCAAAGGGTTAATTCCAGCTCCAGGCTTGCAAACTGACCCCGTGAAAGAAAAAACAGAGCCAAGACAAATATACACAGTTTCATTGGTATGGAGAAATGACTGTCTATATTGGCTATTGTGAAATCACAAGGAGTACCTCCCTCCAGTGTGAAACTGGGTCCTTTCCTTTACCCTTGGCAGTCCCAGGAGCACAGCAAGGGGACTGATGGCAGGGACTGGGTCTGCTACCCTCAGGACCCTGGAGAACACTTACCTTGAAGGATCAAATCAGGTGCCACAGGAGTACCTCTATGAAAAGCCTTTACAAAGATGTCAGGACACTGGATTTGTAGGTCATGCCAGCATCTGGGGTCAAAGAGGAAAAATTTCCTCTCCTTATTCCTGGTTTGGAGAACACCAAAGGTGTTTTTATCACCCCTATGGGTCCTTTATGATAAGCATTTCAGTTTGGTCTGACCTTCCTGAAACTACTCTGGAACTGTTCTTCTCTAGGATCTTCTGCAAAATTTGCAGTGGTCATGCAGGAGTGCCAGTGGATGAAACCCAGATGAGAAATGAGGGCATCACCGGGGCCTACTAGAGTTATCCCGTTCACTTTTCATTTTATGATCTCCAGGATTATGCAGAATACAAAAATAAGCTCTCCATGTTTTGGGGATTTTTTCCTAGGATGTTCCTAGTTCGGGTGGTGGTCTGGGCATTAGAGCCTTCCTTCTTTTCACTGCTTTCAAGGCTTTATTTTGTCACAGCTAGTGTGAGAATTTCTTTTAGATCATGGCACAGTGATTACCATCATTAGTAACACAGCTTCCTTTTCAGTGTTTTTTTTTAAAAGCTGTCAATGTAAATGATTCCTTCTTGTCTGCTACAGCAATGGCAGTCAGATACGTATTTTTGAGGTTTTGTATTCTGCAACACCCTCAGTGGTCCCTGGTCCCTTTTGCTGTTATTAGCACATTCATTCAAGATTATTTCTCCTAGGAGGTGGTTGGTTTTTCCTTATATACAGGAGAGCCACAGTGCTTATATGAAGAACATTTCCTTAAATGTGGTGCAATAGATGTTTTTGGCAGTTACACAGGGTCATCTGAAACGCAACTTAAGGAATTGCATTCCTAAGTTTTATGTCCATACCACATGTGAAGATACAGTCTGCTTTTATACCAGCCAATGCACATAGCATCACCTGCCTAGCCTGCCTTGCTGTGCCTTCTTTGGGTGCATCTTTGAGTTGGTGTCTCTGAGTACAGTCACCCCAGTTTAGATTAGAATGGGACCATGCCAGCAGAGGGAAATGCCTGGTGCAGTGACACAGGCTGCACGTGGCTGGTGTGTAACCTGGGGCTTCCTCCTGGTGAAGAGCAGCTGCCTCTGAGGTTATCCATACACACAGGGCCTTTGCACAAGCAGGGGAAAGGGGGTTTAAACCCTCTCTTGCTCCCTTTGTCTCCTTATTTTAAAAAACAGATATTGGATGGGCCTAGTGCAAAGTCAAGTGGGAAAATGCCCACACATCTATTTAGGAAAAAAAAACCCATGCAGAGCCTTCTTGTCCTGCAGAAAGAAATGGTTTCTATATGCCACATCAGCTATTCTTATTCTTGGAAAGATATTCAGATCTCAGGCAGATCAACTCACCCATCCTCTGGCTCTGCACTTTATTATGATGACCTTCTGTCCCCCACAGACCCTTGTTCAGACAACAGACATCTGCAGCTCATTTTGTCACCTTTTGCTGTGTTTCATGCTTCATCAGACTGCACACCACTGTTCACCCACAGCTGCTTTGCTCTAGGCTCTGTACCAAGTAGCATCAGCATGGGCAGGAGCTGCAGGTGCTTGAAACAGCATTGCTGTTTAGTAAAGACTGCATGGTCTCTCTTCTCCAGCTCTGAAGCTGACAGGAGCTGTGAGGCTGAAACACCCCAACATATGGCAGCACTTATGCAGGTTCTGTATGCAGACTAGAAACCTAACTATAAGCATTGCTTTTCCTCTTTCTGGGGGGAGAGATTTGCAGCTCCCTTTCCAGAGCCTTTGGGGCTCTCCAATTCCCCAAAGCCACCCACACTCCCCCAGAGCAGGCACCCAACCTGACCCCAGAGAGCCATAGCAAGACCCTTAAGCCTTGCCAGGCAGACACACCTTGTCCTGGCACAGGCTCATTTGCACCAAGAGCATCCCCAGGAGGAGTCCAAGGGTGCAGGTTTGTCTGCTGCCACTCTCCTCCTGCCATGTGCTCTCACCACCTTGCTTGGGCCGACACAGGCACAGCCTCACAGCCGACAGAAAAAAGCTGTGTTTCTGCCATGCTGGTCCCTTTCTCCAGTTCACCACGGAGTCAGGATAGCCCAGCACTGGCCCATGCTAAGGAAGACCCTGCAGAAGCATCAAGCCCTACAATTGCCTTTGCTGAGCTGTACAAGAGACCCCTTGGCAATGCCCAGGCAAAGCCCATGGGCAGCAGGTTCTCAGCCTGGCACAAGCTGCCATCAATGCCCCAGCCTCTGCAGGAGCAGGACACTTCAGAAAGAGTGAAGTGGGCCTGAGGAAAGTCAGCAGAGAGCAGAAACAGCAAGACCAAGATGCTGCAGTCCTGCAAACACAGACATGTCAGAGATCCACATCTCATTCTCCACTTCCTCTTTGTCTTCCACAGTACCCCGAGACTGGGGATGGTAGCCACTGGCAGTGCATGGCAGGAGCTGCACCGTGGCCATCTGCTGATCCAGTCCTGTACAGAAGTGACTGGACCAGGTTTTGCCCTGCTCCCCTGTGCAATGCAAAGCCCTAGATGTTCACACAGCCACCTCTAAACTCAGCTCCTGCCTTGTGCTTGAGGGGCAACCTTTGGGGAGAAACCAAGGCTTGCCTGGAGAAATGAAACTGCAACTATCAGCTGTTGCCTCTTGTGACTAAATCCTAAACTTCACAAATGAGAACCGTGTCTTTGTTCCCCTTTTCCAGACAGGTAAGCTCACCCTACACAAACTACTGTGTTGGGTTTGCAGGGCAAGATTTTGGTAGTGGGTGAAGGAGACTACACAGGTGATTTCTGTGAGAAGCTGCCAGAAACTTTCCCCATGCAGAACAGAGCCAATGCTAGCTGGCTGCAAGGCAGGCCTGATGCTGGCCAAGGATGAGCCTATCAACAACAGTGGTAGAGCCTCTGGGGTAACAGATTTAAGAACGGGGAAAAGCTGCTGTGCAACAGCAACAGCAGCCAGGAAAAGAGGAGTAAGAGAGAGAGACAACTCTGCAGACACCACCTGTAGAAGGAGGGGGAAGAGGTGATCCAGGCACTGGAGCAGAGATTTGCCTGCAGGCCATGGTGAAGACTATAGTGAGGCAGCTGTGGCTCTGCAGCCCATGGAGATCCATTCTGGAGCAGAGTCCTCCACCTGCAGCCTGTGGAGTGCCCCACACTAGAGCTGGTGAATGCCCAAAGGAGGCTGTGACCCCATGGGAAGCCCATGTGGGAGAAGGCTCCTGGCAGGGCCTGTGGTCTCATGGAGAGAGGAGCCCACACTGGAGCAGGTTTGCTGGCAGGAGACTTGTGTCCCCATGGAAGGGCCCTACACTGGAGCAGATCACGAAGAACTGCAGCTCTTGGGAAGGACTGATATTGGAGAAATTTGTGGAGGACTGTCTCCCGCAGGAGGGACCCCACGTTGGAACAGAAGAGTGTGAGGAATCCTCCCCTTGAGCAGGAAGGAGTAGCAGAGACAATACTTGATGAACTGACCTCATGCCCATTCCACATCCCTCTGCATCACTGCAGGTAGAGGAAGTAGAGGAAATCAGAAGTGAAGTTGCACCCAGGAAGAATGGAGGGGTGGGGGGCAGGTGTTCTAACATTTGCTGGTTATTTCTCCTTACCTTACTCTGATTTCATCAGTGATGAATTCCATATTTTCCCCAAGTCAAGTCTGTTTTGCCTGTGATGGTACCTGGTGAGTGATCTCTCCCTGTCCTTATCTTGGCCTATGCGCGTTTCGTTACATTTTTCNTGGTCTCTCTTCTCCAGCTCTGAAGCTGACAGGAGCTGTGAGGCTGAAACACCCCAACATATGGCAGCACTTATGCAGGTTCTGTATGCAGACTAGAAACCTAACTATAAGCATTGCTTTTCCTCTTTCTGGGGGGAGAGATTTGCAGCTCCCTTTCCAGAGCCTTTGGGGCTCTCCAATTCCCCAAAGCCACCCACACTCCCCCAGAGCAGGCACCCAACCTGACCCCAGAGAGCCATAGCAAGACCCTTAAGCCTTGCCAGGCAGACACACCTTGTCCTGGCACAGGCTCATTTGCACCAAGAGCATCCCCAGGAGGAGTCCAAGGGTGCAGGTTTGTCTGCTGCCACTCTCCTCCTGCCATGTGCTCTCACCACCTTGCTTGGGCCGACACAGGCACAGCCTCACAGCCGACAGAAAAAAGCTGTGTTTCTGCCATGCTGGTCCCTTTCTCCAGTTCACCACGGAGTCAGGATAGCCCAGCACTGGCCCATGCTAAGGAAGACCCTGCAGAAGCATCAAGCCCTACAATTGCCTTTGCTGAGCTGTACAAGAGACCCCTTGGCAATGCCCAGGCAAAGCCCATGGGCAGCAGGTTCTCAGCCTGGCACAAGCTGCCATCAATGCCCCAGCCTCTGCAGGAGCAGGACACTTCAGAAAGAGTGAAGTGGGCCTGAGGAAAGTCAGCAGAGAGCAGAAACAGCAAGACCAAGATGCTGCAGTCCTGCAAACACAGACATGTCAGAGATCCACATCTCATTCTCCACTTCCTCTTTGTCTTCCACAGTACCCCGAGACTGGGGATGGTAGCCACTGGCAGTGCATGGCAGGAGCTGCACCGTGGCCATCTGCTGATCCAGTCCTGTACAGAAGTGACTGGACCAGGTTTTGCCCTGCTCCCCTGTGCAATGCAAAGCCCTAGATGTTCACACAGCCACCTCTAAACTCAGCTCCTGCCTTGTGCTTGAGGGGCAACCTTTGGGGAGAAACCAAGGCTTGCCTGGAGAAATGAAACTGCAACTATCAGCTGTTGCCTCTTGTGACTAAATCCTAAACTTCACAAATGAGAACCGTGTCTTTGTTCCCCTTTTCCAGACAGGTAAGCTCACCCTACACAAACTACTGTGTTGGGTTTGCAGGGCAAGATTTTGGTAGTGGGTGAAGGAGACTACACAGGTGATTTCTGTGAGAAGCTGCCAGAAACTTTCCCCATGCAGAACAGAGCCAATGCTAGCTGGCTGCAAGGCAGGCCTGATGCTGGCCAAGGATGAGCCTATCAACAACAGTGGTAGAGCCTCTGGGGTAACAGATTTAAGAACGGGGAAAAGCTGCTGTGCAACAGCAACAGCAGCCAGGAAAAGAGGAGTAAGAGAGAGAGACAACTCTGCAGACACCACCTGTAGAAGGAGGGGGAAGAGGTGATCCAGGCACTGGAGCAGAGATTTGCCTGCAGGCCATGGTGAAGACTATAGTGAGGCAGCTGTGGCTCTGCAGCCCATGGAGATCCATTCTGGAGCAGAGTCCTCCACCTGCAGCCTGTGGAGTGCCCCACACTAGCGCTGGTGNAGTGCCCCACACTAGAGCTGGTGAATGCCCAAAGGAGGCTGTGACCCCATGGGAAGCCCATGTGGGAGAAGGCTCCTGGCAGGGCCTGTGGTCTCATGGAGAGAGGAGCCCACACTGGAGCAGGTTTGCTGGCAGGAGACTTGTGTCCCCATGGAAGGGCCCTACACTGGAGCAGATCACGAAGAACTGCAGCTCTTGGGAAGGACTGATATTGGAGAAATTTGTGGAGGACTGTCTCCCGCAGGAGGGACCCCACGTTGGAACAGAAGAGTGTGAGGAATCCTCCCCTTGAGCAGGAAGGAGTAGCAGAGACAATACTTGATGAACTGACCTCATGCCCATTCCACATCCCTCTGCATCACTGCAGGTAGAGGAAGTAGAGGAAATCAGAAGTGAAGTTGCACCCAGGAAGAATGGAGGGGTGGGGGGCAGGTGTTCTAACATTTGCTGGTTATTTCTCCTTACCTTACTCTGATTTCATCAGTGATGAATTCCATATTTTCCCCAAGTCAAGTCTGTTTTGCCTGTGATGGTACCTGGTGAGTGATCTCTCCCTGTCCTTATCTTGGCCTATGAGCGTTTCGTTACATTTTTCTCTCCCCTTGCTGAGTGATAGGGAGATTCTGGTGGGCACTTGGCTTCCAGTCAGGAACCACCCACCCTACCTACCCTCGCTCCCCTTGTTCCCGTCAGTTGTCTGACCTTCCTTGGGTGCTCTGCATGCAGGCAGCAATTACATTTTGAGGATTTTACGGGGACACATGCAATAAACAAGCAATAAACCATGCAGACGTGTAAAGCCGCTCGAGATCTCCACCCTCCAGCCCCAGGACACCGAGAGTACCGGGCTGATTGTCCCTGGCGCGGGCTGTGCCCCGCCGGAGCGTGCCTTGCACGGCGCTGGGACACGGCCAAACGCCGGCCAACGCAGTTCCGGGAGCGAGATATAATTAAAGAACGATTCATGATGACATCAGTAGAACATATGCTGCCGCCGACCCAGAAGCTAAAACAACCCTCACGGGAATTATAGGAAACTCAGTGGAGAGCAGTCCCCGAGCAGCCCGGGCGAGGAGGGCGATGGGGACGGGGTCTCGGCGCCCCCCTGCCCCCGCCTCCCACTGTGGACCCTCCGAGGAGCCGCATCCCTCCCTCCCTCTCCTTCGCAACTGCTTTACTCACTCCGAGGAACGATTCCGTTTCCATGCCGGCTCCTCGGGAAGCTGTGCGCTCCCCAGCTCGCCCGGGGCCCCGCACCGAGGCGGGGCGGAGCTGCCCCGCCCGGCTCAAGTGGCCGCAGGTTTGAGGAAGGTGAAGAAGGGGCGGGAAGGATGAAGAAGAGGAGGAGAAGTGGTTGGGTGAAGTGGCGCTGCCCGGAGCGCAGAGCCGCTCTCCGGATTGACGGGGCATTGCCCCAGGAGGAGCCTGCGAGCAGAGACAGGCGGGGGAAGCGCCGGGTAACAGCGTGTGCCGTGCTGCTGCTGCTGCATGTGAAGTCTATTAAGGCAAGAAAGCTTAAAATAAATGTTTAAAAACATAGCTATACATTAAAAGTACCTTAATTTCCTGCTGTGTCTGTCCAGCAAAGCTTGTCAGGCCCTCAGCTGTGGTGAAATTCACTCATGATGGCACCTGGCAGAAATCTTGGCAAGCTCTTCAAAAATCTTTTCTATGTAAAGAGGCAGGAGGTAAATAAGTGAGTGAATAGCATGTAGAGGCAAACATGCAAATCCTCGGTGCAGTTCTGGAAGCAGGGTGTGTTCTCAGCCTTCCCAGACAGATGGAGAAAGGATCTCACCTATCTCTTAGTGTTCCAAAAGCACACTAAAACACACAATTCCCTAAGTAAAGAACGGTGAGCTGAAACTCCAGCTGAAGGAATGGATAGAGAAGATTAGCTCCCCTTTCTCCACAGGGCAGCATTCCTAGAGGGTCATCTACAATGCAACTGGGATCTAACTGCTCTGGGATCATACTGCAGTCAGGATTAGCAAAACTTCACGCTGCTGCAGAGTTGTGCTTCTCAATGCAAGGACGTATTTTCCAGATAGGCCTTTTTCACTCTGTCATTCTTGCTTGAGGCAGAGCAGTGTATATGTACAGAGCAAAACCTGCTGTGGTACCAACAGCAGCAAGATCAGTTTAACATTCAGGTAAATGACTCATTCCCATTGATGAATCCCAGGACAGCAGGGCTGCCTGGGCTTCAGAGTGATGCTCACATGGCAGTTACATGTATCAGCTCAGGCTGCTGTTTATATATCAACTCTTACAGAGTATCACAAAACTAGCCTGAGGTAGATATAGAATAGATATGCACCAAGCTGTAGCACTAAACACAAAAAGGATGAAACGCCAAAAGAAACGAAGTAAAGCAAAGGAGAAGGTAGGAAAGAAAAGACAGTTTGATGGCTGTGTGGTTTTGTACCACCATGACAGAAGGTAGCTGAGAACAGTTACAGAGAACTGTCATTTTGCCCTTTGCGGAATGAAATAAATAGGAAAGTACTCCAATCAGAAAAGGCCTGAAGGAAAAATCAAAGTCAACTTTAATTCTTCATTTGTTTAGAAAGTTAAGACTATGAAGGTGTGACAAAACAACAGTCAGGCAGTCTCTGGATACTACCATGATGAATACAATACAGCCAGACATGGTTCCAGTCTTGTGAAACAAACCTGTGTGAAGTTGCTTGGATTAATAGGCAAAACATGACTGTGGAAAGAAAAAATTAAAATTTATTTTGGTATGGATTTGATAGAAGTAACAGAAAACTCAAAAAGAACCATGAAACTGAAATCTCACATTATATTCTGAGGGCCTTAACACAGGACTTTACACCCTAGTAATGTTAAGTGTCTGCTGAGTGATTTGGAAATGATCTTTCAGGTCTCACCTCAACAGAAATACTCTATCAGGAAATCTTAAGCCCTGTCCAAACCCTTCTAATTCCCACCCTTTCAAGTCTGAGTTAGTGTCTCAGTTCTTCTTTGTTTGCACTGGAATTACTAGAGATGTCAAGAAAGTTGCTCTTGGTTTAGTTCTGAGATCACAATCTCTCAGGAGGGATTTAGGGTTTCCATTAACCAAGGAATGACAGGAAGTTAATCAGCAAATTATTAAATCCCTGAATAAGCATGTCCTCTGAAGAGCAGTCAAGGCAAGGATAACTTTTAGCAGAATTTGCAGAAATAATGATAAGCAAATTTCAAGATGAGGAAGCAGGGACATGAAAAAGCCTAAGGTTTAGCCTCCTCACAAAATAAATGTCTGCATTAAAAAGACAGAACAGAGCTCAAAAGACAATGAACTTACCCAGAAGGAGCTTATCAGGTTCTGAAGCATTCAGTACTGAAGAGGTTTGAAGCTGGTAGTGTCTGAGTGAATCAAAACAGGCAGATACATCGGTGTGGGGACTGATGGAAGTGTAGGTCTGATTTATAGCTGTGGACCAGAGTGAAATTCCTGGTTTGTTAGTCACAGTCATAGAGCCTTAAACTGGACTTTATATATTTAAACACTTTGGCATATCAAAATATGATGCTCTCAGTCTGAGGGAAATCAGCTGATTTGCTCAGATGAATTAGAGGTTTATGACATTTTTTGAAAATGTACAGTATTTGAGATGTTGCATGAGACTTTTGTCTTCCAACCCAGTTTTTTATTTTCAGATATGGATCACCTTTACTCTATGCTGTAATGTACAGAAATACCACTAAGCCTTTTAAACAACCTTAACTGAATTCCCTGGATTTGGAGTGTTTGTTCTGAGGGTGTTTGCAACGCCCTGGGCAATGTGTGTATTTGCCCCTGTCCTGACTTACTGATAAGTCCTCTCAACCTTCACCTAATTTCTGGCTTTGGACAAACAGGCAGCTTAATATTTCTGAGAGGAGGTTGTATATCTAAGGGCAGCAGCCACGATGTCTCCTAAGAGCAGGGGAATCATCAAGGAGGCAGCTTGCAGTGCCAGGGAGGTCACTCTGGGTAATAAAAAGACCTGGGAAGAAAAATGCAGCCCAGACCTGCTGAGGGCTTGAAACTGCTTCCCTGTGTTTGCTTCTAGAGTTATGAGCCCACAATGGCTGCTCAAGCTTGCAAGGCTGTGAGCAGGATGAGGATGGGAGGCAGTCTGGAGCCCTTCTTTGCACTTGGTCCCTGTGCGCGAGGCTGTCTGTCAATGAGGTGCCTCTGACCATCTGGCACCCACTGGCAGGAAACCTTAGACAGAAGCATTGGGATGGGATTTAGGTTGCCCAAACACATTGCAGCATGCCAGTTCCACCATGAAGAAACAGTCCTAGCTTTATTTGCAACAGGCAAAGCCAGTGATAAAATTCGGTGGCTGGTAAAAATGCTATTGGGGTGGTTAGACATGGGGCACAGTGCTGCTGAGAGGAAAAAATAGAGTTGAATTTTATGAGCAAAAATTTTAATTTAAATTTTTAAAGAAGAAAAACACGGGGGAAAAAACCCCTCAAATTCTTCCATTTTGGTCCATTCCCACCAGTATAAGAGAAGCTTCAGTGGGCATGGATCAAGGTGCAGGCAAAACAATCTTCCTCTCAAACAGAAGCAAGCAAGATTTCAATTTCAACTTAACTATACCATTATTGACAAGAAGAGTTAAAATGTCCTGAAATACTTTTGGTACAGCCAGCTTCACGTCTGATGCTAACAGTGTTTAAAACAAGATAAGAAAAGCCCTTCCAACATGCACAGAAGAGGTGCTTATAATGTCCTACTAACAAGAGAAACTCAAGGGAGAGATAAACAAAACTCTCTCCTCAGACGCAGCATCTGAGAAAACACGAGCAAGAAGAGAACTGGGCTTTGTGCCAGAACCTGACAGAGAAACTGGGGAGACACAAAAAAATAAATGCATTCCTGTCCACTAGAAAGGATTTCAAGTTACAGGGAGAAGGGAAACCTCCTCACTCCTCCCTTTGCCATTAGTTTGTTATCTAACCCTTCAAATTTGTGGGACTCCCTGTCCTGCATGAACCTCTGTCTGTTTTCCTTAATTGGAACAGGTCAGAAACAAAGCCCCCTACTCTGATGTCCCAGTCCCTGGAGAAGCTGAAGTGACTACAGACCCACACTTTTCATCCACAAAGGCAGATCATCATGAGAGGAAGCTGCCTGGGCAGGACAAGGCTGTAGCATTGCTCTGGGGAAAGCAGGACCATCAAGACACCTTGCCCTGCCCATGTCTTTCCTGTGTGCAGCTTCTAACCTGTGCACACCATGGGGAGGAGGAGGAAGGACTCTTTTTGTGCTTAAATTCATCACTTTGATGAAGCTGAGGGAGTGAGTCTTGTGTCCTTCAGTACCATAAATAACATCCCACTTTCTTCCTATGATCAGCTGTGAAAATGTGTCCTTGGGGACAAATTTCCAGTACTGGGCAAAGGTTAGAGGTAACAGTGTCTGGGTCTTTAAACCATCCAGACTTCAAGTCCTGTGGTTCTCATATTGGTTAAGTCTTGGTGACCTTGGGTTCATAATGGATTGTTGGGAAATAACTGAATATTCTTCTAAAGCTGGTGAGTTCTCTTTCCCCCATACACTGCTGATTTGTACTGTCAACCATAGCCTGCCGTGGAGCAAGACCTTTTAAAAACCACACTTCAGCAACAAAAATTACTCACAAGCTGATACAGATCAGATAAACTGGATCCTCAGTACAGAGCCAGTCCTGTTCTGTGCCCTGCAGAGCTGTATCTGTTGCAGTTTCATAAACTCGCTGTTTCTTTTTGGTCTCTGCCTGATTTTCACATCTACTGGGGCACAATAGCAGAAGCAGGCGAGGATGGATGTCTTGGGCAGTGCAGGCATGATCTGCCATAATCTGCAGTAAAAGTTTGTCTTCTAACAGAACTTCACACTGCCAACAGCACAAATCATCCATGGCAGAGGATTTAGGTGCAGGGCTGGTAGAAGCTGAGCTCAGGATGTCAGTCTGGGTCAAACATTGCTAATATTAGAGGCTGCAACAGAAAAATTATTTAAGTTTCCCAAGGGGACAGATAACCTAAGAAAGTACTTCATCTCTTATTACATTTACTCATTTTATTACAGGGTAACAAAGCACCATATTGACCTCCCACACTACCACAGGGCAGTAATTAATAGCTTAGTCTTTTATAAACTACTTGTTACATATTACTGGGCCTTTTTTTTTTCTATCCACATCTAAATCTCACTGTCCATTGGTAGATTGTTTTCCACTGATTCTTGTGTCAGGACTGTGGAGCTGAAAAATTGCACGAGGGCTGCAGCTACCAGGGTAGTCGCACTCTTGCACACCCAGGATAGCAGCTTTGCTGGAAGGGTTCTTACAGACATTCCAGTTAACATTTCCCACCAAAGTTTGTATTATGGGCATTTTTTGGCCTGAGCTAATTCATCAGTATTCAGACATACACTAATTATGCCCATCCTCAAACTTTATAATAGTATAGTAACTACCCTTCAAGTTGTTACATACTGGTTTTAGTTAGGGACTATTGCTATCACTGTGTACAACATGCAGACTGCAATGTTGTCTGGCCATAAAAGCAGATTTTCCAAGCCCCAAAGTGCTACCAAGCCACCTTCTACCAAAAAGAAGCCACTCCAATGCACTGGAAGCTCAACAGCTGTCTGCATGAATGTCACAAGCAAGACACAGAGAAGCTGCTCTAGCAGTGACCAACCCTACCTGACTGTAGTTGTTTTCATGTCTCATTTTCCATGGCAATTTTCTTTCTGTTGGACTCCAGGTGCAGTAAGACTTTTCTAACCACCCCATGCCTTACCAGGAAAAAAATCCACTGTGTCTTATAAACAAAACAAATCCTACGCAAGGCCTAAGTGTGAAGACTGTTTTGACAGTTGGCTTTTCCATGGATTAAGATGTTCCTGACTGACAGGTTTTTCTGTAAAAACAAAGCTGGAATTTTTTCTTTCAATTATATACCTCCATATCTATTTTACCTGAAATTATCATGGCTAGGGCAACTAATCAATTTATATTAATAAAGCTGAGTTTTAAATCTCCCTTACTGGAGCATATAAGCACATTTTTACAGCACACATGTTAGAAGCTACAGGAAGCAAGGACATTTGTGGCAAGTTGAAACGCAAGTTTTTCCTGTTCCCTGGTTACAAGTGAAGAACATGATGTCACGCCCACTGCTCATTGTTACACTTACTGACTTTTTTATATGAACAGCTGTGCTACAAAGATTAACGAATTTCACTCAGTTAATGGATGTGATAAGAACCATCAGCTAAAGATTCAGACATTGCTCTAAATATATTTGAGCCGTTTCTGATCCTGAAATGGTCCTCAGGTCCTCTGAGGAGGACCTTGATGTAGACAAAGCTTTGTATCAGCCTACAGGATTTGACCCATATTTTCAGTCTCTGCACCATATTGAAAGGAAGGTCAGGGCTTAATCAGTGGGGAAAGGAGGTTAACACAAATCCAAACAATTGATGGTTTATAGGAAATAGGACTTGGCAACTAGGGGGGCTTGTTTCTTTTTTGGTTTGGTTTTTTTTTTTTTTTCTTGTTTGGTTTGGTTTTGGGGTTTTTTTAAGGGAAAGGGATTTTTTTAGGGAAATGAGATTTATATATTGCCTAATCTGGTACAGTCTTTCTTCCTGTTTTCTCACCCACAGCACTTTTTAAACCACAAGATGAATTGAAGCAAAATCTTATCAGCCATATCATGAGGTTCTTGAAAACAGCTTCTCTTCAATGCTTTGATAACATGTCTAACAGACCCTTGGGTTTTAGGCCAAATGCAAAGGAGTGGACATTGCTTGTCTCTTGTGGAGGTCACATGGAATCCTAAAGTCATTAAGGCTGGGGAAGTGACCTCTAAGATCATTGAGTCCAGCCTTTAGCCCAGCAACACCATGTTCACATCTAAACCATGTCCCCAAGTGCCACATCCATAGACCACGAGGGCAGAAGGTTCAAGAAAGGGGATTTTTTTCACTTTCTTCCTACTGCCATAGGTAGAGGGGGCTGATACCCTTGCAGAGAGCTGTACACAATATGGTGTACTTGCTGCTGGTACCCTGTCTAAGAGTGTCCTGGTGATTCACCCTTAAACATCTGTAGGCCTTTATATCTAAAATCCTGCTGCATCTCCTCACGTAGTTGTGTTGCAGCACCAAGTGGACTAAGCTCTGAACAGCCCATCCCATCCCGGCTTTGGCAGGAGGTTGAAAAGGAGACCCCTGCAAGGGCTCTTGCAGTCCCAGCAGTGCTGTGAGGCTGCAGCCACATTCCAGGCCAGGAGATGTGACTGGAAAAACAGAATTAGAACGAGGCTAACACAGAGTCAAACAGTCCTAGCCTCGTGGGACATACAGTTTGCCAGACTAACATGATTTTTAAATAGGATTTCTTTTGGGCAGGTAATGTGTATGCAACCACAGTGTCATACACCTGCTTCTCCTCCCATCATATCTTCTCTTTCTTCCCAGCTGCTTTTGGATCCAAGCTAACAACCCTCTAAAGTCAACAGGGAGAAAGGAGCATGTCTAACACATCCATCATCTAACCTGCTTCAGATTGACTCAAATACTGCTACCAAAGTCTTCTAACTGGTTTCTATCTCCCTCCTAAGGACACCCTGTTACTAAAGACTCATATCACAGGTGCCTTTACTTTCCCAGTGGAATGACCATAGTCTCCAACCCCTCTTTTCTTCCTGCTACTTGTCCCTTTCCTTTTCATTGATGATCATCTCAGCAAGGAAACTCAGTCATCTTTCAAAATACCTGCTTTCCTTAATACAGTCAACCAAGGGATGCAGAAAGCTCTGCCTCATACATGTCAGGTTGCTCCTTTCCAAACCTGCTTTCTCCCACTGAATACCGTGATCTGCAAGGACTATGCCTACAGCCTGGGGCACAGAGCTGGTTCTCAGCTCTGGTGTTGAGGAGCACAATAGGGAGTGTTCCAGACCTTTCTCAGGCACACGAATCTCTGTGCTTCTCATTTCTGTACAAGGTGCTTGAGCAGGTCCCCCATTTTGGACAACCAGAAGAGAAGAACCTCAGGACAGAGACAATCAAAGACACTGATACACTGATTTTTTTTTTTTTTTTTTTTTTTTTTTTGCCTGTGAGAGGAAGTATGATAAATTTGAAGCAGTCACCCACAGTGGCTCACATTAGCACTGTAAGGTGCCTGTGGGGAAAAGAGGCAACAAGATACCACCATGAAGGAGTCAAAGGTTAGCAGCTGGAGATCTAGTGGGCAGCTAAAAGGGGAACATGGTTCTGCTGACTCTGCATTCATATTTTGCCAACTAAGTGTATTGCTGGGAAAGGAAAGTGCTGGTGCTACATTCCTACTATTGCAGCTTGAAAAGAGATGGTGAGATTATTTAGTTAAAGCTAATAAATCCCTATAGGGCTGGGTGAAGGGGAAAACAATGGTCCTAAAAGGATAAAAATTTTTCTGAGAACATATCCATAAGGCATCAAAATATGTGAAACTCACTCTTCACCTAATAGCCCTCAGCTTCTAATTTTTAGAATCAGTGTAAGCAAAAAATTCCCAAATGATTTCAGGCTTGCAGCTATTA
This sequence comes from Drymodes brunneopygia, assembly GCA_013400955.1. NCBI lineage: Eukaryota > Metazoa > Chordata > Aves > Passeriformes > Petroicidae > Drymodes > Drymodes brunneopygia. Next base: position 151,745 of record VZTZ01040834.1, on the reverse strand, counting down.
GCATGAGGTTGAAAAATGCAACTTCTTTGCTCTTACAGTCTCAACTCCCTTTGCTCCCACAGAGTTTAAGAGAGGGTAATTTGAAGGAAATATAGGATACAACTGTGCAAGCACATTTATGCAGAGGTTTACGATCCTTTTCATTGTCTTGCTTACCAGAGTGTGACACCCTAGAGAACCAAAACCAGTGATATGCTTGTGTCAAAATTCTTGTGTACAACAGGAGAATGGTGCACTTGCAGCTTATGGTATGGGCTCTATGTACCATCCAGATTCACCCTGATAGCAAGCATTGGTGGTCAAGATGCAGTTCTTCCCTCAGTTCCTCCTGTGTGGACTTTCTAGCAGTGTTTTCAAGTGAAGAGCCAGTCAACAGTGATGCAGACAGACAGACAGACAGAGTTGCTGTCTTAATGTCACACATTAGAAGAACCACCCCAGCCGCAGAATTCTCCAGCTTGCGCAAGGCCTTGGCATGATAATCATGGCTAAGAGAAGTATTTGCACAATCTCCAGTTACTATTTAATCCAACACCTAGGGCAAAATGTCAGGCTATTGTCTTGCAAAAGTGCAGAGTGATGTCAAGGGCTGTAAAATTTCTTATACAAGCTTTCTCAATTCAGGTTCAGAAAAACACAAATAAAAACATGACTCATATTCTGACAGAGCAGCTGAGGCTCAGCCTCCACTTCGAGCAGCGCCTGAGCAGGCATGTCCCTTCATATTCCTGTCCCTCTCATCTTGATTAGGCAGGTCTCCTTCCAAAACAAAAGCCAACTATTTTGCTCACTACGTAAGAAACAAGGGCTGGGGAACCTGTTTCTTTCTCCGTTCTGCTTTAAAACTTATCTCCAAAGGTTAGCCCACAGGCAACAGGCACAGCTTTGAAATGTGTGCAGACTGACAGGAGTACAAACAAAATATGGATTCATGAATTTTCCCACAGTTATTCAGTAAGCCTAGAAGTCTGTAGAGAGTTTCTTAAATACACACAAGCTGTGTGTGCAGGTGCCCCCCAGGGGAATGGAAAAGAATACAGATATCTCCTAGACAGTAAATTCTGAGGTCTTTAGTCCCTGTATGGGCAAACAGCAAAGGGAAGCTCCTTGTACTAGGACAGCCATAGTTCACATTACCATCTCCCACTGTCATTCCTACCTGCACAGACTCTTCATTTTCCTGAGGGTATTATTCCTGAGGGTCCTTAGTAGCATTTTGATTGCTTTACCCATCAGCTTTTTGTATCATCTGGAATTTCATCTGAACCAAACCCGGCTTGCACCTGGAAATCATTCCTATCAGAGGAGGATCAGAGCCACAGAGCAGAGCAGTTTCTAGAGAGTAAATCATTCCATCCCAAACTAAAATCAGAGAGACTGCAACCTTGAAATTCCTATTTCTCTCCATCAGCTTCCTTTAATGTTTCTGGCAACCAGCACTCCCATCTCCAGGAGAGAAACAGCTCTAATGGGAGCTAATTGGTCACGGTTGCTTCAGGGCATTGCAGAGAAGTTTGCTGACACAAGCCAACACTGCATGAACAGATGTGCCTGGTGGTTCATATTGGATCAGGATGATGTGGCAGTGCAAAGCAGGCTAGGGGCACACCGTTCACCACTAGCCAGAGCAGCTATCAGAGACATTGTACACACTTTTTCTTTACATCTCAGCTTTATTGTCACCACAGAAAGACAGACAGCCAATACCTAGTCCAGCTCAGAGCCTGCTGGTACAAAAGAAATCATCCAGCTCTTGTGACATATTTAAAACAGAAGATTGAGTGTTTCTTTAGGACATCAACACCATGTGTCTTTATGCCCAAGGACTGTGGACTGGTTGAAGAGTCACAGTGTTAGATTTACTGTAGCATTGGAATATGGCTTCATCATGAACTGGTTCTGCCTCAGATCTTGTCTCAGATGTATCATCTATTCTCTGGAGTCTCAAATTCAGCATTTAAAAGGAGTTTCAGTAAGAAAGGATGATGCCAGCAGAGGTCAGTGCATCACCATACTCAATCTCTTCTAGCTTATCTGGTAAAAAAAGTGCAACTTACAGATCATGGGGCTTTTTTAAGGGGGAAGTGATTAAAAAAATATTTATAAGTAACATGTTTGAAGAGGAATCATCCTAGTCACTAGCTCATCCTGGGAATTATAATGGAGGAAGAATGAGCAACAAAACTCTCCTAAAAATAAGAAAGAACTTTTGTGAATCTAGCACTTCTTGACATCAGTTTCTCCCTCACCCCTCAACTACACAAACATTTAAAGCAGATGCTAAAGATAAATGAGAACTTTATAAAATTTATATGTGATTTTAATTATAAGAAAAGTCACTAACATGACAGGAGATGTCCCTTATGAACTACAGCTCACCTTAAGAGTTGTCTTTTTATCAACAATCAACTGTACCTGGAAATGAGTGGTTGAAATGGATAAAGATGATTGTTAAACAGGAAGTTTGCTATCTGCCCTATTGGGAAGTCAAGATTGTAGACAGATTGTAGAAAACAGCAACTCCTTCTCAGTGACCTGCTTCTTATGGAAAACCAAGAGCAAATTCCTAGGATTGCCACCCTAAAACTGCCCTGACAGCTTTGATGCCTGCATGCCAAGCAGAGATCACCTACACTGAAGAAGTGGTAAGGAGCTGACTCATGTTACTCCCACTCACTCTTGTGAAAGTGGGTGCAAACAGACCTCATTGGCATTGGCAGAGAGTGGGAGAATGCAGCAACATCAGCAGCAGCAGAGCAGGAAAGATGGAATCTGAAGGGCTTGCTGTCAGCTTTCCTGGGCACCAACTTTTGCCTTCCCCTCTCTCAGCAGTTACTCCCACTAATTCCAGTCACTGCAGTCCCCATGTCACCAAAACCCACCAGGTGTTAGTGGAGTAGGAGGCAGCAGATGGGGCTCTGCTGGGGCTCTTCAAATCTTCTAAAGAGTTCTGAAACAATCTGGAGTGTGCATCAGTTACCCAAGAGTGTCGAGCTGACAATGCTGATGTCTCTCCAGCTCTTCCAGGAAGATGGTCCTTGTGTATCTGTACAAAGTTTTCTCTAACAGGGTACACTCAGGGAAGTTGTGATGATAGGACAAGAAGTAGAGGGTATAAATTAAAAGAGGGGAAATTTAGGTTAGATATTAAGAAGAAATCCTTTACCATAAGGGTGGTGAGACACTGGGAGGTTGCCCAGGGAGGCTGTGAATGTCCCAACACTGTCAGTGCTCAAGTCCAGGTTGGATAAAACCTTGGGCAACCTGGTCTAGTGGAAGGTGTCCCTGCCCACGGCAGGAGGGGGTCAGATTAGATGATTTTCATGGTCCCTTCCAACCATTAACATTCTGTGGTTCTGTGACGAGTTGTGGATGCCCCATCCCTCAGATGCGGCTTGGAGTAACCTGATCTACTGGCAGGGGGGTGGAACTAGATGGTCTTTAAGGTCCTTTTCAACCCAGACCTTTTCATTATTCTCTTATCAAGTGTCCTTGGCATCCTTTACATCCCTCTCTCAATACCAGCAGTGTAATGGACATTGTGAGCTGCAGAGAGGGTTATTAATCATGAAAAAGAAAGCTCTTATCAAATGAAGAGAAACAAATTGAGCAATGTTAGGCTCCAGCATGCCTTAACAGAGATGATTCCTGTGCCAAACTACATAAATCTCCTGAGAACAGAGCTTGGAGAAGCCCTCCAAGCACTGGGAAGGCAGAAATGACCACTGCCACTACCCAGCCTCGCTGCCCAAAAGCACAAGCCTATGACATCACTCAGTGATCTCCCAGGCAACATTTTAACCTTTTGATCCATGCTACCTACATTTGGGGACAAGTCCAGGTCACCACAGCACAGAAGTGGGATTCAACTCAATCAGCCTCACAGATACCTGCAGGAGAGATGTTTACTGATGTACTACCCAGCTAAGCACACGCACTACCCTACAGCTAGGACTCCTTTTGCAATCAAAGGGAGTAATTAATTAAAAGAGTGCAATTCATCAGCCTCTAAAATTGATCTGCTGAGTTACGCCCTAAAGCTGCCTGTTTCTCTTGACCACACAGTGAAGAATTTGTTGGTTTCAAAGCAATAACCTTTTATTGAAGGTTATTGGGATTTGGAATTTTGTCTTCCAGTGAAAAGAGCTCTGGCCAAGACTGAAGACTGGCAGAGGCAACAAGAGCACACTGCTGTGGGCAGTCACCCCAGGAGTAGTGTCTGCAAAGTATTAAGAGATCCCAGATTGGAAGACACAATTCCAGATGCCAAATTGTTCACAACCAGCAAATGTACAACCTACCCCAAGCCAAGATGGCACAGTCAAGTGTATCCCTAGAACTCTTTTTTAAAGCCAAAGCTAATCTGCCTGTTCCCTGCTGTGCAGAATCTGACAAAGCATTTGGGAGGTGGGCCAAAACCCACCCATTGCTTGCATTTACAGCTTGCATGAGTCTTGTTTTGGTGCAGGAGGAGAACACAACATCAACACCAACTGTTTCTTTGACTTTCAGGTTGTCAATCCTGCAACACACAGCACAAACAAACTCAATAAACTGGTACTTTAAGCAGTTCAAACAAGCTACAGTCTTAGATAAATTTAATCTACAGCTCTTTCAAATGGTACCTGCTGGGGGTGAAAATATCCCTGGCAGAGCAAAGAGGCAGCTGCCTTGCTGACATGACACGGCATTGCAGTTTTCAAATTCTGTTCTGCTGTAGGAAGAAATTAGATGGATTTGATAATTTCTTATTGGCTGCTGCTCACATCCTTGTTGTCTTTCAGTACTAAAAAATAATTTCTTTTGTCAGTTTTTTAAACATTTTCTGAAAGCAGAAATTAAGATAGTGGCTGAATCATACCCTAATCTTCCTTTCTCCTTATTTAAAGACAAACACTAGCTTTCTCTTCATGAACCTTTCAAGACATTACCTGCCTATAACACGTTCTCAGGTAAAACATTATTATACAATATTTCCTTGTGAAATTCTTTAATTTCTTCATAAGGAAACTCATAATCCCTTGCTGACTTGGAAAACTAAATTCTTCTTTTCCCATTCAAAGTTAACAACTTTATTTATATTGCTGGTATGAACTATAATATCCTTCAATTGAAATTGATCATTCTTCTAGAGGCAGAGGCACAAAAATGCTGTTACAAAGTTTTGCTATCTATTAATATCTTCTCCTCTCTTCTGAACGGCTGACTAATTCATCCTTTCCTTCACCTTCCCTCTGTTACAACTGCAGTTCTAAAATTATTTTTACCTCCTGGCAGATGCATCTATTTTTGAGCTTTGATTTTTAAAAAGTTTGTTCCTCTATTTTCATGTTATATTTATCACTCATCCTCAGTAGCCTGACCTAGTTTCTGCTTCCAGCTTTATTCTTTCTTGTGTTTAAGGTTCATGCACAGTTCATGCTTTAATCAAGCTGATCTCTTACTGCACTTTCTCTCTCATTTCACAGTGGGGTAGTATATGCCTGTGGATAGATATTGTGTTATTGTGTGTATTTTTTGTAAAGCACTAACCCTTCAGCAGCTTTTATTGAAGTCTATCTTGTATCACTCAGCTGCTATTTCTCAGTCTTGTACTGGAATAATCATGAATCATTTTTCTAATGGCCACTCTTCAACAGACCTTCCAGCCTCAAATTCTCATCCATTCCTCACAATTGTCAATGAATATAAAAGAATCTCTCCTTTACTTGCTTATTTTACTTCTTGAAACAAAAACATTTTTCCAGATGCAAGCCAAAATTTTCCAAGCAATCTGCTGGATTTCTTTCCCAGCAGATATTCCTCATTATCCCCAGTAACCTTGTGCAACATATAGCAATCTTTTTTCCCCCTGCAGTTCTTTTCTGTTTATGCTACAAACCTTGGGAACAAGATGCAATTTAAAGCTCTATCTTGCATTCAAAGACCAAATTTTGCGAAATTTATGGCTAGCACATGTTTTGTTTGATAGGAAATCAAAGATCAGTCAAAGGATAGATTCAGTCATCAACAGCACAGCCCAGAGCACATGAGATCTTGCAAGTAAGGTAATTTCATGGGCTACTGATGTAGCATCAGAGAGTGAATGTGTCTAGATAGTCCATGTGCTTGTCTGCAGTCAATCTGGGGTTTGCCTACAGGGCTGAAGGGTCTGAACACTGGAAATCAGTGGATCTAGGAGTATGCCAGGCTGCTGGCTGCTCATGTGTGTCCTGTTTAAAGTCATGATAACATCACTGAATCACATGAAAGGGAGAATACTGGGCAGACCTCTTACAGTAACAGCACACCTCTTTCAACACAGCTGGATATTCCCTTGAAAACATGACATTTCTTAATATCAAATTTCCCAAATGTACCAAATCTAGGTAGTTATGCTAGTTTGAGTGCTGTGAGCAGAAAGAGCATTAAATATTTATTTTTATATATATATATCCACACACAATGTAAAAATAAAGTCATTCTATGACACTAAATGCAAACTTCATTTATTTTAAACAAGCATGGGGTCTTTTATAGTTCAGAAAAATACAGCATAAGAATGAAATACTAATATCCTAATATTATATTTGTCGTGTACCAGCACACAGGCCAAATGTCTGTAGAAGAGGCAGATGTGGAATTCGTCATTTCAAATAATTACTAGTGAAACATAATGCAAATGATAAAATGAAAAGCTTGCAAGTTGAAGTTATATCCTAGGCAGACTTCAAGATCCTAGGTGTTCTTCCAACAGAGCAGAAGGAAGAAGAATTTTCCTTTCCCTACTATATGTGTGTCACAAATGGGTTTTAGAGCAGAGCCCAGAAGAAACCTTATTCTCGAGCAGATCATACATGGGGCTTGGGATCTTATCTTAGCATTTTGGCTTTCATTCTACAACGAAGTGTTTAGGCATGCTGAATATTTGATGTAATCAACATCTTGATTTCTGTCGGCGTCTGTAAAGATCTGGAATGAAGAGGTTTGAAAAGCACAAAATTGCCCCTATGTCATAATGAGGTTGTCTTTTCAAGAATGGTAAATCCATTATTTTTGACCTTCTAAGTTTTAGATGGATTAAGTGAAGAAGATTTTCAAGTTCTGGATACCTGTAGGGCCATAAAACTTAAGAGAATATAGCCACCTGCACCATAAATCATGGAGGCCTCTCCAGCTTACACTTTAGGGTGAGCACTTCTTGCAGGAAACAGAACAATGGGAAGGACATAAGAGATGAGCTGCCGTTTTCCAGAAACTACTTCAACCAGCTCTACAGTGAAAAACAGGTATCTGCACCTGTCTTAGGGATGTAAAGTTAGGCTTAGTGCTAAAGGAATAGAACACTTCAAACTGAAATGGCTCCTTCTGTACTGAACACAGAGAAACCTCTCCTTGCAAGTGCCATCAGGAATTCATAAGAACTGAAGAGTTAGCTTAGGCTTAGTTAAGTTAGCTGAAGCTGCCTTCCATCAGTAAGAATCTCCTTCCTTTAATTGTGCTGCTACCTTAAGTGTTGCATTATTCTTCAGTTGCCTACTATATTTTGTGGCAAAGACTGCATGTACATTTTTAACTGCTGGGTCATGTGTTTCTCACTCAGTGTTTCTGCTGTGGATTTCTTATTCTCTAATGGTCACAGGTAGTACACACAGTACAGAATGAAGGAATATTTTAGCACTGTCTAGGGATGGTTACCCTCAGGCAGTATCTCACTGGAAAATCTTGTTGTCTGGCTAGTATTAAAAATTATACCAATAAATATTTTCTTCAATCCTTTCTTACTGTTCCGTGCTGATCTCAGAATGCTATCTCCAAGGCACATAAGAAAGGTTCGAACTTATACCCTCCAGCATTACTTGAATCTTCTATTACTTGAATCACTGACCTGATCTGGTCTTGTAGCCAAAGAAAAATGAAATTTTGCATAAACAGAAGCAATTGTAAGAGATCTTTGACATGTCAAGGCGATTTTAGTAGAGATGGTCAAAAGCATGTGGTAAATATGGTTTGTCATACCACACAGAGATGTAAAAATAAAGGAGCTGTCCCACATGCAAAGAATTCTGCAGTTGTTTTATTTGGGATTTGGGGATTTGGCAGTGTCTAATGCTTAAGAATCTACCTGTTGGACCAGTCTTCCTCAAGTAAATGAGTCAGCAATAAAAGGAAGAAGGTGTTTTGAAGATGTCCAGAAAAAGCTCCTATTTACCAAAAGTAAGCACTTAGTTATTGACATTACAAAATTCAAAAATTCATTTTAGTTGGAGTAGATTTCACACTGGAGGCCTTCAAAAGCATCTAACATTTCTCCTACATCTAGGAAGGGAATTTATTTGTTTATTTATTTATGATAAAATACATATTTATTTATATTTTTATTTATTTATTTGTATATAGAGAGTTATTGGGGGAATAACCAGGCACCTAGGATGAAGATATAAATGCTGGAGCTATATAAATATATATATAAGAATATCTATATTTTAATATAGATATTTATGTATCTATATATATATGTATATATATATGTCCTTCCTTTGGGAAAGCAGAATTAGGGAAAGGTTTTTAAGAGAAAATGAAAACAGCAAGCTACCACCATAGCAGAACAAAATAGTTTTCCATTATTTTATTTCAAAGCTTTCTTGTCACTGGAGATATTGTTAGGAAAGCAAAAAATGAAGGTGAAATAAATATATTTCCAATGTTAAAGACTAAAATTGAAGTCCTTAATAAAGACTTGACATCTTGTTTACACATTCTTTAACTGAGGGCTTGCAAAACTTCTCTTTTCTTCTCTCATATCCATGTAAGAATGAGACCACCCTAAATTTTTCCTAATAAATTCCCAAAGTTTTTTATTAATGTTATAGTACAAAAAAGAAAGACAACTAATTAGTCAGGCTAGTGTACACCAGCAAAGGAGGAGCTGACAAAAAAACACAGAGCCTTGAGGCAATTTCTGTAGTAGAAAATAAATGTTTGGCCTGAACACAACTACACAGATGTAATGCCAAAAATGAAGTAACTCTTCTCTTTAAAGCCCCAGAGAGTCATTGGAAAGCTTCCCCAGACTTCAGATTACACTGTAATTTAATTTATTTTTCAGTGACTCTGTAGTGGGTAAAACACTGAACTGACATTGTGGAAATGGAGTTGGTTTCCTGCTCCTGACACAGATTATCTGCAAGCCCCTGGGTCAGTCCCAGTACAGTAACCAAGAGCAGCCCTGCCAAGAAGGACTTGGGGCTGCAGGTGGATGAGAGGCTGGACATGAGCCAGTAGTGTGTTCTCACAGCCCAGAAAGCCAATTGTGTCCTGGGCTGCATCAAAGGCAGGCTATCACACCCTGTATAAATCAAAAGCTTTTCATTCCAAGTGCTGCACTTACTCCTATTCCACCAATTTGCTGCATTTCAAAAACAAAGTTAACCAATGCCTGGTTGCTAAGATGGAGCTCGCACCAATGTTTGCTGCAGTCAGGGAGAGAATTTTACACCACCAGTCAGTCACCAGCACATTTTTTATATGCTTCACAAGGTGAACACTTCACCATGGAATGGCTAACTTAGATTACTATTAGTTTAACACCTTCCACTGTGGTGTAGGTTAAATACAGATAAAACATAACAAATACTTATAAAAGGCAGGATGTACAAAGCAATCCCTTAGAAGGGAAGCCAGCTCCCATCAGTCTGTGCCATGTTGTTGACCAGCTGGTTTATTTTCTGTGGGGCAGGAGCATCCTCTCTGTCATGCTTGTTATCATGTAGGGCTGACCCACACCAACCAAGTACTCAGCCAGCCAGTAACCACCTCAGAGTGTATCCTCAGCAAGGACTGTGGATATCATATTGTTCCCTATATGCACAAAAGGAATGAACCCAGTCCTGTACCTTCTTCCTTCATGACTTCATCCTTTGCCTCAAGGCAAGGGGGCTTCACTTTGGTGAACTGAGCCTGGGGAATAGCCCAAACATGGTTTTCAATTACCAATTTCTTTTTAGAAAGCAAAATCACAAAACAGCAGTTTCTGAAATCTGAAGAGAAGCAAAGTAGTGGGCCTTTGGGTAACAGGGAGAAACTCATCCCCAAGCCTTTTTTTGTTTGAGAAGCTGTGCTACAAAGAGAGAGTTCCCAAAGCACTCAGACCTTGGAGTGTGAGAGCAGCACGCACCATGTCTCCCTTTAGAGAGGGAGGAAGGAGTGGCTGGAGAAGAACAAACCAGCAACCCTGACTTACATGCCTGGAAAAGCGCTAGGAAAAAAAATTGCAGGGCTAGTAAGTATTTCTCAAGTGTAAATTGTTTCAAAATTATCTACTTTGCTTTTCTGGCAGAGCAAAGGCCCTAGTAGGTAGGCAATTTTGAGAATAACTGGGTATTTATTGTTAAATAAAGTATCTGCACTCACTTCCTAGATTTTTTTTTAATTAAAGGTTAGGACACTCAACTTGCCTCCAAACACCCTGCCTTCACATTCCTCTCTAGATGGGGTAAACAGGAAATCTTGCATAATTGTCCATGTTCCTTATACCAGTTTGGCATTGACATGGTGCCAAAGGGCATTTAACACCTTTGCTCTTAAGAACCCCTAGCAATTTAATTACAACTGGAATTATGACTTAGGAAAAAAAACAACAGCCTGTTGTTGAGCAAAGCTGAATGTTTTATTTCTCAATTAAGTTGTCTCTGTGCAGCTCTATGGACTTACTTCCCTTCCAGGACAAAAGATAGGAGTGATAGGCCAAGCTCCTTTATCCTGTTACACAAATTATCTGGTCAAGTAGGAGCAAAGTGATTCCTAATGACCTAAAGTAACCATCTACAATAAGTGTCTGAAAAGTACCTAATGTGGATTTTAGAGTAGACTTCAGATAACTGCATTGAAATAATGCACTTTGGAAAGTCCTGTTCATGGCCAAGTATATTCAATAGTACTTGGTGAATAAAGCTCCCTTCCTGGTCCTCTGGATCTGTGATTTCTTTCCAGACTGTGGCCCAGTTCAGCTGAGGGGCCAAATACACCACCCAACCTTCCCCTGTCACATCCACCTTTGAAACAGGCAGGACATTTTCCTAGGACCTGTGGCTTGACCTGCCCCCTGCCTGATCAGATCTCAGCTCCAGATCTCTCTGTCAGCAGGCCAGAAGGCTGCCACACAAGAAAGTTGGGCAACATGGGTATTTTTAAAGGAAGAAATCAACCCAGATTGGTTCTTTCAAAGCTGCTGGGAGGCACCCCTGGCTAGGAGAGGGATGCTGGGTTTGGAACAAACAGCTAATTCTAGAGGCAATCTGCATACAGCCCTATGGAAACTGAGTTTAATATTTCTGCATGGCCACAGTTCCTCTGCTCCTCCATGCATGGGTTATTGGGGGAGATTATCCTCATGAGGCACTGAGTACTTTCTCCCTACTCATAGTGTCTGAGGGCTTTGAATAGCAGGGGTGAAAAGGTCAAATACGTCAGAGGAAGATACTGAAACATCTGGTCTGGCAAATGACGCATATCATTATTGCCTTCTTTTCAACATTACGAAGTGTCAGCATTAAAGATCTGAAAATGTATTATGTGCTGTGTATCTTTCCAGGCAGCAAAAAGATAGCAGACTCAAGGCAAAGGCTAGATTTCACTGTGAATCTACAGATCTCAAACATTCCGAAATCCTGAAAGGACCACAGTTGGCTCAGTGAGCCCAGGGTAGTGCTGGTAGAGCCTCTAAAAATACACCTTGATGTTGTGCTTTCTGGAGGAGAAGGGAGAGGAGGATCTAAAGGGAAAAAGGATGAAAATACTTGAAATGGGAGAGGAAGAGCAGCAGAAGAAAGGGGAACAAGGCAGTGAGGCCATGTGCACATTAAGAAGACGTGTAAAGCAAAGGTAACTTCGTGTGTGGGTGCAAATATCACCCCTGAGAGTACAACTCCACTGAGCATCCATGTTTGGTATCCCAGGCTGTCCTGGTGGCTCACAGCCTGTTTGTGCACTGACTGTGCGTGGTCAGTCCATGTTTTCATGGTAACATCTGAATGCAGAGAAAAAACATCTGTAAGCATTTTTTTTAAAATACAGTTGTGTTGTTTATTTTCAGCAGCCTAAGTGGTGTCGTAAAGGCAGAACAGCCTGGAAAAAGGCTAATGAGGATGTAAAAATGGAACCTGGATACTACAAATAGGTCTGATCAAAAAAAAAAAAAAGAAAAAAACATCTTGGGGGAGTCCCACAGCAGAGGAACGGTCCAGTTCAAGACACCATTCTTAAAATGTTTATTAAAATCTGCCATATCATTGCTGGTACATCACTGTAACATGAGGAGTCAGATTCTGCTTTGGGAACTGCACAGACTTGAAAATCCAGAGCTGGTCATCAGAAAGTTCAGTAAAACTACATTTGAGCCTTAAGAGGTTTATGGTAAGTTACAAAAGCTATCAAGGTGTAACACAGATTAACTTCACCTCTCTAACCTATTGCATCAAGCCACAGGCCCACAGAAGAAGAAATATCTTCAACTCCAAACAAGCACACTCACAAATGTGGGCTTAGAAATCTTCACACAAATAAATTCTGTAGTTCATTTGACTTCTCCTGGTCAGAGTTACTACACGATGGAAGCATTTCTTCCTTGCTCCTTACTGTCGAGGTTCAAGCAGCATAGAAATTCTGTGGGATCCCTTTCACACCCAGGCCTGTTATCTGTTTAAAAAAAATTAAAAATTAAAAGATAAAAGAAAGGAAACAGGTAAATCTCCAACTGAGTGTAATGAAAACATTCAAATATTGTAGAACCAATATCATAGAAACAGACTCCTACGTGGAGGGTCCCCTGCTTCAAGAGAAGCCCAAAAGGAATCATTACTTGGAGTTCTTTCAAACTCTTTAAGATCATTAAGATAATCAAGCATCACTCAATAATTTGGCTAATTTAAATGTTATCTGTGGCCCTTACATGTAGTCCTTATCTTCAAAACAATTCATAGTGATTTTTAACATGCTTTGCCCATGCAAGACAAATGTGAATTTGGAAAACACCAATTCCCTCGTGGAACTGGAGAACTCAAGAATAAAACAAAAAAAAGACAATGCTCATTTAATCCTCCTGTGGGCTTCTAAACTGTACTGTTTGAAGAATATATAAGTTCTCAGCCATGAGAAATCTGCTCTAAGCACTACTTTCAACTGGAGTGCCCCAGATCCCAGAATAGATCTCCATCCCCCCTGTAACATGTCTTCATCCTGTTGCCAAACCGATAAAAGAGTTTGGTTTGGGTTGATGGCAATTGCTGAGTAAGAACTGCATTTTATTCTCCTGATGTGCTTTTTGCTAAAGGAGTGAAAAAAATGAAGAGAGAAACAAGTTTCAGATTCAAGAGCCCTGGACAAAAAATGTTTCTCAAAAAGTACCAATCATTTTTAACAGACCAAAAATATCCCACAAGTTTTCAGATTGGGATGTAAAATTTTGCCCTGGTGAATTCGAGCATTTAATTTTTAAAGGAGAAATATGTTCTGTAAACATTTAGATTTCCTGGCACATTTAAAAACTGAAAAGTAAGAGAATGAATTTTCCAAAAGTGATGAAAATATAGTAAGAGATAAAAGCAAATCCTTACAGTGTATTACAGAATACGCTATCCATACGGCAGATCCATACCCACTGACTGCCTTCAGATCCTGACCAGCCAACTTTGACCAACCCAACTTTGATCAACACGATTAGTTGTAATTTCTCCAAATTTTCCTTCCAAGTGCATGAGCAGCTCTGCAAAACCAGCTGGCTGGGAGACAAGCAATGCACCTGGAGCAGCTCATGAGGCAAGTGGGATGAGCAAGGGCAGTCGAGGTCACCTCACTCTCAGAACACAAGGCTTGGCAGGTCTGATGTACCGAAAGAAAGAAATAAAATCTGCCCACCTTGAAAATCTCTCCTGCATGAGGTTCCTTGGCTAAGGTGGCCTCGTCCAGTCCATCATATGCAGAAGTCACATACATTTCTGAGTAGTCTTTTCCACCAAAGCAGCAAGAGGTGATCCTTGGAGTAGGCAGCCTCACAGTTTGGATTCTTTTTCCTGGGAAAAATGTGCAATTGTTTTCTAATGTTCATTTTTTTAGGAAGCATGTAATTATGAATGTACTATTAGTACACATGGCACAGATGTGACATTTACTCAGAAGGCTCCTCCCCTTCAGACAGAGATCATGTCCTGAAGGACAGTTTGTGGTGAAATCAAATTATTTCATGTGACTCATCTCTAACTGTTTTTCAGGCTCTCCCCCACATCTGCAAGGCTTCATTTCCTTTTCTCAAAATGAAGCAGTACCATGTGTGAGGCCAGGAAGGGCAGGGACACCTGGCCTGGAATGGATGTTGTTCCTTAAAACATTTCCCAGTTAAACATTTCAACACTGAGAAATTTTATATGCAGTATTTTGGGGTGGGGTTGGAGGGTTGGTAATGGTATTATTAAGAAGAGTGTGCAGTTCATCAGCCAACAACGGGAGCAGGGTACCTGACACTGGGAGGCAGCACAGGGTGCTGCACTCTTTACATGATCAGAGACTGAACCAGAGATGCTCTCGGCAACCCATGGGGCAGAAATGGGCAATAAATTTTACCTTCTTATCTCACCTTCAAACCATTCCTCCTGCTGCCATTCCCCTCACATTTATATCTATGCACAAACTCCTGGAGGCCTTACCTGTCTCTGGGTCTATGCGAATGACTCTGCCGCCATCAATACAGGCCACCCAGAGCTTCCCTTCTGCATCTATGCACATCCCGTCAGGCATTTGCTCCTCCTTTTCCAGATGGTACAAAAGCTTGGGGCAGGCTGCAGGGAGAGTTACAAAGCTCATGTTATGTGGGCTGTTTCCCATTCTGTATCAGACCCCAGTCTAACATCTTCCATGCTCTTGCAAGCAGCTACCTTCATTTTCGGTGAGAAAGACATGCTGCAAAATGTTCATCACACCTGCATTTTGCAGATGTGTTAAAAGCCTAATTCAACCTGGCAGAGACAAGTCCCCAGCACAGCCATTTCAGTCTAGTATTGTACTGAGTTAGGGCTCCTGTTATTTTACCAAGAGAAGAGAACAAAATGCCCCCACCTCTCTTGTTAACCCACCTGCTGCCTGCCATAACACAACTGCTGCAAGTGCAATAACTTTTCCTGGACTTTCATTGGTTATGTCACATAAATAATCACCTGGGTTTAAACGCTGGTGATAAGCAGTCTCTCCCAGCTAAAGATCAAAAACTTTGCTTTTTAATGGCCAACCAAACCAAAAAACCAAAGTTTTGATCAAGCCTGGACACCAACTGCTCATGGTCTAAGATGCAGTGCAGATATGTTAGTGAGCATGTGTCGTCCATGGAGCAGGGTCCACATGCCATGGACCATCTGCTCTGACCCACCCAGCACCTTCTGGCCATTACACTGCCCAATAATAGACAGCTGTGAGCATAAAGCCAAGCCTAGGAAGTTTAAACATATTACTTTTTTATATTTGCAGGGAAAAAGTTGCATTGTATCTTCTTTAGGAACCTTATATCCTAAAATCTGTAGAAAGAGATGTTCTCAAAAAAATGAAATCTGAGTGAATGTAATTATTCTGTGTGATTTTCATCTGTGATTACCCAAAGTCTACACTCTTTAAAGTAAAAACGCAGTTCAGCCATTTAAATTCCTGTGGAGTATATCAGGCCGATACAGCACAAAAATATTTCAAAGAGTTTTGAAATGAGATTATATACATTTTGCTTACACTTTAATTTTCTTCCTAGCAGATATAATAAAAATGTTTATCCATAAAATTAATTTAAGTTAAATTTGAAAACATCTTAATTTCAGAAATTTGGTTGGGAAACCTCCATCACAATGACAGCTTGATCCTCTGAATACCTTTCTGTGATACACATACATGCATGTTCTCCACTTGTATTTATGGAGCTAGTACAATCAAAGTAATTCCAGTAGATGGCACTCAAGAATAAATAGCATCCTAAAAGCCCTTTCTCATTCTGCAGTGTAAATGGCTTTTTCCCTGCAACTCCTTGAACTAGTCTGAGCCATCTCTCCAGATGAAAGTAAGCTGAAAGACTGTCAAAAGTTTGTTCAGCAAATACACCTGGTGAGTAACTAAATTTGAGAAATATCACAGTCAGCCCGCTGACAAGTTGTAAGCAGAAGATAAGACATCTGTCAAATAAATCACTGCATCTCACAGGCCTGGGTCTTGCTGCAGACAGAGCAGCAGCACTGCTTGTCACCAAATTTAAAAGCATGTGTACCGATCTTTCCAGTGTGCACATCATAGCTGAAGGCATGGACAGCGTATGACAGGCTGTCGATGTGAAAGAAAGTCCTGTGGTCCAGGGACCAATCCAGGCCATTGGAGATGTCCAGCTGGTCTAACTGTTTTATTACTGAATGGTCAGGGAAGAGGGTATAGAGAGCTCCTTGCCGCCTCGCTCGGACCCCTGGTGCTGTCTCTTCAGCCATCGTACCTGAAATGAAAGTGGGAGCACTGGTTAGAAAGTAGAAGCTTGCTCCTCGTGTTTGGTCAAAAACCTCCTCTGAAAGTTATTAACAGGTCCTAGGGAGAATCACAGGAATGTGATTTTTTTTTCTTTTCTTCCTAAAAAGAAAAGATTTTCAGGAAGAAATTCTTTGCTGTGAGGGTGGTGAGGCACAGGAATAGGTTGCCCAGAGAAGTTGTGGATGCCCCATGCTTGGAAGTGTTCAAGGCCAGGTTGGATAGGGCTTTGAGCAACCTGCTCTAGTGGAAGGTGACTCTGCCCATGGCAGGGGGTTGGAACTAGATGGTCTTAAACCAAACCGTTCTATGATTCTACAATTCTATGATGAAAGGGACTAATAGGTCCTGTCAGAATGATGAGAAAGAGGAAAAGGAGCAGATCAGGAGCAGCTGCCTCCCACAGAGCTGATCCTGGCCAATGAAAGGATGTTTCTGCATTGCCACGAGGTTTAAGTTATAAACATCAAAGACCCAAGGGACCACCAGGACACACCAGGGGGTTGAGGTTTTTTTCACAGAGAAAGCTGAGATGCAGGCAGGCATCATATGCTGTTTTTGTTGTTGCTCTTTGTAGGCTACTTTCATGATTTAAATGGGCTGTGACCTTAAAATACAGGTGCACACCATGTGCCTGAGAGCGTTGTCCAAACAATTCTTGAACTCTGTCAGGCTTGGTGCCATGACTGCTTCCCTAGGAGCCTGTTCCAGTGCCTGACCACCCTGTGGGTGAAGACTTTTTACATAATATACCTCCTTATTGCCTTCAGGAGGCTGAGGATGTCCCCCCACATCTAACCAAGAGAGTCTGCATGTAAAAGTTGCAAGCTGCAGATCATGTTCTGCTCTAGAAGCTGCATCCTTCTCTACGTCTCCAGAAAAATTCCCACCCACATGAGCCCTTCACTGGCTTTTCCATGAAGGCAGTTGTTTGAAAAACACTATCCATCAAGTAGGAGAGCCTTCCTGTCAGATGGCCCTTGACAACAGCTTCTGTCCTCATCTAGGTGGGAGGATGTGGAATCCCCTGTCCTCCTCCACTGGGCAGTAACCAAGCAGAGCATTCACAAGACAGGGAATAAAATACCTTATATAAAATACACTGTAATTAGTTTCCCTTTTCTCCCAGGGAAATTTCTGCCAGGAACTTACCAGCAAAAAACCTCCCCTTTGGATCCACTTTCCCATCATTGAACCTGTTGTTGGGTTTATCCTGCTCGAGCTCGAGGATGGTGGTGACTGCCTGGGTGTCCCAGTCCAGGAAGGCAAACCTGGTCCCCAGGGCAATGACGTAGCCCCCACACTGCCGCAGTGCCACTGAGCCAACACGGGCATCTGTGGGACAGAGAGAGCAGAAGATGAAGGGCAGCTCTGGGGCCATCACCCAGCCCGCACCGAGGGCATCTGGGCTTGACTGGGACATCCCTGACCAGGAAAGGCTGAGCTGATGCTAAGATCCTTCTCCCCTGAAATTGTTAGCACATTTCACTGGCTCTGTGTTCCATGGATTTTTCCATCTTCTAGGATGGCACAGCCGTTAGGACTGTACGTTTTCCTCTACAAGCCCCAAATGAAATATGCATTTCCATTTAGGCTTATCAGGGGCAACACGTGCATGGTCCTCTCTGCTTGGCTGGCTTGGGCCACACTGTGCTCAGCAACACTTTGTGGGAGGACAGGTGTGATCCCATGGAAAGTAAGTGAGACCACCAGCCTCCAGGACTGCTACCAGGAGGGATGGATGAGACAGACAGAGAAGACTCCCAGGATGAAGCAGTGAGTAGGGACTCTTACCCACAGACACGCTCTGCACTTCATTGGTGACTGGGCTCCAGCGGCAAACTTTCTGTGAGTTGATGTCTACATAGACAAGTGCATTCTCCCTTTCTTCCCAGACTGGGCACTCTCCCATGCGGTTCTTCTCCTTCACAACAGACTCAATTTTGATGGAGGAAGACATGGTCTGGGGGGAAGTTAATAATGGATGCAATTAAAAGTTCTCATGTGGATTTTTTTATGCCTACAATGTTTAAAAGCAGAGTTTGTAAATAGCAAAGCACTCCAAATCCCACATGACAAAATAATTTAGGAGGTTCCAATGACATTTCCAGGGCCTCATGGCTGGAACTGAGCTCAAGACACCAAAGCTTCTTCTTACCAAAACCTTCCTAAACCACAGCTGCTGATGAGGCATCTGCCTCCAGGCACGGGAGTGCTGGGGCTATGGCCCTGAACGGAACCAAGCTGTTGTTCGGGGATCAGTGATCCTAAGGGTCTTCCAGACCATGGGAAGGGATCAGTAGGCAGCAGCACCAATGAGTCAGAAATCTTTTTGTGGAAAAACAAGGCTCTGCCCTATCAACACAGGTGCATTGACTTCCTTCATAGGAAGACATTTACACACCCACAGCACCAACTCTACTTCACCACAGAGGCCACTGCAGAAGCAGTGCCCGTTCCCAAACCGAGTCAGTGAGAATATGCAAATACTGAGGAAGGCTCCTGCCTTTGAAATTCTACTGCTTTGTTTTCCCTCCAAGCATTTCCTCTTCATCAGCCCCAATTTTATCTTCAACCCCTGCTGCACACTCTGAATTTTGCCCAATGCCAGGCTATGGGGTGCAATTACCCCAGTTTCTGCTTGGGGGGCCAAAGCCACTAGTGAAGCTCCCATTCCATATGCCTGCTTCTGCCAGAAGTTGTTCATGCCATGGCTACCCTGTCCCCATTGCAGCAGAGTGCTCACAGGGACATCAGGGTGCACAATCCACCAGGTTTGTGTCCAGAACCCACTGATGTCCTCCAAAACTTGGATCCTGGGCCTGCCCTGACCTTGCTGTGGGGTGGGATGTGAGCAATAACCTCCACCATTTCACTCTTACAAAAGAAAGAGGCCCACTCACTGCCTCAGTCACCCCTAATGGAGCCGCCTCCACTGCTGCACCCACTGGCCTCAGCACATTTTTTCCACAGATTGGGAGATAATTCTTGGGAGGCAGCCAATCCCTGACATAACACCAGTCCTAGGGATTACTGTCTTCAAGTGGGTATTGTTTCCTAATAGGTGAGCTGGTGATAAGGTTTACAGATAATTAGTTAGCACTAATGCACTTCAAAATACGTGGGACGAGCCATCAATCATTGTGAGTGGAAACCAGAGCTGAGGGACATGGGATCTTTCCTGCAATGAGTCACACCACCAAGGTAAATTTCAAACAACCCATCTATCAAATATATCCTTCTCCCTTCCAAAAACCACTGGCCACAAGAGGCTGGGCAGCAAGTTGTTCCACGCAGGCAAACAGCATCAGTCTAAAGCGTAAATGAGGATACATAGCAAGATGCCAAGTTTTAACCTCCGAAAACCTGTTAAACAATGCTTGAGCTGGAGAAGTGAGTTTCTCTTGGGCTAAAGCTTTGTGTCATGTGGCTGCCATGTGTGGGACCCGAGGCTTGGAGACACAATGCTGACTTTATTGTATCATGGTCTGGAAAGCACAGAGCTGTTCTCAGTCCTGTGGGAAAACAAGAGTTCGGCAGCAGCCCGGCAGCAGTGAGGTTCCTGCAGAGACAGAAAGCCTCCAGATCTGCAGCAGCCAGTGTGTATTTGTCTTGTCAGTTGTTTCATTGACCCAACTGAGCCTTATTAAACCTTTCTTTTCCCACCAGTTCCTGTTTCATTTACATCCCCTTTGTCCAACTTCCGCAACACCAAAACAGGGGCCTGGCAGATAAGCCGTGGTGAAATACTGATTCACAGACCCACCCTACATGCCACATGAGGAGTACATAATCACACTATTGCCAGCTGTTTCACAAGGCATAGGCAGGGGAGAAACCATCTTGCCTGCACCAGCTGCCTGCTTCCTCCTCTCCTGCCCCCTCAGCGATGCTGCAGAAACTGCCCTGTCTCATGGACCCTCAGTGCACATCCCCTTCCCTGACTGCACATCCAGCCTCAGCATCCATCCCCTCTTCCAAAGAAATAACTCCTGTGTGTCACACCAGCTGTGGAGGTTTTCATACTCGTGAATATTTTGGCTCAAATCATCATCACCCCTCCCTGTTTTTGAGAAGAGAGCAATTAGAAGGGAAGGTCTGTGTTTTGCTAGCTGATGTTTCACTAATTTTTACAAGCAGCTGAAAATGGAGGCTTTTAACAGGAAGGACTGTCCCGCCCTAAGTGGCAGCATTGCCCTCCGAAAGAGCCCCCACAAGCTGGGAGTCTGGGAGGGACTCAGCCCTGGTCCTGTCCAGTTCATGTCCCCCCTATGCTCAGTGCTGTGCTCATCTCCTGCCATGCCCTCCCTGCTGACACCCCATGGAACTATGCAGCAGTAACGTTTCACCAAATACAGCATCTCAGAGGGAAAAATGAGGAAATGGCCCCAAAAACCTGGTTCAAAATATCCCAGCATAATCAGTCCCCAGGCATCCTGCCACCTGGCACCTTCATCTGTGGGACCTTGCATCCTGCTTGGCGCTGCACTGACCCATCAGAGATGAGCATGCGAGGAAAGACAAGAGAAATTCCAAGCAAAATTCACCAAATCCTTCTGTATTCTCCCAAAGCAAAATCCCTGCAGAAAAAATCATCACATTCACCCTGCCTATATCCTCTTTCCAACATTTTGTTGGCTTTGTAGCCTCCTGGACTCATGCCCAAACCCCTTATGGAGACTAAAGGACAGACAGGTGTCACTGAAACGTTTTCCAAGTTAAACTGTTGAACTGTTTAACTGGTAAAAGTTACCAGAATTTGGAAACCATAAGAAAAATTTCCTGTTAGGAATAAAAAACTAATGTAAAAACATCCTGTCTGGTCTAGAAACAAAACCCTCTCCCTGGTAGCTATTTGAAAGCAGCCTTTCTAGACCTCAGTCCACATCCCTTTTCAAATCATCTGGACAAAAGCTGGTAATTTCAGTACCCCTAAAAACAAAGAGGTAAAATACAAATGAATGACTGGCCTTAAAAGTTTCTTTGCTGTTTCCCTCCTTCTCTCCTTCCTGTGCAAATACACATAATTTCACTTTTAATGTCAAGCTGAACCTTTGAATAAGCAGGCAGACAGCTAAAACTATTAATGTACAGTCAAGGAACCATCTGCATAAACCAAAGAATTTTAAGAACCCTTTTCCTCTCAGTCAGACAGCTGAATATCTTTACCAAGCTGGAGGACACCTATGCGAAACTCTGCATCTCATCACATCAACGCACCTGCTGAGGAAAATACTGTAAGACCTGGGTTGGTGTCTCTTTTCCAGCACTGGTCCAATGAAACTGGCTGCTGTTTTCAGCGACGGTTAAAAATGTGCACCAGTTGATGTTATCTGCATGGAGCAGGTAACCTTTTACATTTTGTATTCAGTCAGCAGTCACATGAATGATGAGGCAGGGACCAAAGCCTTTCTGAATGGTCTGGTTTGCAGTGCCAGCAGCAGGACATGTGATAGAGAAAAGTCCTTGCTCAGTGTTTTTCTCATGTCAGGAGAGCGCGAGAGGGAAACTGAGGCGTTGCACCATTCAGCCACCCCAAGGGCTAGCCCAGTCTTCCCAAATTTAGGGTGTTAAAAAGGGAAGGTTAATGAAAGATGCAGGGAAGGGTTTTGTAGTACTCTGATAAGGAAAAAAATACTGTTGTGATTAAGACTTATTATCATCATTAAGACTTGGCTTCTACTCCCAGCTGTGCCACAACCTTCTTGTGTGTGAAGTCACAGGGCTCCTCACCTCAAGCATACAAAGCCTGATCCCACTTTGGCAAAGAGCTCCAAGCTGCTGCCTGTAGCACACACAGGGAAGGACTTTTACCAGAGAGTCTTGGCAATTGCCACAGATGCTGCAGGATGGCGATGTCTTGCCTGGCTTCTATTTTCTTCCTGCTTTGGCATTTGCCTTCTTTTTTTGTCTGTGGGTGGCAAAGGTGGAAGATGCCAGGTGCCTTCTCCCACCCAGCCCTGCTCAGCAGAGGTAGGTGATGGCAGGGCTAGCAAGGTGGGGACAAGGCAGGCTTGCCATGGGGACAGAGTCCAAGCTGGGCAGTGAGCCAGAGCGATCACCAGAGTTTTGGTGACAGGGCCACACTCAGCAAGGGCAGAAGCCACTTGGGAGGAATCAGCCCCAGTCCAGCGTGCAGGAACAATGCATTTCTTTACTCATGAAAGACTTTAATGAACTTTTAAATTTGATGTTCAAATGATTCACAGGATGAACATGTTTCCCTGATAAGCAAGTAGACAAGATAGATGTATTATCCTGTCATAGTCATCATCAATCCACATTCAGAGATTAAAAAATTACAGCCCTAAGACAAAGACAAATTCAAACATTTCTAGGGAAAAAGCCAGTAATATTTCCAAGTCAAACGCCTTCCAAAATTACTATATTACAAGCAAAGTGATTCTGGATGCCTTGAGGACCCTTCTCAGGCTTCCTTGGCCTCCAATGGCTCCATCTCATCTCACCACAAAACAGTCTCTGCCTGCTCTCAGAAACTTATCACATTACTCTCTGCTTTCTTCTTTCTTTTAACCTAGATGATAACTTCAAAGGGAGGTTCAAGTAGAACGATACACATTTTTTTTCCAGCATTTTCAGCTGGAAGGCATATTCAAAAGGAAAATTCTAGCTTATGATAATTTTCACTGAAAATTCATTTCCAATTGAAAAGAAAAATGACTGAAAAATACAAATTATCTTGTTTTCTGCAAAATATTTCCCAAAGCATTTTCTCTAAATGGATTTTCTAGGAGAAAACCACATTTTCCACACAGCTCTTCTCTTCTGGTGACTTGACTGACTTCCCCACCACAGGCTGCAGCAAAGTCAAACCAAGTCAGGCAGAGGGACGAAGAATTCATCGTGCCACAACTGAAAACACCAAATGTGCAGCTTTCTGGATGAGCAGCTTGGATGCTGGATCATCAGTGGCACAGGAAGGACAGCTGGGAAAATTATACCAGAACAAGTCTCCCTAATTTATTCATGTGGCTGCAAATGCTATGGGGATGCCCCTGACACATTTTGCACCATTGCTTATTCCTACCCTGAAAATTTCTAGGCTACCAACACAAATATCACATCTCCAACCCTGCCATTTCAACATCCCCCCTGTCCACCTATCCACAAGTTGGTTACTTTAGAAGAGGCACATCTTAAAGGTTTTGTGGGTGCTGTTGATGAGTGGTGCAATCCTGCAGTAGCAGGTGCATGTATTTGCCAGCCAGCCAGCTATTCTTTTAACTGTTTCCACAACATAAAGAGCCTGGCCCTGCCATGCACTTTGTTTGTTTCTAATGTTGCTGGGTTGCAAAGCAGAAGTTTCTAGTGAAGTTGGCCAAAGGCAGCCAGGCACCCCTGTTCCTCTGGCTGACACCCAACCACCTTGTCTCCTCCTGGTGTGGCTTCCTCTCTCCTTTTCCACTGCTTTGGTGTCCTCTGATGGAACTCTTACCACTTCTTTTTATAGTCCCTAGTTTTTATCAACATGTAGTCAGGAGAGCGTATCAAGGCATTATCACACTACATAATGTCACATTTAAATAATTGTACTTGTCCTCTATTCTCCACGGGCATGTGCTCAGACAATAGCTTGGAACTTGTTCTGGTGGCTTTGCAAATATTTAATAACTTCATCGCTCGTCCTTTTTTCCCCACAACTCCCCAAAATACACTTATTCCCCTTGAGGGTCCATCCCATCATTCATTGCTCTAGAAACTCAGCTTTGCCTATGTTTTGATCATCCTGATCTCTTAAAGTTTTTATGCACCTCTGCAGGCTGACTCCCTCTTGGAGATGAAAATAGTCATGGTTAGAGTTAATGAAGACACAGGTATTAAAAACCCTGGGCAGATACAGGTATAGCTACTCACCCCAGCGATATCCCACTCGGCAGTGTTGTCCAAAACTGAAGCCAAGGCTTATCTTTTCGTGACTTCGCCCTTTTGTAGGAAGGGCCTAGTCCCTCCCCTGTGCACAAGATGGGAAGAACTGGAGCTCCCCAGGCAGTCAGTGCCGCCTGCTTTTATTTCAGCAGAGCTATTTTGCCAGCAAAGGATTACAAGAGCTTTCTCCAGCTTGGTTGGGAATAACTACGCTTCACCTATGACTATAGATTTTGGTCATGAGGGTGAAGAAACCCTTCAGGGCACAGCAGCTGCTCCTCCTGATACAGCCTTTCCTGTCACTGCATTCTTGCTCAACCCTAATTGAAATCAGTGCTGGTCTTTGATCAAAGAGGTGAGCGCCATTAATAAGCAAGGGATTAAACAAAAGTCAGGAAGCCTTCCTAATTGAGGGAACCGGCAATGGCTCAGCTCCAGTTTGCCAGATCCAGAGCTCTGTCATGGGACTTGAGTCAAAATACGCCGGCAGCACCAGTTTGGGCTCCTCGGGGCTGGGGTGCAGGAAGCAGCTACAGCCTCTGCACTGGAGGCTGCGCCGAGACGCGCTCCCAGGGCATTTCTGCAACATTAAAAATGCAACTCTCCTGGCAGAGTTGGCTCTTCCTGCTCATGTGAAGCCCACGAAACCTGCATAGCAAAGCCAAGCAGGTGCTTTTACAGAAGGGGGAGGTAGCATTCATTTGTAAAATGTCTGCAGCAGCTTATTTTACCTGCCTCTGCTCCCACACTGACAGGCACAAAGAAACATGTTATTCAGACATTTGCCCAGTGCCACCCATGGAGGAACAGGAGCTCCAGCAGCCATGTCCTCCCTGTGTCTCATGGGTGCTTCCTGGCCAGCTGTGATAAACCAATTTTTGACCCAATTTTTCATGCCTGTACAAGTTATTGCTCTTACTTTTCTAATGCAGCAACAACACAAAAAAGATCACCCTGTTTTTTTGCGTTCTGCTGGCAATCACCCTACTGCCATGGTGGTGGTGTGAAGGTGAGCAGAGGTACAAAACCTCAACAGGGATGGCACAGGGAGCTTATCTGTGTTTATGCCCAGTTATTTTCGGCTGCATCTCTGGATTTCCATTAGTGATCAACCACAGCAGCCCAACAGCACAGTTCCTGGGCTGCAGGTATCATCAGGTTTGTGACTTTAGTGAGATTAGAGCCCTAAACTTGCCACATTCACCACCTCCCTCAACGCAAGCTTTCTCAATACTGTGCTTTGAGATTGCCTTGTAGCACAAAGTAAATGAAGGATGTGGACACTGCAAAGAACAAGGCCCAACTTCCTTCACTGCCTCATGCTCATCCACACTGAAGTGGGGCTGCTTAAAATCTCCTTTTTATTCCAGCTGCCAAGACAGATCCCTGCATGATTTAAAGAGAGGAAACAGTAACGTGCACAAAATAATCTTTGAACCCCAGGATCAAAGCACCACTGAGGCCTTGGTGGGCAGCTGAGTCACCCACTGCACACTTGAGGGCACGGCCAAGACAAGATGATCCACCAGAAACTAACAGTAACAAGCCTGCAGAGATGGCAAACGATTACATGCTGATTCTTGGAGCTGCCTGGGGAGAAAACACACTGCCACAGGCTCGCTTGGCAGGCACTTGGTGGGTTACCCTCACACAGCAGGATGGGGACACACAGCTATTCCACCTGCAGGTGGAGGTGCACTAATATCAGAGCACGTAACATTCCAACAGCAAAAATCTGTAGTTTAAAATCCAACTGAGATACATCACTGTTGTTGCAGCACATACAGGCCAGAAGTTACCAGCAAAAGTGCAATCCAGTGAGTAAGCTTTTCATTCACAACAGGTGGTGTGGAGAAATCACAGTAGACCTTCCCTTTCCTCCACATTTGCAAAAGCAGTGGCTGTTTGGGCACGTGGGCTTGCCCTGCCTCTCTGTACTCTGGGTAGGTTGGTTCAGGACAAGGTATGCTTTACGCACAAATGGCCAAGAATGCCCAGTGTTTTCCTGTCACCATGGATGTCCCCAGAACAGGCCAAGATCTTCGTAGGATAGAAAAGATATGGTTCTTCACTCCAAAAATCTGGGTTTATATTTAACAAAAAGAGCGACATGGTAACATGCACTGGGGAGAGAGGGTGATCTGTTCCACCCAGAGTTAATTTAGGCACAGCCACAGCTGCGGCCTGTTAGAAGAAAGCTGCAGATGCACAGTGAGAGGTATCCATGTTTCAATTGTTGAGAACATCATAGAACAAACAAAGTTACAGTTAAAACAGTGGTAAGACCACCAAAAGGCATTTTATGAGGAACTCTGAAAATATGTGAAAGAGACAGTACCAGTAGTTTAATCAGTAAAACAATATACCATAAGTTGCAAATGAGACAGAAGAAGACACAATAAAAAGATATTAAAATATTATTTAATCATAAAATAGAATTACAACAGTAACTTATTAGGATGAGAATCTTTTTAGCACAACAGAAGAAGTACCATCATATATTTAAAGTAAGTTTAAAGGGAGAAAAATGATCGGTTTTAAAATATTCCATGTATTTCAGGAGTTTTTCATCCGTTCCTGATGAAATATTATAGTGGTGTTTTGGTTTCCAAGCAAAAGATGCTGAACACCAGGATAAGACCTTCAGACCAGTCTTGCTTACGTCAGCCCTCTCTAATCCATTCTGCAGAGTGTGTGTTTAACCTGCAAATGGATACGGTGGAACTCCTTTCACCCCCAGTCCTGTTATCTGTTAAAACACAGACAAAAAAAATTAGAGCGATAATTCACCATTATCAGACGCTTTCCTTACACAACTAGATATGTTTTAATTTAGAAAAGGACTGTGTCCTCCAACTTGACATCCCACTGTATTTTGCACACATCAGCTCATCACAGCTAGGAATTTCAACGCATGCTCTTTCTCTAAAGCTCAGTAATCACAGGGCAGAGTCCATTCCCCAAAAGCCTCTTCTCTTAGATACTGCTAAGCCTTAACTCTGCAGTTCACAATGTAACCTTCAGCACACACACACAGAGAAGAGCAGGGCTTTAAAACAAATCCCAGTGGACCAAATTTTTAAAGAGATAACATCATAATAATTAACTAGAAACTAAATAAAAGCAGATGCTTTTATCTGCCACTGATTAAGACATGTAAGTATTTACCCATCCTTCCCATAATAAATAGAAAATGCAAACAGTGTTGGGAGAGGGAGAAATACGAAGAGATGATTGCACAGAAAACTTGCACTATCAGCATTGTTACAGAGTTTAAACCCTGAAATATCTTCAAATTTCTAAATGCATTTAACTTTCTGTAACAGGAACAAAAAATACAAATAGCTTAAGATATATGACCAATGTTTTAACAACTGTCTTTTTCCAGCTTCCCACCACTCCCAACTAGTTTGCTACCTATCAGGATTGAAAAAATGGCCTTCTAAAATGAAAGGAGATAGAATCATTCACCTTGAAAATCCCACCAGCCTCCGGTTGCCGGGAAAGCCACTCTTTATCCATCCCATCAGTGGCAGAAGTCACAAACATTTCTGAATAATCCTTTCCTCCAAAACAGCAGGAAGTTGTTTTGTCTACTGGAAGTTTCACAGTCTGGAGTCTTTTTCCTGGAGGAAAACATGCATGATGCTTCCTGTTTGTCTACTTAGAACAAGAAATTTAAACAAATTATCACAAATAACCTCTGTGGAGCCAGGTGCTCTACAAAAGTGGGAACCAGGGCTGGGGGAGGTCCCATCCTGACTGGTGAGCACTATGACAGGGAGAAACCAGACTTCTGTGAATCCTGTTGTTGATGACGTATCATTTGACAAGTTTCAGTTTCAGGTATCACCAACAAATCCCACTCCAATCCCGGCTTGTCCTCTAATTAAATGCTAACATCCACAGCACAGACACGTATCTGAGCTCATCATCTAGGCTGCCCATGCAGTCAATGGAAATGGGATAGAATTCCTCTCTAAAACAGGTCACATGAATCACACCCTAGACCTGCTGACTTTTCTACTTTTAACTACAAAGGCAGCCTGGAGCGAGCAGACCTCGAGCAGTGTTACGGAGGCGCACCTCCTGCTACACCTCCGCTGCCTGCGGTTAGGGAAGATTAATTCCTAGAAGTTTTTCCTGAAATTTCAATAGTCTTTCAAATCAAGCTTGCATAAAATAGGGATCATGGGACATGTCTGATGTTTAAAGAAAACTAGAGCGACCATAAATAATACTACACATTTATTATGCCAACAAACAGCTACGGTCTTAACAACGGTAGTGAACAGATCACCTCCAGCCCTAACCAGAAAGCTGTTGAGACATCTTGCAGCAGGTTTTTCCAAAATTCCTGCTAATCCTGGGCAATGAGAGCCTATCCCCATTAGGCCCATTTTATGTACCTACAAGTGAATTTCTCTTTCTAGAAATATGCTAAAGCACATGGATTTCCTTATAAAATGTATAACTTCTCTGTCCTCCCAACTGCATGTGGAAAGGGCTTGGTCCCCTTACAGCAACTAACTTTAGTGATGTGTTGAAATAACTTTGATGTGTTGAGAGTAACTTTGATGTTAGGAACCCTAGAAATTAACTGACACCAAGTCTGGGAGAAAGTGACTGGGGAGGACATTCAAAAGGAAAAAATATGGATTGTAGGAAAATAGAGGCATGAGCCCCAAAGACAAGGGGATAGACCCTGGTTGCAGTTGTAGAGTGCTCTCAGTGGATAACAGTCTGGAAGATATAATTTACAAAGCTCTGAGGTGAGCAATGTCTCCCCAGAGTTTCAAGAAAATCTGCACCTGTATGCTCTACAATCTATCTAAAGTATTACTCTGTCCTAGGTCTCTATAGAAGGGATATATGTAGCAAACCTTTTTGACACTATGCAGATCAAAGGATATTAAAAACAATCATTAGGACGAGCTATAAAATATTTAAGTGCAGTTTAGATTGGACATTAGGAAGGTCCTAATTGGTAAAAATTTCTTCACTGAAAGGGTTGTCAAACATTGGAATAGACTGTCTGGGGAAGTGGTGGAATCATCATCCCTGAAAATGTTTGAAAACCATGTAGATGTGGTGCTTAAAGATATGTTTTGGGGGTGGACTTGCAGTGCTGGTTGACAGTTTGACTCATTGATTTTGGAGGTCTTTTCTGACCTTAATGGTTCTAGGATTCTAATTTAAAGAATAAAACTAGCAGGTCACTAAGTGACCAGAAGGTGTGAGAAGACTCGATAACATGAAAGTTACATATCCCCTGAGTCCTTTGCAAACCCCATGGCATCAGCCATCAGCCTTTCCCTGGAGCACATGCTCAATCTAAAGGCAGCAGCCACCTCTGCTAAAGAAGCCTAGACCCGAAAAGCTGCTTCACCCTGAACCTCAAAACCTTCACTTAGGAAAGATGCCAACAAACAAGTTTCCTCATCCCATGGCCCTAAAAACAAAGTCCAGGCTTTGTTATCATTTAAACCTGAAAATCCCTCACGTGCTTTAGATGAGCTCTTTATCTGTGGATGTATCTGCAACTGGCTGACAGCTATTCAAGCCACACTTAATGGCTATTGTGCATTAAAAGAGAGGCTTTCAATAGAATTCTCTTCAAACCTGTCTGGGTTATCTCCCTAAATAATTACAATTCACTCAGAATTCAGTAAATTGCAGATTTTAGGTATTACTTTAAAATGATAGCATGAGAGGGCAGGTAAGCATGAGATATTCACAAAAAAAGGTGGCTCTTTTTGACACGGACACTTATCCTGCGAAACTTCATAACACTGTTCCCTGCTATGGCATGGGTGAGGGGGAGACAGAACAGGTTCATGGAAGAGAAAATACACGGAGGAATACACTACCAACACGTCAGTACACATGAGTACAACTCATCCATCTGTGAGTATAGTTAAAGAATGGGAGTGCATTAGGGATGTACTCTGCCATCAATACTCTTACTATCCCTATGCATCTGCTTATGGACACGATTTCCTCTAGCTTTGCCATATGAAAACCCCTCCAAAAGGGAGAAGGAAAAGGAAAACAAGTGAAAAAAGGAAGAAAAAAAAGGTCAGGGAGAAAAAACCCAAAAAAAACCCAGGCAGAAAAAAGGTAGAAACAGTGAACCAGAGAGGAAAAATGATTGAATCTACTACCCCAGGAGGGTATTCAGAGGGCTGGTGGATGTCACCAAGGAGTGCTCTGCCCACCAAAGTGAGAGGATGTGGGTCCAGAAACAAGTCCCAGCACTGCTGGCACCTCCCAACTGCAGCTTCCTTCTCCTAGGGCTGGGTGCAGACTCTGCAGAACTGAAGGCTGGCAAGACTTTGAATGAGTACAGATCAAAAGGTGAGGGGGAAAGCACAGTCTGAGCCTCAAGTAAAGGTTTCCAGCAGAGTCAGAAGCAAGGCCGGTGCACGAGTGCCAGGCTCTGCTGTGCACTGCAGACAAGGCACTGGCGTCCCTGAATCCACAGTCTCACAAAACCCCAAGCCTTCTACGTGGCTCCAGATGTATCCCAGTTGCTTTTCTGCTGCATGATGCAAACTTGTGCTGTCTGGGATCTGACAAAATCATGCTCCCATTCTCACCGAGTGGCCTGGCCCCTTGTAGCCAGCATGGTTCAGTTTCCCTTAAGTGCTTTACATGTGTTTTCCACCCAGAGTAAATCATCCCTGGCACATCACTAGAGACCAAATGAGAGCAGCAATGAACAACAGACTCAGACAATGGGCACACCCAAGACATTACTGTGGGAATGATAAAGTGCTGTGGAATTCATTAAACATTTTTTAATTATTTTGTTGCAAAACTGATCATGTAAATAACTTTCAACAATAAAAAAGATGTTGCTGGCATCAGTGTCCTGTGGGACTTGTAATAAAATCCAGTAGGCTGTTCAAAATAATACACTAAGCTGAAGAAACAAGACTCAAAAATGGCTAAAGTCATCTTTCCCATTTATCAGTGAGGTAAACACTGGTCTTAATATTGGAGGATGCAAGAGGATGCTAAGTGAAACAATTCACAAGTAGAATGATGGTCTCCTTAATGACTTTATCTTTTCCAACACAACAGGTACTGGGAACAAAGGAGACTTATTTACAAAGGTGATTTTTGAGAGCAGGGACATAAAATTACTTAAAATAATAATTTAAAAAGCAAGAAAAAAAGCAAAAAAAGCACAGTTTTTTTTAAAAAAGCAGATATGCCATTTCCATAATGGGAAAAAAACCCTACCTCTCTTTGTTTTTATTTCTTCTTTTTGTTTTGTTTAACACAAAATCCCAGTCCATCTTTTGCAAGGACTTACCTGTCTCAGGGTCAAGACGAATCACTCTCCCACCATCATAACAAGCTACCCAGAGTTTGCCTTCTGTGTCAATGCACATCCCATCAGGAATGCTCTCCTCTTTTTCCAGTTTGTATATACTCCTACGGTTGCCTGCAGGGTAGAAAAACCACAGAAATGAGTGAGACAGTTGTTAAAATTTTTATCAGTCACAGCCCAGCAGAGTTATTTGTACTATTATTTTCAAAAGCTGTGCTGAGGCCCTGAGTTTTTTTCCCATGAAAGAAATAGATGGTGTTTGCTGCCCTGTTTGTTTCCCGAGACAGTTGTTTCTCAGCATGAAAGCCTGTGGATCAGTTTCTATCCAGTGAAAGTATAATCCTTTTTTCTGGCATTCATTTCTAGCGCACCACACGCATTCCCTATTACAATATTAAATGAATAACTGAATAAATTAATGTTTAGATATATTCATAAAATTAATGACTTGTTCTAAAAGCAGTTTGAATCATTTCAAGTATGGGTTGCTCCAGCTGGAGATTTTTCAAACAGTTTGCTGGAACGTGCCAATAATCACTGTTCCAACACAAAACTGACCTTCAGGTCTATAAACTGAGGGTTTACATAAACAAAGAGTTAGGAAAAGCATCAATTTCAAAGGCATACGATCAACCTAAAAACAAACAACTCTATCTGAACTTTTATCCACTGTTATTAAAGAAAATTAAACCAAACTTTCCAACATTGTTTATTTTATGCTCTGACAAATTCAATGTTTCTCATATGCAGCAATATTTTTAATGAGTTTCCTTTTTGCTCCTGGGGATTGTCAGACTGCCCACAGAAAGAGCAAGCAAGAATGAGTGAGAGAGAGAAGCACCCTATTTCCTAAGGAAAAATTCAGTTGTAAGCCATGGCAGAGAGACATTAGGACAAGGTGCTACATCCAAAATTACTTTGAATCCAGAGTTTTAAAACTAAAACATCAAATTGGCTGGGTTCTTTTAAAGCAAAATAATGCAGCCTGTGTACTCAAAAGCAAATTAGTAGTCCAAGTCACTGGAATTTTTCTTTTGCCCAAGCTTGTAGAAGCCCTTAAGGCGTTGTTTTGTTTTAAATTAACGAAGGAAGCTTTGGGTTACTGCTACCGTTGCTGCCTTGTTCTTTCTGCAGAATCTTCATTTAATAGCTTATATTTTAAAAAACAAAATACGGTGAAGAATGAAAAAATATCTAGAGAAGCTGGCAGAGGTTTTGCACAAGGCTGCAAGCTTGCTGTCACTTTGCTTGTGCTGCCAGTAAGAAGAAACACACAGCCACTGGAACAGACAGACGAGATACGCTTCGTCCTTTTCACTGGAAGATCAGATACACCTTGTGTTTGGTAACAGTAGTAGAGATTACTACTCAAACTGCCAGGCAATTTAAATAGTTTATAGTATTACCAAACGACCCTGACAGGTCTGAGCCAGGAGCCTACGCAGGCGCAGATGTTAACATGGTTTCTGTTGTTTTGCCCTAATGAGGTTTCTGGATAAGTGCTCCCAAAGCTCTGATCATCTCTGTGTAATAACTAGAGCGCAAACAAATACCACGATCTTTAGGCACAAACAATTATTTTAGAATACAACCATTCGTACCAATTTTTCCAGTTTGGAGGTCATAATCAAAGGCATCCACGGAGTAGGACAAGCTGTCAATGTAAAAGAAAGTTCTGTGATCCAGTGACCAGTCCAGCCCATTAGAAATGTCCACCTGGTCGAAGTGCTTCACTACTGAGAGGTCAGGGAAGAGCGTGTACAGAGAGCCCTGGTGCCTCTCCAGCACGGCGGGGCGGATCTCCTCTGCCATTGTACCTGTGCAGAGCCAGAGGGGAGAAAGCAGGTTCAGACTGAATGGACTTTCCTCCAGGTTTGGGGGCAGCCCCTCACTGTGATGGTGATCACACCGCCAATGTAGAAGGCAGCAGTGCAGGGGGCTAATGAAATCTGAGGAAGAAATTGAGTTAAAAGCAAAAGAAAAAAGTGGATTTCCAAAGTGCCTGCTTTTAGCAGAAGGAGACAAAACATAGCCTTTGTTCTTTTGTCGAACATTTCTGTGGCAGAAATGGTGTGCAGCATGATTCCTGCAAAATGTTTTATTCAGTCATTCATATATTAAGATAGGTGTGGCCAGCATTTAACTTACAATAAATCTTAAATGTCTTGTAGAGCTGAGAGAGTGGAAAAAAATTACCTCCTCCCTCAGAATGAGTCTTACACTAAAGCCTCTTTTAAAGCAAATCTCATCTTTGCAGGTTGAAATTGGCAGCCAAGACTGGCTCTTGAGAGGCTGGGTAAATGCATGTTAAGGTAAGCCTCAAGACCAAATGACACAGAAGCAGCACAGATTGGTGTTTTAAAAAACAGGACGACACAGCTGAGGCTGGAGAGCACCTCTGGAGATCATCCAGGATCACCCCCTGCTCAGAGCAAGGTCAGACACCACAGGTTCCTCCCACCAGTGCTGGGTGTTGAAGATCTCCATGGATGAAGACTCCACAGTCTCTCTGGACAACCTGTTCCACTGTTTGATCATCCTCAGTAAAAGAGTTTTCTTACATCCATACAGAATTGGCAGAGTTTCAGTTTGTGCCCACTCCTTCCAGTCCTTCAGTGGGCATCATTTTTCTTTTACTCCCTCCCCAGTCAGGTATTTATACACACAGGTAAGATACCCCAAGCCTTCTCAACTCCAGAATGAGCAGTCCCTTAGTTTTTACAATAATATTCTGACTTACGAAGAACAAGCCACACAATATAATAAATTTCTCACTGGAAAGTATTTTCTATCGGCACCCTTCCAGTATTCAAGCCAAGCAGCTGATAGGGAAGAGGCAAGGCCAGTATCTTAAACTAGGCAGGCTCAGAATAGTCAGCCTCTTTTGAACAAAACAGTCTAGATTAGACAGTAACCAGGTCATATAAAAGATCTGTAAACGGGATTAAACTCTGAAGACTGTGGAGGAAAACTTGCTGCATCTACAACTGATCATTGCATCTTATCACCACAACCCAGCAGGCAGCAGAGGGAGGAAGAGCCTGCAGCATACCTGCAAAATACCTCCCTGCGGGATCCACCTTCCCATCATTGAATCGGGTGTTTGCTTTATCCTTGTCCACTTGAGTAATGGTGGTTACCAGCTCCTCTTTCCACTTCAAAGCAGCAAACCTGGTTCCTAGGGTGATGACATAATCCCCAGACTTCCGGAGAGCCACGGAGCTCACAGGAGCATCTGGAAACAGGGTGAAATAGAAAAGTGAGATGTGCTATGAAGGGCCACTTATTTTCTGCCCACTTTAGACATGCAAACTGAACTCAGCTAAACCACAGGCAACAGAAATAACCTACTTTTCTACTAGCAAAATTGATATTTAAATACATAAAACCACATTATGTCATGTGAACTTGAGTATTACCACTGCTACCAGGAACTGTAATCACTACCAGCACCTAGCTGTGCCAGGTGCTTAATTGAAAAAAAGAACTATAAAAAGGGGGAAAGGAACATATGCTTTTTACAATAGCTTACTGTGTGGGCTCCCCTCTCTCCAAGGGAAAAATCAATTGCCACAATAGCTCTAGAGCAACTGTGTTTATCTAGCACAGCTCCTGTGTAAATGAGCCCTGCAGTGATGGGGGCAGAGTATCTCTGCACTGGGACAGGTCACACTGGGCAGGAGAGACATCTCTCGCACCACACTCTGCTGTGCTGCTCACACAAAGCTGCAGCAGCACCAAAAACAGACCAAGGAGTGGCAGAGCTAAAACAAAACAGAAAACTAGTAAATGCTCAATGATTAGTTTACACTCAATTGAGCTATTATGCATAAAACCTCAATTGCAAGTTATTATAAAGGAATTAGTAAAAAAACCCAGTGAGTGCGAAGATAACATTTCTGTAAAAGCCTCCAATCAGATGCAATATAAGGAATAATAACTCTAGGCAGGCCAACAAAGTCTGGCATAGTATTTCCTATACATGGGACTAATCACTAATTTGCTAATTTAAAACTGAAACATTTCTTTCATTTACAGCTTTGCAGGGGTATAATTAGGTAATACTTTCACAAACACTTATAACCGCCACCAGCCACCACTGGGTGCCAAGAGGAACTGCTCCTTGCCAGATGTTTGCTCATGGCACAGGATGCCCCTTCCCTTTGGAGCCGTGGCAGCAGTACCACCATGACAGAAATCTAAAAGCTATTTGCCCCCAGCACTGGAGATGCACGCCTGACTGCAAGCTCAGCTCTGGCAGCCCAGGCTGCAGGTGGTCTGGGCTCATTTACACTGGGGTGCCACTCCTTCTTCCCATGCCAGCACAGAGGGCAGCAGAGACCCCTCAGCCGTGTGTGGCACCTGCCACATGGAGTAATTTTACTGCTCTTGGGACAGCCAGGAACCACACTAATAAAAGTGGTTTTCTGTCCCTATCAGCAGCAGGGGCTTTCCTAGCAGAGCATGGGATAGCAAGTCCACTTTTGCTCACCCAGAAAAACGCCTGGGGCCATGGCTTAGCAGAGCCCTTCCTCCTGGGCAACACCCAGGGTGTTCCTCCGACCCTCGGGGGAGCAGCCCCCAAGCACAGCTGTCCACTGGAGGTGCTGGATATCCGGATGCCCCTACAGCCACAAGAACAGCTCCATACCTTCCTGACAAATCACCCCAGAGGAAAGGGATGCGTGAGGACACAGCCACCCTCCTGTTCACTGCACAAACCCAGCACAAGGAGTGCCTCAGCCCATGCACCCAGCTCAGTCTGCTGCGACCCCAGAGGGCTTTGTTAAAGAAGCACCCACAGGAATCTACTG
Source organism: Drymodes brunneopygia (assembly GCA_013400955.1). Lineage (NCBI taxonomy): Eukaryota > Metazoa > Chordata > Aves > Passeriformes > Petroicidae > Drymodes > Drymodes brunneopygia. Next base: position 115,190 of record VZTZ01040834.1, on the reverse strand, counting down.
ATTTGCAGCACCATCTTATGCCCAAGAGAAAACTGACCATAAGGTCTCCCCTCCAGGCCCAGTTATGCAGTTACAGCATTCCCCATGTGGAGTTAAAAGGGCATTTGAAGTTGTTTCTAAGCATGGGGTTGTTGTAATTCACTATAAGCTTTAATAATGAGTAATTTTCCTCTTAGTTTCCACTTTGGAAACCCACTACTATAATCACATGACATTCTGTGTTGTTTGGGTTTTGGTTTTTTTTGGTCTTTTAATCATGGCATTCCCAAAGGCATAGCTATTAATAATAGCTATTGTATTACTAAAGATAGGAAACAATTGAAAAAAAAAAAAAAAGAGCTACTTCAGCTGCTCTCCCTTCCACATCTCCAGAGAGGCCACAAGTAAAAGACTACACCTTTGGGAGCAGATCAAGTTGGGGGAAAGGCAGAGAGAAGCACACTCCCTCAGATAAGCTAAGAGGAAATAAGGTTGTGAAGCAACACTTCGAAAATTAGTATCAGGCCTTCTGTCATCTTAAAATTGGCAGCTATAGTAATGTGAAAGGCCGATAAGCCCAGATCAGTTTCTAGTGAATAATGCAAATAGCTTATAGGTAGGAAAAACTGATTTTCACCAGCATTATTGAACATGAAAAAATAATAAATTGTACTGAAACTACTTAAGGAGCTGTCTCCCAACACAAATATTTACTTTATCACATTCAGCAGTAAATCTGCAATCCTTTTTTTATGAGAGTTAGCATATCTCTTCCTTTCTGGAAGAAATACTAAAACATCAAGACTGTAGCTGGTGACACCACTACCTTAAAGTTTCAACTTCTTAAATCGTTATTGGAAATCTTCTTTCAGTACAGAAAATGTTATGAGCATTGACTGTTCAAATCAGAACTACTGTAGACACCCAGTAGGAACAAAATAGAGCAGGTTGTGGCCAACTTACAGGGAAAAGAAATAGATCAAAAATAACCCAGCAGCACAAAACCATAAGGGAAGTCCCCAGGACTAGGTCAGGTCTGTCTCTAGTGTCTGTGCACAGCCCCAGTGTGCTGGCGGCGGAGGAAACCCAGGCTGTAGGGAAAGGTCTGCAGACCTGAGCACCGTGCAGTGCTGCGGGACACAGCCCGAGTGGCAGCGCGCAGCTCCGCACACAGAGGGCTTCCAGCGGCTCCTTACCCACGGCAATGGCCTGCGCCTGCCTGGTGCCCGGGCTCCAGCGGCACACCTTCCTGCCCGTGATGTCCACGAACAGCAGCGCGCCCTCCTTCTCGTCCCACACGGGCGACTCGCCGATCCTGCAGCCCTCCTTGGCCACGCACTCGATCCTGACGGACGACATGGCCTGCAAGTGAATCGTCACCGCGTGTTACAGCCTGCCTGCCACGGCCTGCGGGCNAGGGGAGAGAAGAGCAGGAATAATGAATATTAGTAACTAACAATCACAACAAAGCGCGCCCCCCCGCACGCCCGGCCGTACCTGTTCAGCCGCGCAGGAGCGCTCCCGCCGCCACTCTTATAGCGGGCTCGGACAGCGCAGCGGCCGCGCCTTGGGTACCCCCGCCAGGGGCGGACCCCCGCCCCGCCGGGCTGTCCTGTCCTGCCGGGCCCTTCGGGATCCTCCTCTCCGTGCAAGGCCAGCCGGCAGCGAGGGAGGGGCGGCTGCCCAAGCAGCAGCGGCTCGGCACCCCCCCCTTCCCAGAGCTGCAGGGAGGGAAAAGACGGAGAAGAGTCTTTCCAGCGTGGTGGCCAGGTTTCTCAGCCCCCAAAGAGGCTGATTCCCGAAAGGCCTGGTTTCTACCTGTCTCCTTGTTCTGGGTGTAGGTGGCCACAGAACATCGGCCCTGACTTCCAGCATCAGGGATCCCTCACAGCTCCTGCAACAGCACCTTGCTTATCCAGAAATCCTGGGCCTTCAGCGTGCTCTATCCTCTTTTACTCCCCGTGCCGTACAGTCTCAAAAACTTCCAAAGGCACCATGAAAACAGCTGGCAGCAAAATTTGTAGGTACAGTTCTCTGTTGTGCCTGCTTATCTCCGTGCTATGCCCACTACAGCTCCCAGGCCTCAAGTCTCAAAGCAGTGGGTACTTTTTATATCCCAGCTCTCCGCTCAGCATCCCATGACATACTGCCTTTTGGAGTGGATGATCCCCATAGGGATCAGTGACATCAAGTGGCTTCAGTCTCACTGCTCTGTGCCTTGTGTGTTTCCTCCTGGAAACTCAGGAAAAGAAGGCAGGCACAGGCTGGCTCGCTGCTGTGTCCCCACAAACCAGAATTAACTCAGCTGCTCCAAAACTCACCTCTCCCCATCCAGACTCTGGTTTCCAGCTGGCTCATATAGCAGCCCCATTATTCAAGGGGCACTGCACTCCAGTGATTGCATAGCACCTAGCATGGTCTTTTGGGAGACAGTCCCCACACAGCTCCTCTTACAAATTTTATCTGTTCCTTACTAGACACCCTCCTCTTGGAAATTATCTCCTGTTGAATATTTTTATTTGGTTGCCTTTATTCATAAAGCAGGTACTCACAGCCCAGGCTTCACTTGGTCACATTTTTTTCTATTAGTGGTATATTTGGAAAGTTCATGGGCTATATGACCTACATGACCTTAGCAAACCCATGTTTCATGTAGGTTTCTTTTGATGAAGTGCTGATGTGATACTTATTAACTTATTGTCGCTTTATGTGAGCAGTTAGACTTCTATTTTATAGGCTTCCATGGTATTCCTTCAGTGCTTAGCACTGACTTTCTCTTTCTGTCCTACTGCTGCACGTACAACAAATAGCAGGATTTCATCTCACACCTGAGGCAAGCAAATTATTAGTACCAACACAGAAAAACATCCAGAAAAAAAGCACCACATCTCTCTCCTTTTTTCCATACATTTTACAACATGGAAAGAAGATAAAGAAGTTTAAAAAAACGCATGCAAAGAATTCATTAAATACAACTAAGAACAATTATTGCTTCTTACAAAGCTTAGTCACATTTACTGCTCTCCCATTGTCTTTGCACACTACGAGGCCATTTGGGATACAATGCAAGAGCTTACTGAATCCACCAGCAACAGGAGATACACCCTCAACCCACCTCACCAGTCTCTCTGCTCCTTGCTGACTTAGGCATTTGCCAGCATGGTTTGGAGGCATCAAAACAAGCTGTGTGCTGGCACACACCTTGGGAGAAAATTAACAGCTTCTGTAAGTGCTAGGTTACAACACAAACTCTGTGCCATGTATTTGGAGCTTGGATCTCTAGTTACATGGGACAGCACCCCTGCTTTGTCTTCTCTGTAATGGCTAATCCAGGCTTGTTGGAAGGTAGAGCAGGGAGGAATCCATGGTGGGGGTACCTTCACAGAGAGCATCATATGAGATCTTCTGCCAATACAAGTTCACTGTGGGAGAGAAGAGCACAGAAGAGGCGACTGCCAAAGATTGTGCTGCCTCGTGCCTTCCCCACTGGGAACCTCCCACTGTTGCACTGCAGCCACAGAGTGTACTTTGTGGCCTCCAAATCTGACTGATAGGGAGCTTCCAAAGGACACGCTGGTAGTTCAGCACTTATTCCACATGGTAGGAGGGAGCAGGGAAGTGGGATTCTTATCTACAACCATGAAGAACACAAAGAGTAGATCTGTGATGTGGGAGGCCTTGTAGGGCAAAGACACAGCCCTCCCCCAGCCTGCAGGTTCCCTGAGCTTGCCAGAAGCCATTACCCTTCTTGCCAGTCAGGAAACGCTCAGCAGTTCTGGAGAAGAGCCCAGAGCACCACAGAGCTGGAAAAATCCCCCCGCCCTCAACAACTGTAGGCAAGAAGAAGTGCTGGACTATTTCAGGCTCTGTAGAGACTGGGTTTTACTTCTGCTCATTCCTAGAAAGTTTCGGTTGTTCTCTCCTTTTATGAGCCTGATCCTGCCATTTCTTCATCTTTAGAGCAATCCTTGTCTTTTTTCCATCACCTTTAATCTTTACTACTGTTAACCCTCCCTCCTGCTTGAAGGTGGGAGGGCTTTAGGCCTTATCCATGGCTGGTACAAAGTGCAAATGCTGTATATCAGCTGTCTGTATCCCAAGAGCCGCCTCTGAGTATGGAGTCTGTCAGGCCTCCGTGGCAGATGGGCAAGGTGCAGCAGAGAGTGGTGACTGCACCAAGGGCAGTGGAGCTACTACCTCAGTGAAAGCCTGTTAAATCCATTAGGGCAACCAGGGTGGGCACGTGGGAATTTTCCACCAGTAGATAATACTGCATTTGGGGGTGCACAGATGGAGGGACAAGCAAAAAACACTGAGCAAGAGCAGAGGTAGAAACACAAAATCAGTTACTGCAATCAGTTGGCTGGAAAGCAAGAGTTGGCACTGCCATGCACTTGTTTGCAGCCAAGTACAGTTCTTGGAATTGGCCTGTGTATCCAGATCAGGTATTATTTGTTAGCAAGCAACAAGTAACTCCAGGAGAGATCAAACTGCAGAGAAGTTTCAATTGTTTACTAGCCTGGATGATCACAGTTGCATATTTAAACATAATAAAACATTTGCCAAAGTACTCCATTTTCCTGTTTGCAGATGTCTGCTTGGGAGAAGGTGGCACCAGCAGATTTGTGCCTATTGATTAATTTATGTGTTTAACATTTACCACTGTCACACAAGTTAATGCAGAATGGATTAAGAATCTCAAATAGGGAGTCTTTCCTACAAAGGATTGCACCAAATCACCATGAAGTCATATTGAAGTATTTAGCCTTTAAAGAGCAGTTTTCACAAAAATGACAGTTGTACCCTGTACTTATTATAGTTTATTACACAGACTTCTTTCAGCACAATTCCTTCTGTACTGGCCACAGGCTCATGAAAAAGCATCTCTCACTTAAGAATACAATGCTTAAGCAAATATGTGACCCTTCCCACCTGCAGCCAGTCTCCCCAGTGTTTCATGAACACCCCAACACTGTCACACATGCACCTCCAACTTCTTTGTCATGGGAACACCAAGAAGTGCAAGTTTCTGCTGCTTTAAGCCACCTCACAAAGCTGGAGTTCCCAGTCTGTGCCTCTCCAGACCTCCGCTCTGCACCAGGAGCAGTTGGGCAACAGGGTGCTTCAGAAAGCATTCTTCAGTGGAGCACAGCCAAGACATTTTTATGAATGCCTTACTTTTCTGCATGTGACCTGGATTTGCATTTTGCTTGCCTCAGGATAAAAAAAGAGAGCATTGATATGTGCTACAGCAGCTGCAAAATTACAGTCACAACAGAGGTCATACAACAGAGCCAGGACTTCAGGGAAAGGCAGCATCTCTCATTCAAATAACTGATTTAGCAACAGTGTTTTCAGTGTTTGCAGCTTACAGGCATGCAAATCCTTCTTCTGGCCAAATCAAAAATAAATTTCAAATTAACTGCAGGTTTAGGGTGACTTCTCAAAGCTTTAATTTACGATGTTCAACCAGACAATTTGAGAAAAGTCTGGTTTATGTACTAGCCATTTGTAACAAGTATAAACTACAACTTGCTTATTAATATCCGTATCACATGGCTCATCCAGTTTTCAGGCCTCTGTGCCTCCTTTAACCAGGAGAGATGTCTGGCTTGTAGAATGAATAACCAGGAAGAGGATAAAACAATGCCCCTACTTCATTTTAGAGGAGACAACAGAACAATAGCTGAGCCAGTTTAAAGGAGGGAAAGCACTTTGTTCAGGTTCCATTCAACCAGATGCAAATGGAGCCTAAAAAGCCAGTGACAGGGGTTCCCAAACCACTGAGCACCACCCTTCTGAGATAAGGAACTACAAAGGAATGCAACCAGACACCGTGGTTTCAGGTGAAGTGGGTGGGCTAATTTAGAGGTGTTTTTCTTCCTCAGATGACTCATTCCCCCACTAGGGCCTGCACTTCCCAAGGTATAACCAGAGCCATTTTCCCAAACGGCATATAATGCTTTTTCTTTTTATAGGTACTCCTCTTTAAGTCTGTCATAAGCTCAAGAGCTCTCAGATGACCAGGAGATTTCTTGATGGCACCTTCCTCTTATGTTGATGTTGTGCTACATTTTAAATTCTTCCTCAGGACACTGGCCCACTGATTTGGTGAGCAGAACAACTCTGGAACTGCTATGAAACTGTCAAAATACTTGTGTCTTGCTCCCCAGTGCTCTTTCCTCGGGTTAGGGTGGGTAGGGCAGCACCCGAGGAAAAACAACAGAAACCGGAAAAAAACTCTTCAGGATGCTTAAGCCAGAACAAACCATAAAGGTGTCATCATGGAGCCTACCCAGAGATTTAAAACAATGTATCAGATAAAGCAGCCAAGGTGAGGCAGGTACCCAGCTCCAAGGCTGCTGAGAAAGCAGTGGAAGGCAGGGAGGGTCTACCCAGCCTGAAACAAAAGAGGAGTCCCAGAGAAAGGGCAGGGCAAGGTGGATCCAGGAGGTTGTCCCAGACAAAAGAAGCCTACTGGAAAAAGAAAGATTATCTGGAAGCTGCACACACAGAGGCAGGGAAACTAAGGAGCAAATATCTGAGGCTGCTTCTCCTACAACCACGTGGTCACACAAATTTATCCAAGCTCTCTGCAGAGGGGTGAACTTGAGGAACAGAAATAGGCATGCACATCTGCTATTTTCAAACAACTTACCCAATTGATATGTAACATCTTCTTTCAGAAGGTTGTGCTTGCAGTCACTTTAATCCACCTGTCACATCCTGCTAGATGCAGTGACTTGGTTAGGAGCAGTGCCTGGCAGCAGTTATTCCAGAATCATCTCTGCAAGAGGGACGTATCACGGAGTTGCACCTCAGGAGTGGCACAAGTCTGTTCAGCCATGAAGCTGTTGTAAAAGGAAGGTTCAGAAGCAGCAGTAGCAGGGCATCTTTCATGAAACCAGAGCCCCGAAGTCTGTGTGTCTTCATTTCTTCCTAAGGAAGCCACACTGAGGCACTCCATTGTTTTCCATCTCTGCCCTTCCCCAGTATTTTTCCCTTGCATGCCAAGCTCCCAGGTTGTGCAAGCAGCTTTTGTTCTTTAATTCGCATCAAAAGCGTGTTTTCCTAACAGACGTGTCAATTCCCTGCAGTGCTAAACCTTTACAAGTACTTTACAAGTACTGGGATCATCCAAATTCCCAACGATCAAAAAAATCCAGTGGTTTCGCTGGATTATCTTGCAGCTCACGGAGGCAGGCTTTGAACACTGGGTCCCTCCCAGGTATCAGATCCACATCACGTGTCTGCAGCACAGCCTGTACACCCAGGCCAGGTCGTCAGAGGTACCACATCAAAATCAAGGTAATGTTTCAGGCTTACATTTAATAGCCAAACATTTGTAATTTCTCCTTCTATGGTTTTCATGGTGCAAAGAAAACATTCCACAAGTGATATACACAAGTTATAACTGAGAAACATTTCTTTTAGGGCAGAAACATAAATGCAGAAACGATGGTGCTCAGAACCATTGTGCAGCCCCATTAGTCCTTGGCCCATGTTACCATCAACAAGTAACCACACTCAGTTATTTGAAAAGACTCCATAAACCAATAGTAGCTGTTTCCAAATTAATGGGGACACCAATATCCTTCCTTGCCCCTGTCTTTCCCACATCCCAGCATCCCAGCCACAAGCAGACTGTATGCGCAGAGGGAATTAGAAGCCACCAGTCAGAAAGTCACAACAAGGAAGTCTGTTGCTGGTATCTGTTGCAAGATGCCTTTCGGGAAAAAGAAATCCTGGTCCTGAAAAACAACTGACAGTCCAACACTTACTGCTTCTTCTAGTGCTGGTTTTTCTTCCCTTCTGTCTGCACCTTTACTGCCTTTTCCCCTTTTTTTACCTCCTGTTTGCTTTTCAGCTGAGGGACTTGAGCTCCATTTCACCCAAGCTTTCTCCAGCTCCAGTTCCAGCCTGCCTGGGGCCATCTGGTCAGTCACTCCAGTCTTTAAGCCAGTCCCCAAGTGTTTTGTTGGCTGCTCAGCTCTGACTCACTGCTGCTGCCAGACCCAGCGCAGGCAGGAGGGTCACTGCTGCCTGCAGCACCCACATTGCAAATCCCACCCTTCTTGAAGGCTGCCTGTTGCAGAGCCAGTCAGAGCAGGAGGGATGCGATAGCATCAGTTGTGCAGCTACCCCAGCACCTTTCCCTCCACCTTCTCGTTTTGCCTTCTTCCCTGCTCTAGCCCAGGAGCAGCTGCTGTGGCAGCAAGGTACCTCACAGCACCGGCCTGTGGGAGCAGGGGGAACTACAGCAAAAGGTCGGGACAAACCAACATGAAGCCGACACGAGCCCAGGAACTGCTCGCCCCGCTGTGTCCTTTGCACACAGATGGCACCAGCAGGCTGGTGAGGGCTCAGCTGTACCCGGGGATGCAAGAACAGGGACCAGACAGAAGGCCTGGCTATGGCTCTTCCTCTGTAACTCACTTTGTCTGAGCAGGGAAAACCAGCCATACTACAGCATAAGCAAATACATTGAAAAGTGAGGCCAGGGCAGCAAATGGTCTGGTACATTTGCTCAGCTAGGCAGAAACAAAAGCCAGGCTTGCACTATTTGCTATACATAGCAAATTAGTGCTCAGCGACTCTTTTTTGGGAGGCTGAAGGGGAAGGGTTTTCCTGGATACTTAACTTGTTAAAGTATTGCCAAATCTGCAGAAATAATTTACTCCTGATGGACAACGTACTGATGAGTTTTACAGCCTGCCAGATACAGAGGGCAAAGCCCTGAATAAATCACAACAAATGAAAATATTGTTAGCAGTTTCATAATTTAATGAAAAAGTACTTGTAAAAAGGGGACATCTGAAAAAGACTGAGTCCATCTTGGAAAATTGAATATATATATATTTATATATATAAAACAAAATGCAAAAACACAACAAAAAATTGACAAATAAGGTTAAGAGGTAATACTTCAAACAGTTAGCCACCGAACGCACAATAAAAACTAGCAAATGCACTTTGGGGACAATACTTGAGAACTACAAAACCAAGGGCTCCTTCATATGTCGATTAAAATAATGTAAAAATTAGCAAAACCATTGCCCAGATTGGAAACAATTGAATTGATAACCCCAGAAGAGCATAAATGCTGCGTTTTGCTGAAGCACCATTTTCCCTCTCTTCTGTCATATGCTTCCAGCCACTAAATAACACAAACACTTTGCTGACCTCCCAGATAAGTGTTCCCAATAAAAGCTTCATAAAATTTCATGGCCAGTGAGAGAGGATTACTAATAAATATTGAAGGAGAACTAAGAGAATCAGAACCAGAATACAAATGAACAGACATTTGTTTACTTATTCTGAATGACCCATGGCTTAGAACACAAAGCATTTCCCATTAAAATAAAATATATGGAAACCTAAATTGCTACTGCATATTTACACCAAAAGAAATAATTTTGAAGATACAGCTCTAGAAAGATCAATTACACAAATATACATAAAATCAAGAAGTAAAAAAAAAAAAATTAAGATGCATGAAGCAAACAGAGCAGATTGGCCAAGTATACTTTTTCTTTATTATTTCACTACTGAAGAGTCCTCCAGCCCCTGACCTGCTAGTCCTATTGCAACTAGGGAGACTTCAAAGTTTAAAACAAATCTGAAAATGTCGTTGCCATTTCCCAACCTAAAAGCAATAAATTAAAACTGAAGCGAAACGAATTGCTATTCAGATCCTGCATAGTCATCTTCATGCTTTGGGGGGAACACCTTTTGTTTGTGGACAAAACTGAATCCTCAAAAGAGCTGCATGACATGCCCTACACAACCTATGGGCTGTTTCAGCCAGCGACGTGGGGACAGAGGATGTTGTGTGTTTATGAAACGTACAGCATTTCAGAGAAAAACAGTGCAGTTGCTTTGTTGATCAACACAACACTATCTGTAAAACAAGAAGTTTTCCCCTGTCATTGAAACAAACAGAAAGGGATTCACTCCTTTCCCTTCTCGACTCCTCAGTCAGTACTGGTGGAAATTTAATCGCTATTTAACAAGTGCTCATTTTAAGGGACGTACAAAAAATGTGATAGACTGGGAAACAGCAACTGATCCAGAGGTTGAAAAGCAGCGTAATAAAATAGTAGATTTTCAGCAATTAAAAAGCAATTTTTAATTAAACCATCATACTCCAAATGATGACTGGCTAAAATTTTACAGACCTAGATGCCAGAAGGCTCCTATGCCTGTGTTCAGGCAACTAGGGTTGAAAATCTGCACCTGAAAAAAAAAATTCAGCTAAAATTATTTCTAATTCAGCTGACTTTAAAAATACCAGGTAAAAACACCTCTGGATATGAAATCTCAGTTTCAAGAGGAACCTGGCATCACCGGTGATTGCCTAAATGTAAGTGTCAAATAGCATTTTTCTTCGAAGTAGTACATCTACTTTTGTAAACACTATCCACAAAATTAGCCATCTGTACTTGTTAGCTGGGTAAAATATTTACAAGTGCATCCCACAACAAGCATCTATGTACAGAGATTAAAAAAAATTGAAGTACTAGAAGTTGTATATTTACAAAATAAGCGAATTATTGTGAAGAGAAACACAACCTTCAGCAAAAGCAGGGAAGGGGGGCATGTCTAGAGGTCAGCGAGTTTGGCAGCACCAGCGACGCCTGCTTCCACCCTCCGCAGGGAGCCTGCAAACGCCACTGCAGCTCAAAGCCTCCTGCAGAAGGGGATCGTCACTTAGTAGTCACTTTGGGCCTGATCCAGCAGAGCACCCGGCATGTACTGGGATATCTGAGCACAAACGCTCCCAGGGGAAACCAGCAGGACTTCTCACATGCTTAACTTCCTAACACATCCACAAGTGCACTGCTGGATCAAAGCCATACTGCAGGTGCCGTAACAGCGCAGTTTCAGTGTCTCTGTTTGCAGTCTCTTGCAACACGTCAGAGCAATGCAAGGACTTCTTTAAAACCTGTCCACCACCACCAGACTGCCTCCACATGAACACGGTGCCTCACACATCAGCTGGCAAGGGGGAAGCGGTTTCCTGAATTTTAGCACAATTAACCGCCTCGTGCTCTCCCAGATGTTACCCGCTGATAAAACACAGGATTTCCACATGACTTTGCGGATAACTGAGCTAACCTTGCAAAGACTGCAAACCAGTTCACAGTTGAACAAAACTACTCTGATTTCTCTCCCCTCCCCCATCCCCTACTGCAGCTCTTCCTAACATAGGTCCTAGACTGTTTTCTGGAACCTTTTGATGCTGAGCTTTGCACTGGTACACTGGAATACATAAAGGCTGAATAACCCCGTGGGGGCTTCTAATCACCTTTGTACAGAACTGTGAGATATCATATTCTTTTTGTTTCTATTGTGACAGTCTCTTCCGAAGTCCTTACTTGGGCTTTCTCTCTCTGAGCTACTTCGTCTTAACCTCACTTGCTCTTTGTTTTCATCGCTTTCTGCCTCAGAGTCACTGAGCTCTAAGTCAGGACAGTACCCATCATTGTCCTGGTATGGAGCACCTTCAAATGTCTGCTTGCTCCACAAGCGATCTTTTGTTGCAAGTCTTCTTGTTGGCTTTTCACAGCACCGGAGATCTTCCGTGGTCCTCACGAGACTGTTGGTAGCCTCTTTAAAGGACCGGCTGAAATGTTCTATGGTGGATTTTCGGAATCCACTCTGGCTGGCCAAGTGAGCCGTGAGCACGGACTCTTGTTCGTAGGACGTCTGGCTGGAGCTGTCTCTCTGGCTCACATCTCCAGCCCTGCCCATCAGACCATTGGATTTGGACACCAGCCTTGAGTTCTCCTGCTGCACCCGCCCATTCCCAATGGAAGACTGTCCATGCAAAGCAGCCTGGAGCGCTAAAGGCTTCCCGGATGGCTGGCTCCGGTGAAACTCCATCAGCTGCGTGGGGCCAGAATCCTTTGCCTCACTCCGAGGCTTGCCAATCCCTGCCAGCAACCCGTTACTTCTGCTGTCATGCTGATACCTGGCGTAAGATTTTGCTTTAATTTCAAACGATTCCTTTGACATTGGCACACTCCGTTTGCTGTAAACAGTGCTGTTGTTGTCAGGAGAAAGCGGTCTGTTGCCAGGCTTCAGCGAGTTATTTTTACAGTCTCCTAATGCTGATTTGGGCATTTTTAACTTCAGGGTGATCCTGGGAGGTGGGTAGAACAGTGTGTTCTCTAGTGCACTTGTCAGGGTATGGCCTACAGGAGAAAGATATAAGGAAGCAGAAGACAAAAGGCTTTTTTAAAAAGGGTAATTACTTTTTTCATCCGTAACAAGTTTTATAGTCCATTATAAGGTCATGCAACAGTAAGAAGCATTTGCAAATAATTAGTGTGAAATTATTTTAGGACACTAAGGAGAATTAGGGATAACCAAACTGTTCCAAATTATCCACCGCTTTGGAATTTAGGTAAGCATTTAAATATTTCCATTAAAAACAACGTTTTTAAAAGCCCCTTTTTATGGGGCTTTAAGCCAGTGAATTGAACCAGTTTTGAGATATGACTGAAGTTGTTCCAACAAAGCTGTAAAAAAGGTTCATATTCAGTTTTGGATGAAGAAAAAACAATGCTTCAAACTGAGTTTCAGTTTGGACTTAGTTCAACTCTCTGCTTTGTATTATAAAATTCTCTAAGCTTTAGAAGTCTTTTTACCTCAGCGTGAGTTGTTTATGATAATACATGCATACAGCATCCACTGCAAGTATCAAGCTATTATAATAAGCATTAAAAAAGCACTTGTATTTGTAAAGACATAATACAAATACTATGTATTTATCTATACATAGACAAATGTAACTTAATAGACATTTCTAATAAAATGCATTTGCACAAAAGCAAGGAGCTTCAGAGTGCTGCTGCTTCCATAAAGTACTGGTCTGAACTAAAACAGTTAAAAAAAAAAAAAACCACAACCTTATCAGTACTAACAAAATCTATCCATGTTTAACGGGCAGAGAAAAAAAGCACACAGACTTCATTCTAAACTGGTGAAGTATGTATCTTGAAGGACCAGAGAGATCTTCATTTCACACAGAAAAATAGCTGCTTTTGCTATTTAAAAAAACCCCAGTAATTACACTTGTATGCATATGCTCTTCCTCTTTCCAAATACTGTGTTCTTTATTTTAAAAAGTTGTTGTACATGTGAAGGGTAAAGTGGTGTTTGGCACGTCTGCATTCCTAAACAGTTACTAGTCACTATTAATAACCAGAGTAGTTAAACTCTTTTTGAAGGAAGGAGAGCAACTGCAGATTTAAGGCTAAGAAATCCACACTGCTCATGAAGTGCATAAGGCACGTGCGAACAGCAGCAATTCCCATCAGTCACTCTTTCTCTTGCCTGAAGGAACCAACTACTGACAGCAAGCAAAAAAGCTTTCTCAGCTGGACAGCCAACCAGCAGGGCAGAGCTTGCTGTGGGGAACCAGTGCCATGGACCAGCAACCAAGAATGCAAAAACCTAAAGATCACCACCAGCTCATTTCTGCTATCTGGATGCCACAGTGATTGATAAGCAATAGGCATGTACCAGAAACAGCCATAAAATAAAGAAATATTCAAGTAAATGTTTTAAGCAATTAAAGAGTTCTTTCTGTGTTGCTACTTTGATTGACTATGGACTTGAAGAAAATTCTTAAAGGCATTTTTACATGTTAAAAGCACTAAGCAGGAAAATAAAGAGAATACACTGCTTTAGTTTAAATACAGTCAGGATTTATAAATATTTTACATTTATACGACTACCTGCAGCAATTTCCTGATTAATGAGTTGGACTTGCAAGTTGAAGACCTGTTCATGTACTTTACTGTGGGACAACTTCAGTTTCTCTCTCCTGCTTACCATGTAGCACAGATTTCTTACCTGTGGAGGAATAACACGAGACTTAACAGGCAATGAGACAAAAAATTCAGACATAGTTTAAGAAGTGTATCATCAACAGAATCAAAACAACATTACACACAAAATCCCTTGGTAAAGTTCTTTTGAGTATTACTGAACATATCTAACCAAGGCATTAAAAAAAATACCCTTTTTTTTTTTTAAATTGCCAATTCAACAAATGCCTTGAAAACATTTTGCAGGACAGCAGAATATATTTTCAGTTTGGCTGAGCCATTTACCAGTTTCTGTTTTGACTCCATTACATTGACTCATAAGGTTCAACAAAGTCAAAGACAAGATCCTGTTCCTGGGTCAGAGCAATACCCAGGATCAATATGGGCAGAGGGATGAATGGATGGAGAGCAGCCCTGCAGAAAAAGATATGGGAATAATGGTGGGTAAAAAATTGGACATGACCCTGCAATGTCCACTTGCAGCCCAGAAAGCCAATTGTGTCCTGGGCTGCAACCAAAGCAGCGCGGCCAGCAGGGCAAGGGAGGGGATTCTGCCCCTCTATTCTGCTCTGGTGAGACCCCAGCTGGAGTGCTGCATCCAGCTCAGGGGCTCCTAGCACAAGACAGACATGAACCTGTTGGAGCAAGTCCAGAGGAGTGCCATGAGAATGGCCAGAGGGCTGGAACTCCTCTCCTCTTCTGAAGACTGAGAGAGTTGGGATTGTTTAGCCTGGAGAAGAGAAGGCTCTGGAGAGACCTCACTGCAGCTTTTCCTTATATGAAAAGGGATTACAAGAAAGGCAGAGAGACCAGAGCCTGTAGTGACAGAAAAAGAGGCAATGTTTTTGAACTGAAGGAGGGTAAATTTACACTGGGCATAAGGAAGACATTGTTAACAGTGAGACACTGCAACACGATGCCCAGAGAAGTTGTGGAGGCCCTATCCCTGAAGTGTTCAAGGCCAGGTTGGATGGGGCTTTGAGCAACCTGGTCTAGTGGAAGGTATCCCTGTCCGTGGCAGGTGGGTTGGAACTAGATGGTCTTTAATGTCCCTTCCAACCCAAACCATTCTGTGATTCAGTTCCATATAATTCTACTTTTACTACTTGTTTGTGTTAATAGCAACATTTCCACCTAAGGCAATCGAGTAAGAAGAGACACAGGAAGTTCTGGATAAACACCTAAAAGTGCTTTCAAAACACAGAAACAGCACAGGGGCTGGTTGAAAGGTATCTGCCAAACATACTTTCCCCAGCACTCAGTTCCATCGGCTAAGAACTGGAATACTCTTTACCTAGAAAAAAAATTTCAAGATTCCTAAATTTATATTTATCCCAAGATATAACAGAGTAGAAAATCTTGTGGCACAAGAAGTTCAGAAACTTGGAGACAAGCATTTCAAATTATGAATCACCTCCACTCAGAATAAGTATATCAATTTCAACAAAATTTGGTGCTAGCCAAACATTTACCAAACAAAAAGCTTGACATGGTCTCTTGAAAAATAAAAAACAATCCACTCCCAAATACCAACCCTCCATCTGAGGCATGTTATGGGTTTTAAATTTTTTCTTAAAGTAAGCATCAATATCAAAAGCAGTCCTGGAAAAGATCTGAGATCGATTATGATAGATTCAAGGCAACAGTTACATTGACAAGTACAAATCTTGGCTCTAACAAGCTTCCTGTATTTTCATGTTGTTCTCTCCCCAATATTGTTTCCCCTTTTCTTACAACACCATTACCTCTCTTGTGCTTTTACTTCCCCTCTCCTCATCACATCTGTTTTATTTTACTACCTTTTTTACATTCACTACCTACCTCTGGGCACTTGAAAACTGCAGGTGACCACTACCCAACAGGTCAACCTAACGAGCAGCCTCCAAGTGGTAACAAGCCTTACTCTTACTTTTTGTTTAATAAAAGTAACATTTTTTCTCATTCAATCTGTATCACTAACTACTACTACAGTGGGTCAAATAAATTTTCTAATTTTTTTAAACATTTACTCAACTGAAGCAGAAATCATAGAGTCAATTACCAAATATGTCGATTGTGCATAGAAATAGAATAGAAATATGCATCTTAAAACACATGAAGGAATAACCTTTAGGCAAGTCAGGAAGCACTCCTTTCACATGGGATCTTTCATTGGACTGAGAGGGGCAGCTCCTGAAAGTCTCTGCAGCAGGCAGTGCAGCATATCAAAAGATTGGAGTCAAAGGCCTTTTTTTTTTTAAATATTATTTTTAAAATCATCTCCCTTCGCTTTCCCCATTCCCACTTTCACCCACAAAGAAAGACCTTGCTCACCTGCAAATAGTTTTTCAAAACTTTACAAGTTAATTCTTACCCTCTCTAGGTCCTGCCTTAAATGCATGAACATCCTCATGCGAGTATGAATGCTATCTTCTTTTGGCTGCACCAAGCCATTTTCTTCATCCTCCTTGGGAGGAAACAATGGTTTGTTAAAGTTACTTTTTCGCTTTAATTTCCAGTAATTGTAGATGAAGTCTACAGCAAGTTTAGGAAGGCCCAGCTCTGCTGCAACATCCTCAACTTTTACTAGTGAGTAAAACTCTTCTTCCAGCTCTCGGAGTTTTTGGGCTCGCAGGCTCGTTTTCTCACTCTCTGTTTGCTTCTGCTCTGACATGGTCTTGGGGTGCTCCTCAACATCAGGCAGAGAAATCTGTTTGTTCTTGCTGTGCTTTAGGCAATACGACTTGAACTTCACTTCATCCCCATCATCCAGGATAGTCTTCATCTCTAAGCTATGCTCAAAGGCACAGGTAACATGAAAGGCAGTGATACAGCTTTTCACGGAGCACTGCAGACAAAATGAAACAAAAAACCTCCATTACTAACAGTAGCACCAAACCAGAAAAAAAGGACGTAACTACCTCAACTACATGAAAATCCATCCCTACCAAAGCCTATTCCCTACACATTCTTAGAAATATTGATCCCTTTGAAGCTGGTATTACCCACTATAGTATTTTCTTGCTTGCAAGGCGTGTTCAATGGAAGGAGTTCTCTGTCCTTTGTTGATACACACAGTAGTGGCTCTTAAACATCTCAGCCTTATTCAAAAGACGGCAACCTAGACTATTTCCTAAATCTCTGTCTAGTCAACTAATTTGCTATCAAACGGCTATGAAGAAGCAGACATCTATCCAACAGTCATCTCCATTGTAAAGCATCTCTGAACACAGGAAGAACAAAATGCAGAACCGAAATTGCCCTTCTGACAGATTCACCCCTGCAGAATCACTATGGGACAAGTACGTACCTGAATGCAAGCACCAGTTTTCAGTTTGCATAAACTACACACTAGAGCCCATCGACTTGGTGGAATGTGAGACACCTTTGTGATTGGCTCCATTCTCTCTGGGCAAGCAATACTAACCTGCAAAGAAAAAAAAGCAACATAGAAAACAGTTATCAAAGGGAAAAAAACCCCTCTCCATTTATACCAGAAGAAGAAAACCATCCATTTATTTCTCTTCCTGCAAGATCTCCATATGCTCATACTTCTCAGAAAGGGATCCCAAAAGATCCCACATGCAGACAATAGTGTGGAACACTATCAGTTTAACCTGGTGACTCAAAGCTGCAATTATTCAAAACATCTGAGACAACTACAGCATGCCCTTGTTACTAACCAGTGTCCTAGTTCCAGCCAGGACAGGGTTAATTTTTGCAGTAGCTAGGAAGGAGCAGAACTAGAACCAGGCTAGAACCCATAGGTTATTCTATACCAGCTCACATCATTTTCCAAGGATGGGGGAAGGGCTCCCTTCTGGTCAGGTAAGTATGGCGTGAAGTCAGCGGTTGGGTAGCGCTGCCTCCTTCTGTTACTGATACTGCAGCTCTTACTGTTTGTTTTTCTTTGTTTTTCTTATTTCACTGCAGCTTCCAGTACACTGTTCTTATCTCAATCCATGATCTTTACCATTTGTGCCTCCAAATCTCATCTCAGCCTGCTGCAGGGGAGGGGGGAGTGGTGCATAGTTTGAAGTGCTTCAGCAGGAACACCATTCCTAAACCACTACCAGCTGAGAGACTGCAGCAACTGATACTTAAGTTTATTTCCATTCCCTTGTCATTTTGTTCTTGCTTTTGTTAATCTGTGCTGCTTGCACAGGTCTAACTTACAAAGTGCCAAAATAAAAGCCCCTCAGAACAAAACAGGAACACTTTCCTGAAAAGTTCCTTCTATAACATCCCTAGATCTGCTACGGTATCTAGTTCTGTCAACTCAAGGATTTGGGACTGAACCAGATCTATCAGTCAGCAGCCAGGAAAAGCCTTGCTTCCCTGCTCTGCCTCTCCACTGAGCACTCCCACTGCAAGAGGTGACCCTAATACACATTCCTAAATATGGATCAAATATAATTTGAGAAAAATACAACAAATTTCTCTTGTTGTGAAGTAGGATATATTGTCTTGTGCTAGTTTTCACATACTTAGTCTTGATGATCAATTTGTCTCTGGTAGACCAGATTACAGATATTACTAAAAGAAAGGAAAAGAAGAAAACAGATATAGACAGAATAGCTTTTCCTATTCTTTCTTATATTAACTTTCACATATCCATTGTGACAGAAGTTTCTCAGTTGCCTGTTGTCTATACAGGGAAATGAGGACTGTCCTCTATGATCTGGACACCAAAACAGATATATCTATATCTGTAGGCAGACCTGAGCACAGAAACAAAAACTTGGCCAGCTCTGAATTACTAACATGCAGAACTGGGCCAGTGTGAGAATGGCACATGGCAGAAGATATCAGTGGGATAACTGTCCCAAGAACACCAGTCTCCAAAAGCTTGGATTTTCACACTTCTACAACACTTTTTGAATTCAACAGCTGTGTGCCTTTGGCTGAACCAAAACTACAATGCTGATACTAGCTAGGAAGCTCTCCACACTTTCTAAAAACAATTAATCTGAATTGAGCAGACTTGTATTTCCTGTGGTGGGAATATGGGCTTCTTCTCAAAGGAGTCAAACCAAAGAATTCAAAGAAAGGAGGTTTCTAAGTCATGCTCTGTGGCACTGTGAAACCAGAAGAAAGCTGATGGCTTAAAAAAGCAGTTAAGGATGAGATCTGAACAACAATTATTTTGGTTTTTTAGAAAACTTTAAGAGCATTACGTTACAGTAATTTCCATATATTAACTCCACAGTAAGAGACACCCAGGAAAATCTGGGTTGTATGAATTAGTTTAACATGTGATAATTAAACTGGTGACTTTACAAGAGCCAGCAGACAAAGCTGAATTTCCTAGCTTCCCTTTAGGGGTACATCATCAATCACTTGATGCACATATTCATTTTAATACCTGTTTAATCTCTAAGGATGAAAAGCTTTGCTTCAGCAGACCTCCTCCTCAGTGAGGTAGACTTATCCAAAGATAGCAGTGCTAAGTCATAGTTGCTATGCTCAGAATATTTTTGCTACTCTCTCCTTATCATGCATTGCTTTAAGGATCTTTTAAGTAGGTGTAAAAAGCAGCCTTCCAAGTTGGATTACTCAGTTCATCATTCCCACATTAGAAAAAAAAAAAGTTGACCAACAGTTCTTGAATTAATGACATAAATTGACTCAAATAAGATAATGTTTGTTACAGTACTTCCCTTTCTGATCTGCCAAGTGCAAGCCCACATCTTCCAGAATATACTGACGTCAACCGGCTGCATGGCATTTCCAAAAGTCTTCATTAGGAAGACACTGAGATGCTTCAGAACGTTCAGGTTTTGAAGATGAACAGTCAGGCAGTATGTGATGCCCTCATGAGACAGAGGCAACAAACAATTTAACCTCTTGTGGCCTTCCTATAAACTGGTGGAAAAGTGACAAGAATGTCTCTGGAATGCCCGAGTAGTTCAACAAAATCATGGTCAGCACTCTTAAATATCATCAAATGCAGCTTTTTTACTTCCAAAAGGAAAGTGCCTTTCATGAACCTAAAATTGACCATGCTCAAAACAGCTGGTTACAAGTTGCACAGGTTTTTCTGAAGCAATATTGTACAAAGATTGACTGTTACCACTACACTAAGAGGCAAGATTTCCTCTAGGAATCAAGGGATTGTATCAATGTGTCAGGTTGTCTATATTCTTTTCAAAAAGAAACCAGAATCTGTAAAGATTTTTTCTGGAGACTGAGTAATACCAGCTTTCCACTGGGCTTCCCAGCAGGAGTTCAGAATTGACAGACACCTTTTTCCTGTCCCTCTCTGCTCCCTTGAATGTTCTCCCTGCTCCTTCCCCAGAGGAGACTCATAAGGTCAGGAAACATTTATATTGGAAATACTGTTCATTCAGCTTGTAATGCTGACTGTTGGTATTACCCCACTTTGTAACAGCACGAAGAGGCACTTACAGAGTCAGGTGCAATTTATTTATACTGGCCTCGTGCCACCTGCATGTTTCTGCAGAGAGGAGTCAAGGCAAAGTCCATTTCAACTTTGCTGCTCACAAGGGATCCAGAGAGCAGACGCCAACCTTTTCATCCCCCAAGAACTCCCATTCCAAGGCAGAAATGATCCATCTGCCATAACATGTAGTCATTTTCTCCACTTCTTCACCTTGCATTAGGTTACATCTTGACTGCTATACTCTGAAGAAGTTCTAAGAGTGGGAGAGAGTGAAGACAATGGGTTGTTGAAGCCTATTATCTGCAACTATTACGCACATGATCAATCACCCTGCTCTCCTCTGCTTCCCTGCTAACTGTGCCACCAATAGCTGCACAAGGATCTGCATCAGTGGCTGGGAAGGGCAGCCCAATGGCTTGAGCACAGCCACTCACAAAAGCTGCTTAGGACAGTCAATTTTATCTTTCTTCTACAGACGGGAGGGGGTTATGACTTTCTGCTTCAGCTAACATCACACTGACTGGCAGAGGACATACCTGTAATAGGTTATTCTAAGGCAGAGAAAGACCCTGAATTTCAGAACGCTCAATACAGGTTTTCTAGTGTTTCCTTTTTTGATTTTTTAATTTTAAATTTAGAATAATATCTTTTAAAAAAACATTAAATAGACCACACATTTACACTAAAGCAACGTAAAGGCAGAAGAAAAAGAAGATATAAACTAACAAGTACACTTTGGAAAGTAAAAACCTTCAAATGTCCCAATCATTCAAGGGAGCATAAAGAAAGCCTTTAAACAGCATTAACTCACAAGGAAGGCAGGGAAGACAAAACATTTTAAGACAGTGATGAATGAATTAATGCAAGAGAATACCTGGTGCAATTGACTGCAAAAATGCTAAACTACACCTGGTGACTCATGAAGCCTCTTTGAACCTTTTGCTACAAGACATAGACATGTTTATAGCCCCTTCCTCCCTGCATTCTGCCTTGCTCCACTTTGTTAGGGCCAGAAGAGGAAATACAAGTGCCTTTATAATTAATCTGTTTCTTTTATGTAGTTCCAGCATGCTAGTACTTTGGAAGAGAAAAAATATATATGAGAATACACATTTTTCTCTAAAGCATCCATCCCTAGGTCTTCAAACTCTATGTCTTTCTTGCCCCCTGCAGCACATGGACTGCAGTCCACTCCAGTCAGGAACTGACCTGCTATTTTAGTAGAGAATTACAAAGGTTTTTTCTGGGTTCTCTGGTAACTGAATTGTTTTACAAGTGACTACACACAAGTCGAAGAGAGAGAGAATGGATCCAAGAGGCATTTCCCATGCCTGCAGGCACACACCACATCTTCACTATGCCTGATACACTTGGTATTAATGTGGAGCGGAGGAGGTGTCCAAAACCTGGAATCACTGAATGGGCTGTGGAAACAGCTGGATTCAAGTTCTCCCACCCTGAGTGTTGTGCAGCAGCTTCTCCTCCTCAGCCAGAGGGAGGTGGGCAGGCAGGAAGCCAGCGTGTGCTTCCTGCCCTGCCATCACCTGCTTCCCAAACCTCACTGTTCCTCTTCTGCTGATGAGAACAGCAAGGCAACTACATGTAGAATGTATTTCTTAGAAAAACCAATCAGCTCAATGACAGGAGACCTTCCAGTCAAGAGACTTCATAAGCACAAAAGGAGAAGTGATTTTTTAAAAATATGTATTTTTCATTTTTTTCTCCTCTCTCCTCAAAGGTGAAAGAGATGCCAGAAACTATAAGCAGGCCTGAAAGGAAACTAAGAATTACACATTATATCCGGTTGCTAAGTTTAAAAAAAAAAAAAACCAAACCAAAATCTTAACATCTTCCTCAAAGTTGTGCACACGTCAGACCTGTCTGCACTTGGGAGCAGAAGATTGAGAAAATACTGTATCCTTGATTTCACAGTGCTGACAGATTTGGCTACTGCCTCACATTAAACCACCCACCACAATGGATTTGTGAATCTTACCAGAAATAAAACATAAATATTCCAAGTGCGAAATTAAACACAAACTCCATCTATACCTAAGTGAACTTTCTGTGTTACAGAACTACACTGTGATGCTAAACTTGATTCAAAATGGAGGAGGAAGTGTAAAACTTCATTATGAAACTCTCCGCATATGTTGTGCACAGATATATCAAAAAAGCTTTTACTTGTAAGGTATAACATGGAGATAAAAATTCTCATCTCCCCACCATTCAGAAAAATTTTAATTCAAAGAAACTTCAACTACAGATCTCAGCATACATCCCATAGAAATAATGCAGTGCAGGCAACCTTTAAACAAACAAGCAAGCAAACTCAGAAAAAAGTGGAGGTATTAATGCAAATTACACATGTATCCCAGCACACAAATTCATCAAAAAATATGAGAGACAATGAAGCTGCAGCTGTAAGATACAGCTTATATCAGTCACCCTTTCTAGCAGGTCACAGATACCATAATGACACCAAGAAGTGATTGCTGAGTAAATGGAGGTGACAAAGTGACTCATTAATAGAATATAAGCTGGACTCTCTCCCAGTCTTCACAGACTGAGCAAGCCTATCAGAATAAAGCTCAGTATTATGTCAAAGACCTTAAATCACAAGAATGTAAAAAGGTAGAAGATGGAACAAGAAGGAGGAGGACAGGACAGAAATTAGGTTTTTACCTCTGGAATCCAAAGAGCACAGCTCACATGTGCCCACTTGGTCCCTGTCCTGGTAGCTTTCATGGCACCTCCTCTTTTGGGACAGAGGAGGCACTGAGGATGTATTCCCAGGACACAGGTGCGACACAGCCAGCTCCCTTCAGGTACTTTTAAGATTCCATAGCAAGCCTTGGAGAAAAACAGATATTGGAATCATTGTGATAAAATTTCACACACAAGCATTCATATTCACATAGAGCAAAGCTTTCGAAAAGTAAAGGCACAATCTGGTCTTCACCTAATCTTCCTGTGATTTCTTTACCTTAAAATGAGTCAAGTGATCCAAGAGAAACAGCCTCAAAAGCGATAGTTTTTACACCTGTTTATAAAATATATCCATTGGAACAGCACAACAGCACTGGTGTTACAAACCTTCCCCTTTGCTTTTGGGGAATTTTAAATTTCTGAAGTAAACAACATAGACATTTCTTTAAATTAGCTTCTGTATCTAATACTTTCTAAAATCACAGTTTCCTACTGCTATAAACTTAATGCTTTAACACAATTCTATTTAGATGTGAAGGGATATGGGCTATTTGACTGAAAATAATTTCCTGCAATGTTTGTGGTTACAATTCTGTGTACTTTTTTTCTTTAAAAATTTATATAATATTGCAACAAAAATTACAGTATATGCTGAAACCACAAGATGCTAGGTTTTATGCCTATTTCCCAAGTTTTGCACTTAACCACACAGAAAATGAGAGATTTCTTAAGTTTTGCTAGGTTTCAGAATTAAAAGAAAAAAAAGGAAAAGAAATCGTTGAATTTCCAATTAAAATTCCTCGTGGTTCTTAATGGAACCAATGATGGATCCTGCTGTACATACACATCCCCTCTGCCTCCATAAAGTTTAGCATATCTGAAATCACTGGCTGCCACCAAGGTCTAATTTCACTCAACCACTCCAAACAGAAGTTTTATCAAAAGGGTGGATATCTCAGGAAATCTCATCATTTCTAACACTATCTCTGGTAATGATAACATTAAAAGACTCAATAGAACAGGATCATTAGTTGTAACCATTCTTTCAGATTAAATTTAGTATAAAATTTCCACACTTGCCTTCCCAGCCTTCTGATTATAAGATCTCAGATCTCAGTATGTAACATTAAACAATATCATAAAACACTGTACATTTATGTCAGGCTTGTAGGGAGAGGGACTTCCCTGAATTAAATGCATCGAGACTGACTAACCTAAATGTTGATGTGACAACTCCTGTAAAAGCCCAACAGGGGGAGCTGCAATCCAAATTTTTTGAAACGCTCTCTTCCTCCTCTGTGGTACATTCCCACCAGAATTTTCTGCTACTAGAGCAGAAGTAGCATTACATCGAAGATCATTATCTAGGGCGTTGGAAATGGACTGAAACTATTTTCTAATTTAAACTGATAAGCAAAGGATGCCTAGACTACTAACACAGTAATTTCACAATGTGTTTGAGCCAGGACAATGGGGTACCACGAAGGAGGAATTTTCTCACACTCCTCCTCCCCTCCACCTCCAAACTGAGTGATGACAAACAGACCTGAGGCTACTTACTGAACCAAAGCTGATCCAGACTAAAAATGAAATAAGTTGTTGATATAGTTAGGATTAGCTCCAGCCCTGACATGCTCTCCAGCTTGTTTCAGGCAGATCCAGCACAGGGAAGAGTGAGGGGCAAGGAGGCAGCACACCATGAACTCAAGCTCAGCTGTCAGCAGACAACCATGAGCCTTTGACTGCAAATCCATCATTACTCCTTAACATGCACAAGCAAGGACTGAAGCAGGCAGCCCAGCTGCCAGCTGTATTCCTGTCACTTGGCCACCTTACTGCCAACTCAGGCTCACAGGCTGCTTCACATGGGGACTCAGACCAGGTAGGCAGCTGGGCTGGAAGCCAGCCCACTGTGAGCAGGGAGGTGACCGGTTTTTTTCAGCCAGATATGTTTTCCAAATATTACTTGCAGTCCATACAAAAATACATTAAAAAAAAAAAAAGAACTTTCTTGGTCTCTTTTAAATTTATAGCAAAGCTCCCTTCCAGAATAGGATGCATAGAAACCACAGGATTCACATCCCTTTTCCATTTATAAGGATACCTTTACCTGACTATGCTGAGGCAGTGTAAAGTCTTGGCTACATCTGAAATACTATAAACATGAGCACCATTCAGACTGAGACCATGGTTTTTGCAGGTGCTGATGCCTTCTGAAAAAGATCACTCTGTTAAAGAGCCTACATGTTTCAGATGGCTAAAATCAGACAGTGTATATCTGACTAATTAACTAGCCAGTAAAGGAAAAAAAAATAGCTCTGAAACAAATGATCTCTAGATTTCTCACAAATAGGCAAGACAGTATTTCCTGCCCTGTTTATCTTCAAAAGTAGGTTTAGTAATAGGGGGAAAATGGTTTACAGTCACAGAGGAAATACTTGCATGTCCCAAAACCACACTTTGCATTCCTGTTAGACTGTAGCTGTCCACTTATTAACTATGTTAGACCACTTAATCTACTGTAATTGTCGAGTCTAAAAATTCACCTCAGTATTACACCACCCTTCACATGCAGAAAACTGCAAAGTCCTCCACTTAACATTTAATACCCACTCAAATTCCACACTTGCCTGGATAAAGTTAGACCACAGGACAGTGTCGATATTTCTGCAGGCACTAACCTGATGGACACAAATATTACACTTGTCACAGAACACCATATCGTTGCCATCTTCACTGTCTGGGGACCGGCACACATCACAGATGACGTCCTCATCGTATTCAATACCCAACCCTTCTTCAGTCTCGATGGCGTGATTCATATTCTCATGACAGTGCCGCTCCAGCACTTCAATTGTCTTTTCCACTGTGTTTTCATCCAGGAGCCCACATCCTACAACACAGAAAGGGAAGGGCAATTAGAGGACAGTCAGATGCTTCTGACTGAGTCAGAGAAGCAGGAAGAGAAAAAAGACAACTTCTAGCAACTAATGCAGTAGACACAGCATCTAAAAATAAAACCAAAATCGACTGGATTTTTCACTCACAGACTAATTATAACATTGTTTTATAAATACAAGCAGAACTACTACTCAAGTAGAAGTTTCATATAAACCACAGAGTTGCACCTGGAAGGAAACACTGCAGCATAAAAGACAGCAGTTGCTGGCTGCTCCCATACAACCCTTCCTGTACCTCCATCATTTTACAAAACACTAATGAAATCCAAAAATCACACACTGTGTTCTTCTGAAGACTAATGCCCTAGGAAATAAAACTTATCAAGAATACTTCATATCTTATAATGATATAGAAGCTGCACCACCCAGTACCTCTAAGTCCATTGTGATGGAGTAATCAAAGCATGATGA
The DNA here is from genome assembly GCA_013400955.1 of Drymodes brunneopygia. NCBI lineage: Eukaryota > Metazoa > Chordata > Aves > Passeriformes > Petroicidae > Drymodes > Drymodes brunneopygia. Next base: position 88,911 of record VZTZ01040834.1, on the reverse strand, counting down.
TTATTAAAAGTGCTTTTATTTTTCTGATATGTTTTAAAAAATAAAATAGTAAATAAATACACTGTTGCAATCCACATTGTCGGTTCACTTGGACACTACACATGCTATATATACTCACCACTAATCAAACTTAGTATAAGCAGGACCACTTAAAAAGTATTTGTTATGAGACTGTCCTCAGCTTGCTTCAGGACATGCACTGCGTAAAAAGCCTGTGATGATCACAGCTACAAGACATCTCCAAACTGCATCTTATCAAAATCCTTGATCAAGAATGATCATGATATTCACGGCTTATAATTTACTCAGGCCTTCAAACGCTGGGATATTCATGTAACATTAATTGCAGAGGCTCATATTTTAACTAAGGCTACTAATTGTGATTCCTTGTTACAAACAGTCAGAGTGTTCTCCCCCATGCCCTAGTACTTTCTCATTTCCTGAATTAAAAGAATTACAGAATCATTCAGGTGGGAAGGGTGCTACAGAGGGCTTCAGCCTCTGCCCAGGCTCCAAGCAGAGTCAACAGGAAAATCCAAAAAAGGCTGTTGCTCAAGAGATACGTCCAGTCATATCTTGAAAATCTCCATGGATGGAGATCTGCCCCCTTGAAAAGCTAACAGCATTCCTGTGTGCCTGGGAAGTTACTGTCCTTGCTTCTACTTCTTACATACATCCTTTGGCACTGGAGCTCATTCATGAACCCCGTACTTCACCAAACCAGTCTCCCAACACATCCACTTGTTTTCCTGAATGTGTAACTGGAACTGTCTTGTGCTTGGAGGACAGTGTTCCTGAAGTCCAGCTAGCTCTCTTCAGTAATTCCACTCTCCAGAAATACCTCCCAGATCCCAACCAGTTACCTACACCTAGAAATGTGCTGTCCTGAAGTCCAGGACCAGAAAAATTACTCCCCTCCTCACTCCCCTCTGGATCTCAGTCACCTCTATTTCATTGCTCTTACAGACAATGCTGCCATTGATTATCACTTCTCTACAGGTCCTTCCTATTTTATTAACAGCAAATCCAGGAAATGCCAACCTGTCCTTTCTAAAAGACCTACCATCACCCATGGAACAATACAAGCCACACAGGCTATTCCACCACAAATCAGTTATTCCAGTGATAATTCCAGTATTATTTTCCATAGCTCACTCTCTCATAGACCTCTATATCCACAACTTGCATGGAAAAGGAAGTTTACTTAGCTGATTTTGAATGGGCTAACACGTGCGAAACTTAAATTACTCCATTGAGAACCCAGCATGCAAACTCCTCAGAACTCTGAATTTGTAGATATGTTCCAAGTTTAAGAAATGGAAACATCTGTTTTCCCTTCACAAAATCTTTAACTTTTGAAGTCCTAAAATTAATTCCACCTGGTGTGGGCTTTTTGTCTCCTGCCTCAGCCTGCAGAAGTTGCACGTGATTTTGGATGTGAAGAAATTTTTAGGCACAACAGATAAAATACAAAATATTAACAGATCAAGAAAGTAATTACTTTTTTAGCTCCTGTTTATCTTAGCATTTCCATTCAATTCTCATTCAGCAATCTTTAAGAGACCTTACACAGCAGACTACTACTCAAACAGCAGAAATTAAGTGCAGCTTTTAAAATGAGAACACGTTGTGGAATTACCCATTTCTGTAAGCTCTTCATTTAGCTCCTGGAGCCAAAAGATGTCCATGTCATCCAAGTCATAGCGACACACAGATTCTGCTAGTTCCAAAATGTTGATGTAACCTGGTTCTGTGGGTTCTTGACTGGAACAGTGGATGTATTTCCTGGGTCGTGTATACAGTACTTCTTTTACTTTTTCAGCTACAACCCTGTGAGTGAAAAGAAAAAAAAAAGAAATACTTACAGCTTTTTAAGACCTATCCTTGAAAGACATAAAATATTTGCTGTAAGTGCAAAGAAAGCTGGTGTTTCACGGATTTTAAACTAGCCAGTAAGTGTAGTCAGGCTAGGGAGACAGGATTCTGTAAATGTCATTTTTTCACACAAAACGTTCCAAGGTTTACTACGTATACAGAACCCTTTTAAAAATGTAAGCCTGTGCATATGATTTTCAATTTAACAAATGCTACCAGTATGACAAAGCAACTGCTTCTGAAACCCACAGAAAGTATTATGCACAAAACCAATACAATCTTTGTCCTATATTCTTCCTAAATGATATAAGGAAATCTTGCCAATCGATCTCTTGAAAATACCAGCTTTTTCACGAAAGCTTAATTTATTCTACTGTAGTGTCTGTGTGCGTGTGGGAAAAATCCTCGCTCTCCATGTGGGATACACAGCCTACCCTTATTTTGCAAATGACACCTTATCCACATTACAAATACATTATTTTTGTTATGCAAGAAGCATTCTGATGCCAAGCAAAAATGTGAAGGGGAAAAAGTCATCCAAGAAGCAAGGGAGAAAAAGATTTGTGTACTCAACCTCTCAAGTATTTTCAGAGATAAAACTCAGTTTTTGATTAGTTTGATTTTGGAATGGAAAGAATAATCTTAACTAGACAAAAGTTCAATCTTTCTCTGAATTCAGTGCAAAAAGTCCTACATGTGGAAGGAAGCCAGAGAGATACAGAATGGAACAGTGCCATGCATGAGCAGCTCTACATGCTTTCTGGAGCCAATCCTCCACAGGACAAGGAAAAGATAAAAACTGTGGAAAGTAAGGCAGGAAAGAAGGAGGAGGCAGCTGTCAAGCTGTATCGCACATAAATCTTACTGGACAATCAATCAATTATCAATGTGGATTATCAATGTTAGCACAAACAATGTCCTTCTGCCATTCTTTGTCCCTCTTCACCCTGCTCATTTTTCCTCTAATTCCCTTGTGAGCTTTTCTTTTCTCTGGTCCAGCCAAATCTATAGCAATTTTTTTCCTCTAATATAATACTGCTGGTATGAGATGCAATATATTTATTTTTAATAACCTGGTACTGACAATAGCTTCAGTGGAAACTAAATTATGCTGGCTCAGTGTTGGAGTTGCTCTTTCTGTAAAGAAGCCCCTTGCAACTCTGAACTCCTCCCCTTGGTGGGCAAATCCATCCTCAAGGAAGCTCACCCCTGATCCTGTCACTATGGTTTGAGCCTGTTCTATATTTCCCCACCCCTGTGTTTTGTTATTAGTTACCCTATGTATCAATCTAAGTTCCACTCCTCTTTTGTTCTAGAAAGTTCGTTGTAGTATAGTTATTAATTGGTCATGTACCCCTGTTCCCTCCTTCCTCTCCAGCTCAATGGTCAAGCTAGCCTGGCTTTGCCCCTACTCCTCCCCTTACCTTGTCCCTGATTTGTTACCACCTTGGTATGAAAACTCCCACACAGCCTTTGTTCTGCGCTCTTGGGAGATGGATCTAACTAAGTAAACACCTGTTACTGCCTTCCCAAGAGTCTCTCCTTATTCCGCCAGCAGTCGTGGATCTGGGAAACCAACAAGAACCCTAAAACCCTATCTCTGGGCTCGTGGGTCTCTTGGAGAGACTGCTCTCCCCCTTCGACTGACCACTGGCTCGGTCCTAGGGACAAAGAGACACCACGACCACCGGCAGCCTGTCCCAAGGTTGCCCACGGTCCCGACACCGATGAACTGATATTAAATAATCTTTTTATTTAATAGCTCAGCACTTTCACTGGACAATTCATTTATCTTTGTATTGAAGACCACGCTGGCAATAACCTTTCTATGTTGAAAAACACTTTGTTTCCACCAGGAAGAGTTGCAGGAATACAGTGCAATATTTCCCTAGTCTAAACAGTGTGAGAGAACAGAAGATTCTTGATCTATCTCCAGAATCTGAGATCACTGAACTTCTATAATGTTAAGCAGCCAACTGTGGTGAGAGAAGGTAGAAAGGGTTAAAACATTGAGAATAACCAAAATTAGATTATATAAACAAATGAGTAATTTTACCAGGTATCAGTGATTACTGCATGCTCTATATATCATCATGCTGTGTAGGGAAACCTTTCAAGTAATATGCATAAGATATAGGTTTATTTTTAATTTATTCAACTCCCCATGCTCAAATAAAAAACAGCTTTGAATTCATAGCACCATGAGACTGAGGCAAAAAGATCTTTTTACACTCACAATGTAGATACTGTAACAGCGTGCAGACAGAACGAGATCTGGACTGAAGTGCCACAGAAATGTTTTCCAAATTGGCACTTGTGTGGTTTAAGAACATGTCTGAAGGCTGCTACAGCGAAGATTTAAATATAACAACAGAGAAAAGCTGACTGCACTTAGACAACTTAGTTTTAAGAGACCATCTTCTCTGAGTTGACATTTTGTGCACATGATCCATGTCTGATCACCAGTACCTGAGAGAAGGCTGTGGAATAGTTTCTGGACTGGCTGGAACCTGAACCCCTTTCTCCCATTCTTGTTTCCACGTGTCTGCAAAGACGTAATACTCATCAGGGTTGACATGGTGAGAATCTGGGAGTTTCATGGCACTAATGAGATCCTTGCGGAACACCTGCAGGAAACACAGAGGGAAAAGATGGATTTGAGAATGAGCACTGCACTAAAGAATGTGGCAGATATTTTTCTTATCTACACTGAAACAATGCATATACATTGATTCTTTTTAAAAGAGTACCAACACAAACAAGTCAATTTGAAACTATCTAGATTATTAATTTTTAGTGTATTAGGTACAGTATGAAAAGAAGTTTACATTAATTCAAAACCATGCTGCTGCCCAAAGGCTAATCAGAAGAAGAAGGTTTTTACAGGCAACCAGAGAGAGGAGAAAGGAGGCCTGCATCTGATTCAAGACTCCTCACCATATTTTCAATCAGCTTATTGCCAGTTTGTAGGCTTTACCCTAACGTAGGTACAAGGTAGCATATCCTTCTCTTTCACTCAGTTCATCTACTTTAAACTGTCATATTCATCATGGGCTACAAACAGTTGCCATGGCAAAACTGATGGATAGGCACTTGCTCGTTTATTAAAACCACTTGAAGTTTTATTGGTTGGGCTCTCTGAGATCGAAGATGAACAGCTGCCTTTGCTGGAACACAAGACCTGTATTGCTCTGTGTCTAAGCAGTGACGGACAAAATCCAGCCTCAGCGTCTTTCAGCAAACCTACACAAGGAAACACCACCCTCCTACAAAAAGCAAACCCATCAGCACCAAATCTCCAGCCATAACACTTGGCTCAAGAGAGTTAAGTTTCTACAAGCATGAAAATGTCAGTATCTGTCAACTACAGGTGCGTACAATTTAAATAAAGAGCTTATATATCCTGTGGGTTTTTTCCTCCACTGCACCAGTTTAATGTTCAGTAAAGCAAAACAGTGCCTGTGACTTGGTTTTAGGGAGATATTGCAACTACTTAACTGTATTATTGTAATGAGAAATCAAATCCTCAAAGGGCAATAAAGTGAAATGGAAATTATCCCTGCAATAAGTTGTGACGGGTTGAATTCTCTTCTTACTAATTCAGTTTTATAACCAGAAGAGTAATAAACTATCTCAGAGCCCAATATCTTTGTGTATCCTTTTCAATTTGACAGTACCAGACTGGTTATGCCTACTGTAAAAATTCTCAGCTCTTCTTGGAAATCATCAAGTAAATATTATTTTAAAAGTCTGTGTGCTGAACAGGTATTCAAATAGCTGCTGGTGACCTGGAACATCAGCATTACTGCATGATTTTCTACAACTGCATCTCATATGGGTGGCCAGGAGAGCAAGCTGACCAAGGGAATTCAAACCCACAGACTCAAAGCTCTTGTATTTGCTATTAATGTGTTATCTGCCTTGGTTCAGAACAGACTGTTCACTGCTGCCTTCTGTATAAAAGTCCTCAGGTACCTAATAGGCCTGTATTAAACTCTGAATGTCAAAGAGTGAGAGCATTGAGACTGCAAACATAAATTTTTTTTTCAAGCACTATATGTACACACCAAAAATAAAATGTAAAATTATTTATGCCACTTAAAAGGCATTTTAGTTTTCTGTGTTCCAGGTACAGAGCCAGGATTATGAGAAGCACTAACAGGGCACAATTCCAAAGAACACCAAAAGGAAAAAGTCTGATACAGGAGAAGTGCAATGACTGCTTTAATGACCAGAAAATGTATTTCTCAAATCTTATCTGAGATAAGTGCTTTACAAACTACCTTTTAAGCCACTGACAGAATATAAAAGTGAAGTACTTCATATCAAATCCACTATTTCTTAAACACTAGATGAAAAATGCTATTAAAGGCATCAGTATTCTGACTACATTGCTTAGCAGCAAACCTTCTGATCATCCATTATGTATGTGAACTGTATCTCTATTTTTAGAGCATGAACTTCTTCTGGGTTTCTTCTGACTGTTGTTAGTACTGATCACACCATCACCACACCACAACATTAAGTTCTCTGCTTCAGATTTCTACAATTTACAGTACAGGTACCACAGAAGGTCAAAGATTTAATCAATAAAGGTTGAAACCTAAGAGACTCCAAAACTCAGCTAAGACTTCTTAAGAATGGCCTGTTCATACCTGTGATTAACAGTGCAATTGAGGATTTCCTGCAGACATTTGGAATCATTACAATCTTTAGCTCTAGTCATTCTTTATTTCTTCACATGTGGCAAAGCAGAGTATTCCAACAGTAGAATACTCTCAGAGGGCAATGTATGAGAATAGTCAGTCTGTATTTCCTTTTTTGTGGAAGTAAACCAAAACACCCAAGGGACCCAAAGAGAGTTTTCTGACAAATCGAGTAAATTCTACTTCAGCTGTCAGCCTCAAGGCTGTGAACTCAGCCATATACACAAAGAGCAGCACACACACCTTCAGGATTTAGATAGCTTCTCCTCGTGGCTGTTTCTTTTCCAAGATTTATTTGAAAAACAACGCTGCTCCTTTACTGTATCCATAGAACAACAGCTAGTCTGTTCCACAGCACACACTCTCCCCTCTTGATAAGGACTACCTTCACTTCCAGTTAGCCCATGAAGTGCAGTGGCCATTTTTCCATCACCCCAAAGTAGCTCTGCTTCTTACCTGATATAAAGCACAACCCCTCAACCTTATTTTAACATCACCTGTAATATCAATATCATACATATTGAAAATACCTGAAAAATGAGCATGCCAAGGCTAAGGTAATAAGATATTGCCATCCAGAAACTGTGGTCCTCACAACAAGACTCAGTTGGTGCCGAGTGTCTAAAGTACAGGACAGAGAAAGGCCTTGCAGAGCTGAGCTACAACGAAGTGCAGCTCACAGAGCCAGCTGGGTACACACACAAGTGGGAAACTCCCCACCACTCGGACCATTCCACAGTAGTTACTGTGTGACAGTGGGATTTTTTAAAAATAATTTTTAGCAAGAGAGAGCATGAAAGTACAAATGAGTTTTAGCCTTACTATGCATGACTACTTGGTCTGAACTTAAAATTTCATTTTGCTGCCAGGAATTTTTAGCTTCAACCAAAAACAGTGCAGCACTTCTAGTGAATGACATGAATGAAATGTGTCTGCTTATATCATCGTCTCACAAGCTAATCTTTACCATTTCATTGAGAACTTCTATTACATATTTCATGCTTTAGAACTGGGGCCTAAATCTAGAACAAAAGACCTTGTTCTTCAGTCACATTGTGGTTTTAAGCCCAGCTGTAAATGAAACACTACTCAGCCGCTCGCTCAATGCCTCCCCATCTTCCCCCCCAAACCTGGTGGAACGGGGAGGAGAATCAAAATGAAACTTCTATGTTGAGATAAGAACAGTTTAATAATTGAAAATAAAGTAAAATACAATAATAATGGTAAATAATAACAATCATGATAATAAAAAGGAGAAAACCCAAACAAGTGATGCACAATACAGTTGCTCACCGCCCACTGACCAATGCTAGACTCTGCTCCCCAAACCCAGATCAGCTCTCTTTCTGGGGGTAACTCCTCCAGTTTATGTAACAGTTCCATAGTGTGGAATATCCCTTTGCTCAGTTTGGGTCACCTGGCCCAATTATGCTCCCTTCCAGTCTTTTTGGTTTTGTGGTTTGTTGTTTGTTTGTTTTTTTTATTGCATACATCCTTACTGACAGAGCATAAGACATATGAAAAAAAAAAGCCCTTGACCTAGGATAAACACAATTTACCAAACAACCAAAGCATCAGTGTGTTATCAACATCACATTAATTCCAACTCCAAAACACAGCACTGCAACAGCTACTGAGAAGAAATTAGCTCTACCCTAGCAGAAACCAGGATAGGTCAATATTAGTGTTTTGCTCTGCAGTAAGAGTCTGCCTGGGTTTGCTGAGGAAATGAGAATCTCCTAGTCAGATCTGCAGACACACTTCCATCTATAAAGTTTTAAAAGCTAAATTCTACAAAAATTCTTGAGAAATACAGATGCTCTGCTCCCCCAAAGCACTAACACACCAAGAAACAATGATATCAAAGATATGGTTAGTATGTTTTATTTGTTTTTCAGACTTCTGAGTCCTATTTGGAACTTATGTTAGAAGAGTATGACTGAGGAAAATTAACTTCTTATAATTTATTTCAAAATGCTTCACCAAAAGTCATGTATGACTTGAACTCAAACTCCTGGAAGCATTCTATGGAAACGCAATACATAATCTTCCTCACAGGACCCTGCTGTGCTTACTCTGAATAAATCAAGCCTCTGAAACAAAGAATACAAATCTGCATGAAGTATCCTTAGCCATTCAAGATATTAGGGAGAATACAAGTAATGCTATAGAGAATTACAGTAAAATACTAGCATTGAAAACAGAAAATGGTCTTGACAATAAAATGGCCTTCCACAAACCCCATTTTTGATGAACAATTCAAACATCAGATCTGCACAGTGTCAGGCACCTTCTGTTCATGACCTCTGCAAACTTAAAACCACATTAAGAAAAGAAAAAAGTGAGTGAAATACCTTTTCCAATATCCCTCTGCAAGCTACTACCTAAGCTGACTGATGCCACTGCTCATTCACCATGTCTTGCCCAAATGCACGTGTGAGAAAAGATAAATGGATTGTGTCATCTCTTAAAAATAAAACCGATACTTACTGTGACACTCTCTGTGCTTTCAGGTACTTTGATCAACAGCTTACAAATTCCCAACATGGGTAAGTCACCTGTCACAGTCATCTTGGCCATGACTGGGAATCACACCAATAAGTAAATTATGGGTTAACTGCTCTTCGTACAATCAAAGCCCACTTTATTGCTGGATTGCATGTAATTGCTTCAGTCTGAGGCTTCCCTTGCACGTAGCAGAACTCAGCAACAGGCTTTTCAGTTCATGCCCATCACTTAGAGAATCAGAAGACGCACTGCTCAGAAACACAGAGCTATGATTTTTTAAAAAGCAGGAGGGAATTACTATGTCCTGTCTTCTCTGCAAAAGTATATTAAATCTTTTACAGCAAACAGCATGGAATGAGGGCCAGCATCTTCTCTAACCAGATAACAGCTAGCATTTTCCTGGATTTTTGTGTTCTTCTCAACCCATCTCAAAGGCCAAGTTTGAAATTCCATGGTCAAACACTTGAGTTCATAGGAAATGTAAACTACACAAGAGTTTTTCCATCATGTTGAGGGTCAAATCATCTTTATTTTCCTTTGAAAGGATCAAGTAACTTTTATTTCCATAAACACCCCCAAGCATTAAGGCCTACTCTACTATTGTAGCTCTCAAGTACAGGCCCTCAGCAAATATATTTACAAAGAAGCAGGTTTACACCTAAAATCACCTCATAAATAATAAAACAGAATTTAAATTCTAATATGACATTTTACAAGTGTAATACAGCCACATAGTATCTGAGCATAGTTTATCTTTGTATGGGTGTTTGATAGTATGTGCAAAAGATTGCCCATTTACAGGGGATGAAGTTCCAAGAACAGAATTCAGCCAGCTCATACTGCAAAGGTAGAATTTTTCTTGTTAATACAATGCAACCTGGGCATGAAGTTTCTGAACTAAGGTACCTTATAGAGTTGCCTAGAAACTTAAGGCAAGTTTGTTTTGGGTTATGGCTGGTTGAGGGATTTTTGGCAGCAAAGTACATAAAAGGCAACATAAATTTCAAATGGAAATGAAACTACAGTTCCAGGCACATATACCAACTGGACTGAGAAACTTAAAATGTTAAAAATGCTGTGATAGACAGGAATATGTGTAGAATTAAATTTGTAGTTCTCAAACATCCACACAAATTGGACAAGAAAGGCAGTAAATCCTAATGTTAAAACCCCTACTCCCTGAAACTATTTTAATGAATTATCCAGGACTCAAGCAAATTAAATATCATACTTTTATTTTAAGCAGCCATGAATCTTCTAGCCTTCTTTTACAAGCATGTATAGAAGAAGTCAGGAAACTGGATATTAAATCAGCCCTACCTAACATCATGTCTCTGACAGTGTCTCATGAGCCAGAAGAATGTGCAAGAACATGTCAAGTTTCCTTCTGGTTGCTAATCAGACATAAGCTTTGGATTTTGGGATTAATCCTAACAATCAGTTTTTAAAGTGGTATTCATTTATACAGATTTTTAAAAGATCTGTACTTGCTATCATCTGTCCAATTCCTTTTTAATCTTGTTTAATTCTCAGTCTCAACAACTTCCTGTAGCAGATGAGCTTCCCAGCCTAATTGCATGAAAAGGATATCCTTTTAATTGCTACAGATTTTCTAACTTTTGCCCTCATTTTTCAATGCTCCCAGCTGCCTTTCCTCTCCAGTTCTTCCATCACAAGGACAGGCAGGACTGAAGCACTCTAGCACTCCTGTTTCCAACCCATTCATACTTTACTGTTATGCCTGTTTGTTCACTTCAAAGGTAAAACAGCTCAGCCTTTTCACAAGCAAGCTCTTCCACACCTTTCTGCATTTGGGTCACCTCTTCCTAAAGAGTTCAAATAACCTGAGATAGTATCTCAAAGGATAAAAAACATCATAAAAGTAACTGATGAGTAACTGATGGTTGCACCTCCAACCTTACATATTTTTTTTTAAATCAACTAACCCAAGCAGGCTAAAAAGTAGCTCATGGATAACACATGTTGCCTGAAGTCTTGAGAAGCCTGTACACATGTCCCAGACAATTCAGAATTTTCTAAGGTAAGCATGCACATTGTAGTGACAATCTCTTATTAAACATGGCACACACAAAGCAATATAGTTTAACCACGTTGCCCATTCATTCATAGACCAAAATCAAGCACTTTCAAACTGCAAAAAGAGTCCATTTGCTGCTAAGAGTCTAGTCTTACAGGATGCTTCTCAGGATCAAGACCTATGATTTATGTGGCAGTTAAATGACACTAAAAAGAATTTCACATACCCAAGTAACGAATGCAGACCATTTACTTTTGGAAGACAAGCTGCACTTCACATGATAATACAGTTGTCACAATCAGCAATGAGGGATTAAAAACTACTCTTGCTGTGAGAGTCAAAACCTTATTTGCAATGAGAGGTAAAATATTGCCATGTTTTATGGAAAGGATTTTTTAAAAAAAGCACAATGCTAACTTAACTTCTTTGCAGTTTCAAGAGAGAGACAGGATTGAAAAAAGATCTACGTAAACTTGAGTGTCATAAAGATCTCTTAGGCTCTTTTGTGACCTTACAAGCATAAGGGAAAAGACACGGTCAGTCATTCAGGACAGTCCAGCTAATGGGTTTTCCCTGCAAAAATGATTCCCACTACTCTGGCATCATTTTCTGCTGCAGCTTTCATGGAGACAGAAAACTGCCAAGAACATGGCTTCATGCTGAGCCAGACATCCAAATGCCTTCTACCCTGCTACTCCCACACAGCCTACTGCTGAGGGCTATGAGTCCCTCCTGTCTATGTTTAAATCCACTGAGGGACAACACCACAAATGGTATATGGCTAACATCATCACAGAAGTCTCCAAATCAGCTATGCCTTTGTATTACTGGTGTGCCTCTAACCTCAACATAGCTAATTTCTTCACAGTAAATGCTAAAGTTAACTGGATAACAATTTTTAAGCCACTATTTCAGTAGTTTGTGATAGATTATAATCCTGAATGGGAGCAGCAAGAAAGAGACACAGCCTTGCTTTTGACATTCCATACAGAAGCATCATGGTCTGAAGAAGCCTCATTACAGGCTTCCCTTGTTCTCACCTTCTTCTCCAAGGAGGAGACTGGAGTAAGTTGAAACCAGGTCCAACCCAGTAACATCCCTTCTGGATTGATACAGGCTCTGGAAATGGGCTTTGACATTTGCACTGAAACACGACACATCTTGGCCTGGCAGTAACGCCAGATGACCTCACACCACTGAGGCCATTCCCAAATCCACCTCGATTCTAAACCACCTGGAAGGAAATTGAAGGCAGAGCAGCCCTCAGATGCAGCCACTCATCACTTCTTACAGGCAACCTCAGAGGACATTGGCATATTTAGGTAAGTCCTGAACTGGCACATAAAGTGCTTGTTGGAATACCAAACCCAAGCTTTTATTTGGAGAGAACCCAGGTACTCAGGTTGGGCTGGTGATGGTAGAGGAAGGGGAAGAAAGCCTATGTATTCACATGCAATTTATTTGAAAAACCAAGGCTCACTGGCATGAAAGAAAAATTAATGTATGAAGACCATGAACAAAAATATTCCCAAAGAGCTATTTATAGCTTTGACCTTCTAGATTTTCTGCATCACTAACTCAAGAAACAGTCTGCTGCCTGGCAAGCAGAGGTGAATGAAAGGAGAGCAATGCCAACTTCTTACAGAGAGGCCTTGCTAAAGAGATGCTCTCAGCCTGGAAATTTAGATTTCTATCTAATAGATATTAGACAACTATTACTACAAAAGGCTTGTGAGATTACAACATGATTTTTGGAAGGGTGTGTAGTGGGGTCCCTTTTCAGTATTTGCTTTGCATCCTTGTCACAATTTGATGCATAAATAATCAATTTCAATGCTTTGCTGAGAAAAGCATTTCATATCATACACTTCCCAGCATATGTTTTCAAGGGGTTGGAGGAGCACTTGCTTTTAGCAGAATAAAAGCAAAAACAAAGAATAGCCAGAAGTCTTATGTACAAGAGGTACAGTACTACTGTCACCTTCCCTTTCATTCCCTTTCCAGGAGAACTTAATTTGTTGCAGGGATCTTTTAAATATTGTACTCTGGACACTCTTTCCAAAGCAGATATATCCTGAAGTTTGGGATTTCTTTCCTCTTTTCTTTTTCTTTTTTTTCCCCCCAGGACAAGAATCTTAAATCAAATATAACAAAGAGATTCCAGTATTACTAGAAAGATTACACTATGAAATAGACTTTTTAAATTTAAGTGCATAATCCAGATTTTGTTCTTCAAAGTTTAATATTTTCAAGCATTTAAGGAATCAAGATTTTGCCTCGGAACTGGTAAAGGCAGCAAAGATGATCTCAAAAAGAGGAACTGAAAACACTGCTCATGTTTGTTTCAATTCCTAGAAGTTATGTAAACAGAACACTTGTACATAGCTGGACCACATCTTCATGATTATTGTTTTAATGTACATATGCAAATAGGGACAAAATGGAGCAACCTCAAAGGAGGCTGCAATAGGGCAATCCCTAAAATGAAGAGATACAAGAAGAAAAACTGGATGGCTGAGCAGAAAGAAGGGATTGGTAAAGGACTAGCACCAAGGTCCATCTGAAACAGCAACAAGCCTGGCAATAGATGTGCTTCAGCTCCCATTTGCACAGCTTGACTGGTAACAAAGCTACTGCCCCGGCAAACATGAGCAACACTTACAAGACCTCAATAGCCACAAGATGTTTTAAGATTAAAATTCTTACAGAATCATAATCCTCATAACATCTTAAAGGCAAAAAGCTTAGGGGGCTTTTCTTAACCTTCTTGGTGGCTGCAAATAAAACGCTATGTAGCTAGTTCTAGCCAATTTTATTTTTTAGAACCTTTTTAGCGTTTTCTTTTAGAAGTGAGTTTTCTTGAACTGACTTGCAATAAGAATTTAGCTTCCAAAGAAACGACACATTCTGTATCAGTTACTTTGTTCTTATCAAACCAAACACATCTAGTTAGCAGCGTTTAGAAAAGAAGCATGAAGTTTTTGCTGAATAGATTAAGGTATATGAGTACTATCTACATATTTCACACAACCTTGCACAGCAGTAACCACTCAGGTAAAAAGCTGCTGGTATAATACACAAAATAACTTCTGAGACATAACTTTAAACTCCATAGAAATAAAGTGGGGTTTCTCAGTTTTTACAGCAGTCATACTAAAATTCTGAAGGACTCATCCAGAGGTAATGTGATAACAAGTAAGGTGAATTAGCTACAAGAAATATTTCTCCAATTTGCAGTTAGTACCTGATTTCAAGCCTTAAGAAGGCAAGCATAAAATCTGGAGAAGGCAGCCAACAAATCTTCCACTAAGAGGGGCTACCAGTGCAACGGTCAACAGGACGGCTTTGGGTACTGGATGGTTCATAAATGTCAATTTATTAAATGGGTCAATACAGGTCCAGTGACAGTGGTAGTAAGTGTCGAGGTTCTAACAGGTGGAGGTGGCAGGGTAAACAAAAAAGCTGTGTTGACAGTAAAAAGCCAAGAGTAACAAAGTGGCAGAGCAAACACTGCATATGCATTTCCTACCCACTCAAGTGTCCCACTGTTTCATTCTAAAGCAGAAAGACAGTATCCTTCCCTAACACATACATAAGAACCACTTCTCCGTGCCATGCTCTCAAATTTTAAGACCATACCAGCTTTTGTCAATCTCAAAATTAAACTAAAACTTCAAGGAAAGAACAAACTACATGTTACTGTCTGCAAAGGCTGTAAGTCATTTTGGTCCATCACACACCAGAGTTCCTATAATACTCACACAGTGAGGAAAATGCAGGTTCACAGAGGATTTGACAGGTAACAAAAGGACTCACGAGCAGTAGATTCATAGCTCACTACCTCAAGGCTTAGAAACATGAAAACTACATAACAGAAAACTACCAGTGACCAACCCAGTTATTACCTCAGCAGGCTTCTTTTGTTCATTTGCTGGTGTTTTTGACTTGCTCCTGTATTTAGAACAAGAAGAAAAGGAAGTGGAAGGACCTGTTAAAAAAAAGAAGAAATAACAAACGATCATTATAGCTCAGTTCAATTCATTTAATTCTTCCTGTAAAACACAAGGCACTCCAATCTCATGAATTATAATTTTTGACAAGATGTGGGCAAAAAAAAAACCTGTTAGGCAGTCTGTAGGCTTAATTTCAGCTCCTCCTGTTCCACAGTTCTTTATAAAACCACAGCACACCAAGTTTATGGGTACATTCTGCTCTGCCCAATACAAGCATGAGTAAACAGAAACAAGCAGACAGACTGCTTTCCTTCATTTAGTTCCCTTCTAACAAAGTGGAAGGAATAGTAAAACAGAGTTTGAAAATGCTCAAAAAAAACCCCCCAAGAACAAAGCAATGATACCAAAATGTGCTAATGAGAGATGCAAGAAACCCATAGTGTGATATCTTAGATGTTTCTGGCAAAATGTTATTTCAGCAGAGGATACATCAATGACTTGCAGCAAATAAGAGTCATTATGATGTATAGAGCTATTAGACAGCCACAGGTTTGTAAGAAACAAACAAGACCCTGCCATACAGGGTTGTTCTGTTTTGGGTTTTTTGCAGAAAAAATGCAAAGATACTCAGGTAGATGTCTGCCAAAGAACACTTAAAATGTAGCTTTACTGAATTGTTGAGCAGACCAAAGTGGAGTAGATCAAGAACCAGTATGAGATAACATTACAATCAATGTACTGATCATAATTCTAACATATTAATGCTCAAGTAATTTGCCCCCCCCAACTATTTTATCTTTGAAACTTGGCACAACATGAGACAACAGGATTATTTTTTAAAAAATAATCACAGACTAGAACTCTAAGCAGTAAAATTTCTCATGATTTACAACTTTATTTTTGCCATCTATGAATGAGAAAGATATTCAAATTTCTCTTGAAATTCTAAGTATACTCAAAACTCCCCTTATAAGATCTTTTGCCTTATTTTTCTCCTGTAACATGATTCAGAACACCAAAGACCACAAATGCAAAAAGAAATCAATCAATTTTTTTTTGAAATCTGCAGAGGTGAAATGGTTTGCCCTCAAACCACAGAAGAAAACCACGAGGGGGTGATAGACCAAAGAAAAACAAGCAGGTATTACTTACTCTCATTGTCTGAACTGTCACTAGTGCTTAGATGCCTGTGGCGTTTCATCCTGACGCATCCTAAAGAGAAAAAAAAAAGTTGATGGCAACAGTTCTACCAGAAAATCACCGGCTGCTGCATGATGCCAAGTTCTTCACACTGAAGGTAAAGCTCCTCTGAAGATGTCTCAGGCATAGAAATAATCCCAGTTCAGTCACTATGTTTTATTTCTGCAAGCAACTATTAGATGACAGTACTATTTGTGAAACTGAGCACCCTCAAAACCAGGTTGCCTCTGTTGGGCAGAGCTTGCTTTTAATTCTGCAGAAAGAAGTGCAACCCGCCAGCTGATTCCCGGCAGGGCATGAGCGGTGTACTGCTCGACTCAATGTCCCATCTGTTCAGCTGGAGGAAGAGTTGCCATGGTGGCAGTAGCTAGCTGAGAGACGGGTGGAGGCCAGGAAACAAGGTGGATGCACAGAAAGGCAAGGATTTAGAAATACAACACCTTAAAAAAACCTAAACAAACAAACAAAAAAGACACAAAGAAACCCAAAGGCATCCATACGAAGCAAAAGGCAGATTTAAATAGCGACAATCATGGAAAGTAGTGACTGATGCCATTTAAGTAATCTGATTAGCGTTTATTTCACAAGAAATGTGGTTTTCAGAAGTTTGAGACATGATCAAGAGTATCACTGAGAAATATTTTCGTGGCACTCCACCAGTTGCATTAAAAAAAGCTATTGAACTTTTTGAAATTCATTTTTGAACATGTAATGCTACAGAGAGAGGGGAAGAAGAAATTTCTGCAGCTCTACTTAATAAAACAAAAATCAAAATAGTTATCAAGCTATATACTCTAAACAAGTGCCAAGAAAAATCCATATACATTCTTATTAGTTCTGCCACTCTATAATATTCAATGTTACATTTGTTAAATAAGGTTCAATAACAGTTTACAATTAATAGCAGTAAATAAGAATCACCCCTATGTTTGTAATGGATTGAATGAGAAAATCAATAGAGAAAAAAAGTAAAAAGTAATTCTGCAGGAATATACAACACTTCTATTTTTTTTGTTTGTTTTTAAGCAGAAGATACGCACAAGTGGTTTACAAATAGCTGAACCTGAAATGTCTGCAGTATTCTAAGTGCCAGCCTGGCTACACCTGAAATAAGCAGCTTCATTGCTTAAACATAACCACATGCCACTAAAAAAAAAGCAACACAGCTAAATATCCCATTTGATAAGCACTCCACATTAGTTACCGCACAATGGATCTTGAGATTATCCAAATACCACAGGATAAACAAGATTTCCAGATAAGAGAAGCCTGCCCAAAGGCTTTGAAGAGATTGAAATTGAATTGTTTGTAGTAGAAGTGTTTAATTTAGTGGAAAATTTCAGCAATCTTTGTATTTAAGAGAGTGAATTTACTGAATCTAAATGCAGTGATCATTCGAAGTTGAAATCAATCCTTTCAACCTGTTATAAAAAAGACATTGCCCATACTCCTGAAAGCTGACAAAGGAAGCAATGCTTCCAGTTTTCAAGAAAGCAGATACAGAACTTCTAAATCAGGTATTTTACCTGGGGGGAAGACAGAAAGACACAGGACAAAGGTCATTTGCATAATCACTTAAGCAAGGTATAAAATTCCATTACCTAACAAATAACTTCATATTAATTCACCTTCTCACAGCTCAGGCAACATAGGGGAGACAAGGCAGCCATGCTGTATGTGCAGACCAGTGTCCATGAAAAGAGAGACATCAGAAATTAAATACACCAAACACCTCAGGGCTTCACTTCTAGCAAGCAATGTAAAGTATCTTGTACAGATGAAGAGACTTCCATGAAACTCTTGGACAAAAGCTGTTTGACAGGCAGAAGGCACTCAGGCCAGCAGGACTTGTCTTCATACATGTTTTGAGGGCACCAGACTTGAAGTTTGTTGCAGGGTAGTGAAGGCATGTCTAGAAGACTACTTTCATATTGTCAATTTGTGAAACTTAAAGGCATGGATTTTCACCAAGAGCAAATAAAATTGTACTGCCTGTTTGAGAGCTTGCACTCCAGGCCAAACTCAGCCCCTTGGAGCATGCAACTCTCCCTAAAAAACACAGTTTCTGCCCCTAACTGATCTGCTGGCAGGCTTCATTTCCAAACAACCTGGCTTAGAGACCATCAGGTGTAAGACTTTACGAGACAACAAAAAGAAGTACCTAGGTGAGCTGAGCAGTATTTCCCACTTCTATTCCTCAGCAAGAAACAGAAGTGCTTGCTGCTTGCTTTGGTTTTATGTTCAGGTGAATTTTTGAGCAATTGTTAAAAGGTGCTGAAAGTTTATGGCAGGTGATTCCCATCTCTTAAAGTCTATATAAACATGCAGCAATAAAACCTTTTCACTCTGTACAAAGGACAGCTATCTGCAGAGCATAACATGAGCATTCAATTAAAGCAGGGTCAAACATGAGGTTGAGAGAGACAACTACAGGACAGAACACCCAGGAAGCCTGGACTTTTGCCTAGGCAACTGGGAAAGAAGGGCAGAGATGCCTATACTTCAAAGACAGCTTAGACAGAAATGGCAAGTGTAACAAAAACTTTAGAACAGAAAGCACACCTCTGCCAACAACTCCATGAGAGTGGAAAAACAAACAAACAAACACACACTAAACAAAAGTAACAAGCTGTTATTTAAGAACTGGATTTGTAGCAGCTCAGGCAAGAGATTTACACCTCCACGATAGCAGACAGAAAAAGTAGTCACTGAGGGCAAAAAGCCCTGAATAGTAATAGTGCTGGATTCCTGCATTATTTTTTTCAGCAATATTAACCACATCAACAGTGAATAAAAATCCACAGAGTTAAAACAAATTACAAGTGTTCTGTGTTTGGTAAGACAGGGTATTTAAGTAACTAACAGGCTACAAATTCACCATATGTCTCCACACGATGCAGGAGGACTCAGAGCCTCAGCACCATTCAGCAGAGACCATCTCTACAGTGGATTTCACTTTTCTTTTGAACAGAGAACCCCTTTGCTGTACCCTTGTGTACACTGGGACTGCCACACAACTTCCAGCTCATTTCCACCCCAAAGCATGAGGGCTCACCAGAAAAGCTCACTGATAATGATGCTTCCATTCCCTAGACACTAGAGAGGGATCCCAAAGTAACATCCATTCAGTGGGAAAGCTCCTGCCTCACTTCATCTGCCTCTGAAGAATGGAGAAGAATCAGAAGCTGCTCAATTCAGAAAAACAGGGGACATCCCACTCCTTCCCCCCCACCATGAAAATTGCTGTTAACCTTTCCCAGCTTCCAAAATCCAAAATCCCCAAAGCAGACTGGCATCCTTCAGTTTGTCCAGGCATTTTGCAAACGGGCATGCTGAACTTCCTGTCTGAACAGATTTAAGTTTTAGCATTTAAACTTTCTAGTAGTTCCAATGTACAAGTTAGGGGAGCATAAAGAAACTCAAGACTGAAACGTTGTTGCAGAGCAGAAGAGATGTGGCTTCACCACTCCCCAAAATGCCCGGAGAAAATCCTTGTTTCTCAGTCACTGGATCATGATTCTCACTACCTTAGAAAGTAACTAGTTTTGACTATGGACATGAAGACTGTAAAGGCATTATAGGCAAGCACAGATTACCTCAAAAATGAGCCTTAAAAACACAAACGTAATATACTAATATACTTTTTTAATCCACAGAGGGACAAACACCTTATCAGTCACTTGTATGACAACAAAATTCTAAAGATGCTCACCTTCACGGATCTTCCAAATGAAAACTGAAAAACAGAAGTAGCAGTAACAAATCATCATGTCACAAGGAAAAAGTTGTTCAACTCTCCAGGCAATTACTATAATGAAATATTTGCTGGCATCATTTTTAATATGAATTACTACAGTTATTTCTAAATTTGAACCATATTCTGCACCTGTTGCACTTCTGACTTGCCAAGCCATGGCTGCACATTTATGCCCAATCTGCTTGAAACAGCTTAAGACATGAACTACAACTTAAAAAAAGAGAAGTCTGCCTCACTCGCTGCTGTCACCTTAACAACTGAACACAGGTGAAGATGCCTTGAACCCTTTTTTGTGTTTAAGCAGAAAACAACCCCAGGAAAACCTCAGCCACAGACAGCAACATTGCACTGCCATTTTCCCTGGCTTCCAGAAGGCTACTGAACATATCAGGAATTTTGCCCTGGAGACAGAATCAATGCTTGTATCCAACACATCACTGCCAAGGATGTGTCTCAAGGAAAGCCAGGAAAAGGCCACCCTGCGCTCCTCTGGCTGAAATTAAAACATGGATCCCAAGCTAAGAGGAATCAACATCTCAGCCAGCATGTGCAAGAATCTTAAGACAGTAACACTGATATTTCCAAAAATCTAAGGAATATGTTTTGTAATTAATGATTATTAAGTTATGTTTGCTCTTTTTTGCTTATTCACAAGTATCTGCACTGCTAAAGTGAACAAGAAGCAGGCACTCGCCTCTACCACCATTCTTTCCTGCCCCTGAGGAAAACCAGTGTTGCACTGATTTAAGGCACTTCCCACTTTTGAAAAGCTAGCTACCATGGATTACTCACAAAAATCACTCAAGCAGCGCATGTAAGTAGCAGACAGGTAATAAAATTTCAGAGCCTTATCCAAAACAAAAACCCATTTCAAATACCTGCAGAAACCAGACAAACAAATATCTTTTAATTTTCAATTTGCATTGGAGTAAACAAATAAATTTACCAAATAAACTACTACATTTAGCCTCTTTTTCTAATGCATTCCTCTGGATAGTTCTTCAGTAAAAAGGATGAGATATCACAGAGTCTGAATTTGTACAGCATATTAGGCAAGACATCAGTGACAAGCACACAAAACGAATCCGTAAAGCCAGCCAAGATTTCTGAACAGAACAGTATCTCCAAGGAATAGCAGTGCTTCCTGGCTTCAGTTTGTTGCAGACAAAGGTTAAACACATCCATACGCTACTTGGTACCTGTTAGGACCTATAGAGATGGAAAAAACAGAACCAGAAAATTCAAGAAACTGTTAAGCAAATATATCCTAGACCTGTGAGATTTTACTTCTTCACATCTTAAAATAGCCTGACAAAAATGGAACTGGCCACAACACTATGGAAATTTTCAAGTGGGACAAAAAGTAACCTACTTTATTTTATTAAAAACAGCATCTATGTATAAAAACCAAATGACAAGCTACATGCAAATTTCAGATTAAAATTCTGTACTTACATTTTTACAATATGGCTTGTCTACAAAAAAAAAAAGGCAGAGGCAGTAGGTAGCAATTTCCAAGTCTCCAAAATGTGGTTTATGTAACTGTTAAATTTAGATTAGGAAGCAAATTATCTTGAAAGGTCTCCAGGAAATGTAGTACAGTAAAACCATTTAAATAGGTCAGATTTCATAGTCAACTGCCAGGGAAATTACGAAATATGAATAGAGTTAATACAACCTTTCAAATAACTAGCGGAAGAGAGATCACTCATGTTTGGGTTTTTTATTATTATTTTTTAATATCCTACCCAATCTCACAAAAAGGCTATATAAACTGGAAAAAATACTCACTTAGAACTTGATGTAGCAATATCTGTTACACTGAAAAGTTTTGAAAGTTTAAACAATTCACAGAAGAGGATGTTCAGCAAACAAAGTAACAACCTTACGAATCCTGTGATTGCTTTTTTGTTTCATTCTAACCAGAAAAAATCCTAAAAATTTGTAGTATATTCCTGCTTTACTCAAGAAGTCCATAACAGTGACCATATCTATCCTAGTCTCCCCTAACTCCCAAAATAAAATAATGAATTATTTTCTGAAGATTGTTTTGAGCCTATCACAAAATAAATTTTTTCTTGCTACTATTTCATATTAAGTCTTGATTAATATAATAATCTTTAATTCAACAAAGGAGAAATGCACCAGTTTTTAGAAGCAGCAGTACCAGCAACAGCCAATTCCTTTGTCATTAGGCAATAAACAGTTGTAGCATTAAGGCAATGCACATTACAGAAATCTGGCGATATGGGTCTATAACCTGGGTCTGTAAGAAATGCAGTAGCAACAAGGCATAGCTCTCAAGCTCTGTCTTCCTTGCATGTTACCTCTTTATATTAAGCATTTTGGCAGCTGCCTCAAAAGTATTGTAGGTTTAAAATGAGAAGGAAAAGAGAAGTCAAAAATATCACATTCCAACATGACTTATGCCCTGAAATTGTTGAATTCTGGACTGAAGTCATCTGATAGATCATAAAACTAGGATAAAGAAATCCCAAATATAATCACACATTCATTGTGGATTATAGGCCAAAAGGGAACCCTGACATCATTTTGTGTGCCCTTCTATGATGACGATCCATCATTCAGTCCAGTGCAAACTTAATGACCATCGTTTTTACCTTCCAAGTATAAAAAGAGGGTAAGTGATGCTACTTCACATTTATAACACGCTTTGATGACACGATAAAATACGGTACAGCCCAAATACCCTTCCTACCTTGAAAACAGAAGTACAGTTTTTAATTTCTAGTACCACATCCATGCATTGACCCACTGTGAGGGCAGGGGAGCAGATTTACACCAGAGGCCTTCTAAATTGCCTCACACCAAGCAGCTTTTTAAAAAACAGAAATCCTCAGAAGAACAAGTCACCAGCAACACCTGCAGTGCCACCATTACCTCAGCAGAAACTCTCCAAGAGGCTACAAAGAAATTAAACTGCACTGTCTTCCCACTGCTTTCCTGACATCCGGAAGTGACTGAGCAGCCTTATTTTCATCTTTGAGGCAAGCTACACGTGTTGGCCTGTACACAGAACAGCCAGGTGGGCCAGGCTGACATGGAAATATTTCTAAACACCCAGGTTTTAGCATTAGCATCCTGAAGATGATACTGATCTGGGCAGAGTCAATTAAAACAAAAATAAACAACATCAGACTGTCATTAATTCAAGCAAATACACCACTGTGTACATGGTTCTGAGCTACTCTCTGCTTCAGTACTCATTATCAATTTTCTACTCCTGAACACAACATTAGTTTTATACCAGCTTTTTATTAATAGGACTATCATTTTCCTGAAACAGCAGCAGAGATTTGGACACACAAAATTATTTCCTTCAAAACACCATATTGTATTTGAATGGAAGTCTGCTTTAAATATAAAATAAAAAAAGAAAAAAATCACTTCCTTCCCCTAGAACCACAACCAGTCTGGTGCTGCCTGGTACAGCTTACACACCTGCATTGTGTCTGCCTGGCTGCAGCCCAGTGAACACTCCTCACACCCACCTCCCAGCTCCTCTCACCCTCCTCCTGGCATCACTCCCAGGCAGGGAAAAGGCTAAAATGAGGGTACATCCCTCAGGAAAGGGAGTCATGGCCCTCAGCAGGGTACTGTGCCTGCCCATCCCAGCCAGGTTCACCTCATTGCTGCAGGTCCCTCTCTAGGGGAGCGACGAAGTTCCCAGCACGATGAAATGAGGAACAGGGGAAAGTCACATTGATACTGAACACACAAGCACCACAGCTGCTGAGGTGGCCAGCAGGACATTGTAAACGGGAAGCCACTACAGCTCTCGCTCCAGCATCACATAAACTGTCTCTTGTCAGGCTGTTGGAAACAACACAGCAGCTCATTGATCCCTGAAGGAAACGCCCAGGACGTTTCCTCACAGCTCACAGACGGCCCTCTAACTGCACCTGCACCAAGTGCCACAGGAAAGCACCTACCACCGGTCACTGATGCTCAGGAAGCTCATCCGCTGGGGAGACGCAGTTATTGATCACGTGCTGTCTGTTTTACAGGGCTTCCTCAGAAGAAAACTCATACCTGACTTAACACTAAGACATTCAAGAACCAAGAGACAAAAGAAGAAAAGAAAACCCCACAAGCCCACTTACTAAACAAAGCTAAGGACGTCATCTGCTTTGAAGAAACACTTATGTGGATGCACTGCTACTAAAAATGGACCAGAATGGGTCATCACACCCCATGCTAAGCCGGGCAAACAAGGGATGGCTGCCCAGGGTGTTCGACACCCGAAGACAGCCACATGCCCTGTATCTGCAAGGAGACTGCAGTCACGGGCACACCAAGCAATGTGAGAAACAGGAACAGCACACACTTTACCAATATGACTGAGCAGAAAAACCTCTCAGCGCTTAGCTGGTCTTTCTATTTTAAGAACTGGTATGATTCACATTACCTTGGCTCTAAGTGTTTTTCAGTCTTCACCATATTTACCCTCACGATAAGCTCATATTAAGCAGGCACTGAAAGCCCTGACATTTCAGAGCTGCAGCACAGAGCAGCCATACATCACGCCGGAGCCTCCGGCACCGGCAGGCAGCTGCATCCAGGTCTCCCAAGCACATATTCTGCGACCTTGCCACTCACTGCCCTTCCTGCTGATCCACATGTGGAAACAAATAGAAGAAAAATCAGAAAAATCCCTTTGATGCACTAAGTATTGTCCTGCTGTTGCATAGTGATGAAACCACAGGGAACAGGGGTAGGATAGGGACAATAAAAACCCCACAGAAGGGCCTCTACTTAATTGAATATTAAGCAGTAACCAGTATTAGATTAGTTCAAGTGAAGTGCCACTTTGTCCCATCTGCCTGATGTTGCCAGTGGTTGCCCACTTGTATCTTTCTCTGGTCTTCAGCTGTACTAGTGCAGGCTTTCATGACAAAACACAGGTGCAGGAACTAGTATTATAGCTAGGATCACAAGCAGGAAATATTATCAAAGAAGGAAGGATCTAGAAATGTATGCGCTATTTGGGATTATGAAAAACAACTTTTCTATTAACAGCATAGGCAAAAGTTCTCATATCCTACAAACACTCACTTAAAATAATAATTTAAGTTTTGGTACTTGCTAATAAATACACTAAAGTAGGTTTCACTGTTCTTGCTTTGTTCTTTCCAAATCTCAAAAAAATCAACAACAGCAGCCTGCATTAAATATTTTATCTGTTTTGACTCATTTTTCTCTTACTTGTAATGCTTTGAAGAGGCTAACCACTTCACTGCAAAATTTTGCATCATCAACAAAACCTGAAGGATTGCAAAAGGCAGAAAACATCAATATGCATCTTTACACCCTACTCAAAGAAAGCAAAAACACAACTATCTTCCAACAGGAAATATTAGGTTGATAATTTCTTTCCTTATCTGACAAGTAATGGTTGTCATTTACAAGTTGAAATAAACAATCTGGATGCTAAAGTTTTCCTCAAGTAAAAAGAGTGCACTGAGGAGATCATTGGATAGGAACAATTAAAGGGAATGTACTGTCACAGCCAGAGCTCTAAATAATATTTGGAATATTCTGAGTCTCTGATTGAATACTAATATCCTACTACATTTTCTAGCATTTCATACAACATGTGTATATGTGACTGCACTATAATTTTGGTTCTCTATGTCAAAACATCACAGCATGAGAAAACACTTACTGTAAGGTTTCTTAACATCCTTTTTAGTTTAAAAAACCTTTAGAAGAGACAAAAACGTCTGTCCTAATAACTAATGAATTAAAATTAATTTTAATGTCTGGTCAATTAAATTAATGTTATGTACAACAATCTGTAATATAAAACACATCAAAGAACAAAGAGGGCCTTTTAGTCAAAGAGATTTAAAATAGATTTATAAAAATAAATACCATTCCAGATTTCTCTGTATTATCAAACTGAGGTAGGGAAAAAACATTATGAAAGAAATACTGCGGTCAACTGATGTTTGTCCGTTTTTATGTAAAAGTAGAGGCAAACAAAAGTATTTTTCTCTGTCACAGCACAAGGTACAGTGATGACTAAACAACAGACTTGTCCACTGGGGCTGATGCTACCCTGAAAAGAGAAAAGGATGATTGTATTTGCCCAAGGTTTCAAAAATGTCACATCTTGTTTGGGAAAGCAGTCAAGAGACGAATCCTAAAACCACATAAGGTTCAATTTCTCATCAAATGGCCAAGTTGAAGCCAAAGTACTTTTATATTTTTTAATGAGGAGACACACTGATCAGGACCGACCATTGACATTCCTCTAAATTCCTCCTTCCTCTTCTGTCCTGTGGAAATAAACAAGAACTGAATGAGTAAGACTAGACCATCACCATTCTACTGTTCCTAGTAGAAAGCATGTCCTTCTCAAGCTGTGCTGAAGCTGAGCTGATGGAGGTGGCTTTTTTGATGCAAGAAAAAAGGTGCCAATCCACAGGGTGGATCACAAAGAACACAGGGACTCGAACAGATGGACTCTGAAAGTAGAGGAGAACACCCTCCTTTCCATCTCCTGACGATGATGAGGAACTATCACAGCTGACCTTCCAAAGCCAAGGTTTGAGGTAATGAGTCTGCCTCCAAAGCAGGTCCCTTGTCCACTCTGCAATCCTGTACTGGCAAGAACTGAAATGACTGCAAGCCATGGAAGTAGGGAGGTGTTTCACCACATATTTATTCATATAGTAAGAGCTACAAGATGCTGCAGCTGCTGCAGTTGAATCCCATGCTGTCAAGAGCACTACTAAAATCTCTGCTGAGAAACAGGGAGAGAAAACAGGTTCCAACTGGAAGTACAACTATGAAACTGAACAAAACAAACAAAACCACTCTCAGAGTAGCATCACTCTTAAGACTCCACAGTGCAATGCAAAACCCACAGTTGATATGTTTTGTACACGCAACTCCTGCTGGTCAGGGAGGTCTTCACAGGCCTGTAAAGAAGCTGCCTTCTCTGCAGGCTCTTACCTGGCCCAGCTGCAGGACATGGGGCAGGCTGCAGTTGTACCAGTTACCAGAGGCACTGCAAAGGAGAGAGGGCACAACCAAGCCTGCACTTGGAGTGGGACAGAAAAAAAACACTCCAGATTNCCCCAGCTCTGCAACACCAAAAGTGACTGGCTGTTCACACAGAAGCTGTGATCTGAGAGCAGACCACAGATCAGGCACGTGCAGCTGCTCCTTCGGACATCCCTGCCAGTGAGGTAGAGTGCAGGTGCCTATCTCAACACCAGCTGTGGTTTCCAGTTAATGCATACACAGCCACACCACAGCACCTGAGAAACTTCCAGGTGTGAAGAAGACACACATATTATTTGAATGTCTTTAAAAATAGGATACTTGGTCATTCCTAAAAATCACCAGTAGTAAACTACTGTAGGAGGAGAACAGCACATTTATGGAAGAGAGACATCCTTCTGGGAAGGCCCAAGAGCAGCAGCAACAAGCACCGACACAAGCCTGTCTGGTTTCATTTGCTAAGCCCACTCAGCCACATGGAAAAAGCTTTATGGATGACTGACATTAGTGGATCACACATTCAGGCAAAGTGCAAGGCAATATCTTCTAGCTCCCTCAATACCAATGGAGAAGTATTTGCTGAATATTAACCGTCAACTACAGCTCTAAGGAAAGTTTGCCATGGCTTTAGGGTAAGAGATGAAACAGACTATCCGTGAAAGGAGTACGCAGAAGAGGGGAGATCTGTTTTAACTGGCAAAGAAAAGCAGCAGAATGAAGAGACTACTCACAGCTTGTCAAGACCCAGGAGACAAGGTAAACAAAAAGTTACAGAAGAAACTTCAAGGGAAAGTAATTAAGTGAAGAAAAAAACGTCATTATGTACAAAATGACTTTTAGAAACTTCATGCAATGGCATATTGCAGAGGTTGAAAAGCAAACAGAAGAAAATTAGGCAAAATGAAGAACAAGGGCTATTAATCACAATGTCATGTCAATCTGCTGAAAATCCCAAAATCAAAATTTTACAAGAAACAGAGTCAATAGAACTTTATAATGTTTTCTTTCCCCAGGTGTACACTGCTGACCATTATCAGAGACAGTAACTTCCCTAATTCAGTAAGGGAAATCATCAGAAACCACATATGCTCATAACTCATTAATTCCTCTGTGTGCTATGGATTTCATTGTTTTTTAACTCATTACCTCCTAACTTGAGCTCTGTGGACTACAGACCAGATATGTGTCTATAGGGCCATGATAAATATTGAAATGAGTATGCTCATCAGATAAGATTTTGATTATGATGAGCACAACCAGCAGAGATTCTGACACTTGACATACTGTTGCCCTTAAAGTTTATTGATTGATGTTCATGGAACTATTTTAGTCAAAATTATTAAGTAAAATATTAGAACATTCCCAGTGTACTTGAGTGGTTGATTTTTAATTTTTTTTAAAGGAGAAATCAAATAAACAGGTGTACAAATATAGCCTACATGCACCTTAGGGCCCTATCCACTCATCATTTTCTTTTGGGTTCTCTTCCATTCTGCAGAGAGATTCAATCCCTATATTTAGATTTCCTATTCCATGTCTCAAGTTTAAGAATCCACTACACTTTCATTTTCTTACAGTTTTCCAAATCTGGATAACTAACAGTGTTCTCATGTGATTCTTAAGGTTTATTATCTCAAATCTTTCCAAGATACACATCTGAAGTTATTCTGTCTCTCTCCTCCCTTACAGGGAAATAACCCAAAACCTCCAGCCAGCACTGTATTTCTGCATGCTTGATTTCCGCAAGCTAAATGCTTAAAAACCTACTTAAACTACTTAGAAAAATGCAACCATGCTTAAATTTTTGCCTGTAAAGCCCAAACATGATAGTTATCCATCTCATCTGAGCCATTAATTTCATTGGTGAAATCTGTCTGAGGTCATATTTTCCAACTGCAATGGCAAAGCACAACGCATCGTAGCCCTGCTAACAGTACAGAATCAGGTGGGAGGAGAGGCTGATGCTGGTTTTGTGTAGAAAAGAATTGCTAAGCCCTGACCCCTCGAAGACAAAGCGATGGTGCAAGAGTAGTCAAGGCCAAAGCTCAATTTGCAGAAAATCAACGGGTTATGCACAATAGCAGCTGCACTCAGATGTTCACAGCTCAGCTGGAGTTTGTAGATCTGGTCTCTAAATTCAGAGCATTTGACGTTGAAAACTAGAAAAGAACCCCAAAAAATAGTCCTCCACTCCCCCTCCGTTTTTTTCGTTAATTTAAACAGTCAAAGCAGAAGCAAGCTTTGAACCAAAATTCTTGAAATTGAGATGAGTCAATCCCTTCTCTCTGCCACTACTTATGATCTTTGGTAACCAGCCAAATGGCTCAGCTTAGCTTCACTTTCCACATCAGTCCAAAAGTTGAATAAGTAATAAAACTTGCATGAGGAGAGGGCTTTATAATCACATTAGAGACATGCAAGGAAGACCGGTTACCTCGGTTCACCGGACAGCTTGAACAAGGTTTCATAATGAGAGACAGGTGTTGGCACCAATTAGGAACACTCAGCTCACCGCTGACATTGGCCCCTCAAAGCATTGACTGTACTTTAATATTTTAAGCCACATAAAAGAAAAGCAGAGAGTGGGCAGACAAAAAAAAAATCTAAAAATGCCTCTGCAGAGGATTGAAATATTTTTGCTTACTTAAGGGAATAAAATAGAAGTGTCACAAAGCTGCAGAAAGTTCACTATGAAGTATCTTGAGTATATCAAGAATCTAAATCTTCTGCACAAGCAGAGTATTTAATTTTAGGAAGGGTATCACCATGTATAGTACACATTCATCACAACTCTCAGAATTTATATCCAGAAAAGAAGCACAGAATAAAAAGGAGTAGAAGCAGCACACGTAAATACTGAGGTAAAATAAAATTATTCCATCTGTGCCTACCAGCATTTCAAGCATTATGGGATACATAAGATAGATTTTAACTGAGATTATTAAGTTCTGCAGGCTGAAATGTTACTGTTAACATCTTTTATGACTTCCTCCCCTTTAAAAGACTTTATATTCCTTTAAAATTCAGAAAGCTTTCATTTAAAAGGTGGTATCTGAAAGTTTATAGATTCAATTTACACATTGTAAACACCAACACACACACATTTATTTATTTATTTATAAGTATCAGTTCCTCCTTCACTTACATGCCAGGTCACGAGGTAGATGTTTTCGCTTCAGCTGATGACATCACAAGCTCCTAAAAAAATGAAAGGAGTGCTATTTAGGTAGTAGGAGTGACATCAAGCATTCATCTTTGAGCTACAATTTAATTTTTGGCAAGTAAGTGAAGGGTGTTTTATATTTTTATTGCAAGTTTCCCAAATAAATGATATATCCAGATTATAAAGCCTTAAATTCCACAATGCTCATTTGATATGTGGAAAAATGAAATGTATCAGCTATATGTGCACATACTATGACAGAAATGCAATAAATACTACAGCTAAAAACAAATTTATAATAATATTCTCAAAGTTAATTTTGTCATCCTCTTAACATGAATGGGAACCAACTTTACCAATACCAACAAAATGAAATTTTAATTAGTATTCTCTCTATCCTGTTTTGGGAATAAAAAACTTCAACAAACACATTCAGATAGATGCACACTTATTCAGCTGGCTTAAGGTGTTGGTTTCTCCTTACACACTGATGCTTATTTCATTCAAGAGGGTCTTCTATGAACCACACCTGCTTATAAATTCATAGGAGGGTGAACAAAATAAGCATAGTGAGAAAGCCACTGATTTAATTCCTCAAGACATTCCTCCAGACCTCTCCTTGACAATCCCGAATAGCCTAGCTTCCCTGGCAGGGATTCTGCTTACTCACCCTTTTAAACCTAGTCCTGAGCCTTGAGCAATATTAAATACAGGAATAAAAGGAATTTTTCCCTCTACCAATTGCCCGCATTCCCCTCCTGCAGGATCATGCACGTGTATGTTTTGTGCCCTATTGTAATGCACATGGCAAAGGCATTAAAGCCGTCACACCCAAGAGATGAGTTGCAGCACTCCTCAGAGATGTCAGCAGCCCAACCAGGGGCTGTCCTGGCAGGCGGTCCACCCCGTGCCTCGGAGCAAAAAGTTAACAAAAACAGGACAGCTACGAGCTGTGGAAGAAAGTATTAGAGAGCAAAAATGCAAGTAAAAACCAAGGAAGCGATAACTGCATACCCTGCCAGAAGAAAAAGAATAAAAAAAGGGGACATGATAATGTTTTTCTAACTGAAATAAGGCAGTTTCTGGCCAAAGTGTCAGCACCATACTCTAACATCTGCGCTCCTCCACCCACCACCCATCCACTGAGGAGTGGCACAGATCCCATTACTTATTACAACTACTGTTGCTCAACTTAGGCTGTGGCATCAAAGGAAAACATTTCCTTACAATCTGGGTGGGAAGAGAAGGGAAACACATAATATATTACAGCTCCGGTATGTTGACTGTGCAAAATTCTGAAGTTCTGGCTCTACTAATTTTCTTTGATTTAAAGTTTTGCCTTCGGGGTTTTTTTGTGTTTGTGTATTTGGTGTTTTGTTGCTTTGGGGGGTGGCAGCAGAGGCGCTCGCGGTTGGTTTGGGGGTTTGTTTTGTTTTAATCTCCCTAGGTTCCTCTTCCCATCTTCCTGACACTCTCTGGCTATACCCCACATTAAGCAATTAACTTTCAGCAACACAAGAAGATCTGTAGATCAAAACAGTACCAGAGCCAAGGTTGTTGAAACATGAATCACACTACGTAGGTTGGGTTTTTAACTTGAGGTGAGTAGACACACTCTGCCACCAGCGCCACCACACACATGGCCCGAAGCAATCCACAGGGTCCATGTGCTTGACACGAGCATCAACTAGATCCTCCCCTTCTCCCTCCACAGGGACCCAGCTCGGGAGCAGCAGAAACACCTGACACACAGGGAGTGGAGTGGGAGTGACCAGAGGGGCTCCCTTTAACAGCCCACTACTGCCCTGCCTGGCACTACCCCGCCTGCTGCTCTGCCTCTACCCTCCAGCTAAGAAATGCCAAGAGCCCCGCCCACAAAATGCACTGGAGGAGGGAGGGCAAGTGAAGAAAATTAGTAAATAATTAATAAATGGCTGGCTAAGTTTTCCAAACATGACTTGGAATGAATTTTTCTTATGACATATTTCATTATGGGATAATTCTTTAATGTCCCGATTGAACCTATTTAATATAAGTTTTCCATAGAAACACAAGCGAAGTCCTGGTTGTGGTAGCTCAAATGGCATCATTAAAATGCAACACAGCCTACAACTTTTAAGTGTGAACAAAACCACAGTTTTTGCCTCCCAGCTGAACCACAAAACTAATATATTTTTGAACTCTTCATTAAAAACACATTTATTTGCTCAGTTAAATGCCAAGATGAACTCTGAAATACTGGAAGGTTCAATTAAAAATTTTTTTCTTTCCCTAATCCTTACAGTATACAGTCATAATCTTCAGTCCCAACTTTACTTATTTCACAACCATGAACAAATATACAAAATGGGATGAAAAATACAGTTGCCCCCACAAAATACTATTTCCCCCCTCCTTATTTTAAAAGCAAGTCTTAACATATTGATTGCGAAACACTAAATTAAGTCACCTCAAATTAATGATTGGAGGTTCTTCCCCAATAGATTAAAAAAAAAAAAATGAAGAGCGCCAACCTCCCCGTGAGCACAAGTTCAGGAGCAGGGTAAAGAATGCACAGAAGATGCTCACCCTCCCCCCTCCACGCAGACTGCCAACAAACTCCACACTCCTACTATCCAGGTGCATTTGAAAGAGTAATGGACCAGCAACAGAAACTGTGGCATGAAGAAACAGAAAAAAAATATTATAGGAACTAAAGGACAGTGTAGACACAAAAAAAAAAAAAATTAGAAATGCACAGCAGCTTTTCATAAATACTGCCTGGAAACTAAGCGTCACCAGGGAAAAAAGCATCAGCAAGATTTATTTCTTAAAATACAACTTATAACAACAGAAGGCCACTTGGAACAGAGATCTATTTTTGTCGTTATCACTACTGTTATACTATCGCTCTCTCTGTAATTTACCACAGCACTTACCAACAGCCAAGCCACCAAAACAAGAACTAGACTGGTTAAAAACAGAGCTTCATACTTTTCTCATCAACCATCCCACACACTACACTGTCATTTGCGAAAACAGAGATGGTCGCAGAAAAAAGATCTGCCAGGGTCCTGAAAAAGGACAGTCAGGTAGGACTGAGAACTCAGACTCTGCAAAACAGAGGCTCCCCAGCCTCTCCAGGGGAGCCCCTTCCACGCTGTGTGACCCTTACTGCCAGCAAGTTTGTCCCAGCACTTTGAGCACACATCTTCCCACATGATGCTCAAGCCTTTACCAGGTCTCTCCCTGCACAGGACCTTGATAATATAATCTCTTTCTTCTTGACACAGTTTGAACACCGACTTAACTCTCTTGTCAGTACGTCCTTGTCTTTTCTCCAGACCAAATAAAACCTAATTCTTTCACCGTCTGCTTATAGGACATATCGTCTACATTTCTGATTCTTCTAGTTGCTGCTGTCCACCACCCTTTCCACCAGTCCACCAAGGCTGGCATACAAAACCAGTACGAAGTTGTGATGTCCAAATCTCGATGAAGTCTCCCAGCTGTATCCTTCCCTACATAAAAAATGCTGTTCTCTTTTTACAGAATTATATCCTTTATTGTCACATGAGTTGCAGGTAATAATCCTACATAGAAACTTCAGTGCATTTGCTTTTGCAACAGCATGCCTGTTGCCTCAAGTCCTGGCTGTGAGCAGTTACTGCTGCTGGGGCCCACTGCTCCCAGCCTGCAGGCACGCAGCCAAACCTTTATGCCACAGAGCTGCTCCTCCTTCCAGACTCCTTCTCCAACCTGTCAAAGTAACTCTAAGTTCAAAGCATCTTCTCAAGTAGACATGCAGCTCCACCCAGCTTGATTCAGGTATTGAATGAACAGTCCTCATTCCTTCACCCATATCATTAATTGCAAATATTAATTCACCTGTCTCATTTGAAACTAATTAGCAATTATCCCCTCAGTTTTCTCAGCAGATACAAACATTCCTGTGAGCATTTCAGCTAATCCATGCTTCCTTAGCTAGCTTCTGATAATATGAGTTGCCTGGTAACTTGCATGATCTACGGTGCAATTCTTACCTCACAAATTACTTTCAAAACTGAATTAGAAAGCCAGACTTGTGATGCTTCACATCACCATAAATAATCCCAGGGATATAACACTGCTTAGGTGGGAAAGCTATTAGGAAATAGTTTTATCATTTCCAGGTTTTTTACAGACTGTTTCAGATATCTAGCACATACAGACAATTCCCCATGGACCACCAGTAACATCACACTGACCTCTGACAAAAGGCAGATCAAAATTTTAATAGTACCAAGACAGCATAGGAAATAAAGCCAGCAGTTTTAGAGATTATAAATATAGTATGAAACAGGAAGGTAATGGTACTCTTTCCCTTACAGTTCTGAAAAAATCATAATAGAACAAGTATCCAAATGCCAAAACAGTATCCATTGTATTTAACCGAAGAGCTATTTCCAGGCAATACTTATCCTACAGAGATTAGAGGTAGAAAAGAGAAAGTCTTGTAAAATCCCTACAAAATCTTTGAAGCAAATAGTGTTGGATTTTTGCTTGTAATAAACTGATTTGTTGTTTCTTCTTCTTCTTCACAAGCTTCTAAACAGTCCTAACTACAGCAAGTACTCTGCAGCTTCTCAGTTTTTATCTCTCTTCCACATTGGTTTAGTCAACAAAGTAATTCAGTATAAAGTCACAATTTCATTGTAAAAATCTAAAGATAGTCCATCTCACCTTAAGGTAGATCAGAGACACTGAAAGCATTTAAGAAAGCCTGCAACTCTCTACCACCTTCACTTCTTTCCACTGTCACAAAACTATTTCATGACACCTTTATGCAGCAACAAGCCTATTCTTAATAACAGCCAGTGATTTAGTAATTCCCAGCAACCAATTAAAACTTGCTGGGAAAACAATTTCCCACAGCAGCTTACCCCACTTTCAGACAAACAATGCAGCAGGATGTCTAGAAGGATAGGTTTCATAAGGCAACTAACAAGTAACATCAAGACATTTTATGAAATGCTCTGAAGTCCTGGGCCCCAGGCACTCAGATGATGACAAAACACAGCAATTATTTAGCTTGTGTGTAGTGCCAACCATTCTGCAAAATACTCAAAACATCTTATTGATTACTTGAAAATAATTGTTACACAACATAATTAACATATACATGCAAAAAACTGAGTCAGGCTGAAAAAACTGCCCTAACAGGGAAAAGCTACTAAGACCAACATAAACAAACACCTACTTTAAGATGCAGAGTTGTTTACATTCTTCATATACAGGTAGGATATTAGAATTAGTCAAACAAAAGCCTGGGTCCATAAGAGATGAAATGTAATGGGATAAATTTAAGAAAAAAACCAAAAAATTTAGGATTAGCATTAAGGAAACATCCTGAGAGTCAGAACTGCTGACCCATGTCCCCAGGGAGGATCGGAGGCTTCAGCTCTTAACGTTTAAACAAAGATTGGACAAGAGTCCTGGTTGCTGTGCTGCCAAAACAACATGCTCCGCAGAGCTTCTCAGTCCAGCCGGAGGGCAAGGCAACAATAAATGGGACTTGAGTATAAAGAGCACTGCACAAAGTGGTTTGTTGGGACTGGCTGTGCTGAGGACTGCACCTCACCATGCATGCTCACAGTACTGTGGAGCAGCAAGTACTGTGCATCAGCTACTCCACAGAACTCACATGTATCGCTGCATGCTGGTGAGAGCAAAGCAATCCCAAGTAGCTATTCCACCATTCCATCTGTCTTCCCAGAGACTGAGGGAAATATATATATGGATGCTACAGTGTACAGCTGCATGCAAGGACAGTTAGTGCACAGCAGCTCAGATCCCTGCTCCTCTTTTGCAGGACAAAATGTTAAGACATGTCACTTCAGCCTGGTGCAGGATGCATCTCTCTGAAGAGTGGGTATTCCCTGCAGCAGGACACACTTCAATGCAGAGGAATGTAGCAGAAAGAGAATACAAATGCACAAGGCAGAAGGCTGCAGTACAAGATCTAAATTGAGACAAAAATATAGGGAACTGGCAGAAGGCTTCCTGATGCACAAACCCTGGAATGGGGTGTAAGGCAGAAACAACAGAAGTATTTTGGCACTACCTACTACCAGGAACTTGAAAACAGGTCTATGAGCCACAGAGCAGCAAAAACAAGCTATTTATGAGGATCCAGAGCAAAACAAAATAGATGCAGTTCTTGAGGAAGGAGAACATTACATGTCCTGCTGTTAGCCACAGCCACATGCCAGCCAGTTGGAGTATCAACCCACCGCATTCAACTTGTACCTTCTGTATTTAACAAATACACTCGTGTGCATTTCCTCTAGCTGAGTGATGGCAGTACATGCTATTTTCTGAAGGGAGGTTCAAACAAACATTTCAGAAGCAATAATATAAATGACCTTAGAAGCATCTTTTTCCATAGCCAAAATCTATTATTTAACGCAACTATATTTGTACACAGTTAGGGACCTTTAGTGGAGATCTTAAAACAAAAAATAGAACTAGTCAAGTGTGAGAACTTCAAAAGGATGGTAAGATAACAGATGTTATGTTTCTGATGGCACAGCTATGCCATTTTTTATATTCTCCACAGTAAGTCCCATGACCCCACCACACACACAAGAGAGTCACAAATGCTAAAAGCAGTGTGTGGATCCTCCACACAATGACAATATAAAATACGAAAGGACATATTTAAACTTTGAACCAAAGTAATACCAAACTGTGCACTTCAATGCATTCAAGCTAGAGCTCAAGTTCTGGAACAAGAAACACCAAATCCCACAAGGTTTTAACTCCCCATGCACCAAATGGAAAGGTCTTTACAGTGGGATTCAAAGCGTCCAGCATGTTCAGGACAGCCAGCTCACACACCAAATTGGGAATGATGCCAGAAATCTCTCCTCTCACAGATTCAATTACTGATTTGCAGTCCTGTAAATGGATACCTTCAGGAATCAGACACACGTGTGGACCTTTCTTCCGCCTCACATGCACTTTTCAGGCATCAAATTTGGCATTACATAAGGTGTCAGCAGTTGCCCCACCCACAAAGGCTGTCCTTAGTTTTCACCCCATCTTTGCAGCCCTCCACTCCTGTCCACAGAGAGTCCGCCCCAGCACTTTCCCCCCTTTCCTCAAACCCTTTCCATTGCACAACTCTGCTGCTGCCTACCTACAGCATTCAAGCACTTAGGGTCATTCCCATCACTTCACTGGAAGACCAGTCTCTGCAAGCATTTCTTATCTATGCTGTGATATTTTGCTTCAACCATTTACTTGCAGGATGACCAACCACCAGTTGCTGGGGAGTGTCAGGAGGAGCTCGTGGCTCAAACCACCACTCGCTTTTACACGAGAAATGAGCCTGCTGAGCCTCTGTTCCCATCCTGGTCAATGCAAGCAGGAAAAAAAGGAAACTACAAACAAAAAGACTGAGAATAATTTATGCCTGGATTACAGGAGGAAAGTTATCTCCCAACCGGATGACAGCGGTCAAGAAAAGATTTTGTCTCCTTTTCTGGATAAATTAAGTTGTGATGCTCACCAGTGTACAACACAGGGATTCAGAAAGGCTACAGAGCATGCTCTTTGGAATTTCTTCAACTGTTCCAGCTAGGCGGAATTTGAGTAAAAAGGAGTGTAGATATACTGAATATTCCTGACCCTTAAGGGGGTCTCAGTGGCCACAGAAAAACAACCCTCATAAACAGCTCACCTCACATAAAACCATTTAGTCAGTATTTAACGGAATGACAGTTCCCAGAGGAAAAAAAAAAAGGGGGCAAGAAAAACGCAACAATGTTAACCTCATTTGATTATCACAATGATTTAAAGTACTTCTGACATCCTTTATGAAACTTGGGACATTCGTACTTGTAATTTTTCATAAGGAAAGCCTCTCTGTTCTTTCATGGTCAGACATCACACCAGCACTCAAACCGTCACCTTCCCCTGCAAGGAAACTGCATAAATAAATAAAGCACCCAAGCTTTGCACTTAGACCGCAAGAATACAAGGCTTGGAGCACAATCAAGTGACAATTAATGAAGCAGCAGACACTAAAATACAGCAAACAAGACTTCATCAACTTCATCCTCTGTGGCTGCAAATCCATAGCAGCAACCAAATATGACTTCTTCCTTGAAGATGATCTCAAATGGTGGGAAAGGGTTGTGTCGGGGTTTTTTTTACTGCTATGAAGGAGAAACTTGTGTCAATCCTTTTCCAAAGTCATTCCCACTCAGTTAGACAAAACACATGACAAGCTCTGAGAAACAAGCAGGGAAACCTTGGTCTTGGTGGAATCCATGGGAATTAAAGCTAGTGCAAAAACAATGCCAGAAATTAGCAAAATGTTTATCTATTGATTTTTTGAGCAGAATTCCTAAAAACTGAGTTTATTTCTTCTTAAAATCTCCTGATGCAATTACACTGGAGAAGGATAGGGGGTGGCAAGATCAAGCTGTAATGCAAGAAAACAATTCCTTTTTAAAGCACCCACTGTCAGAAAAAATCAATGACAAAAGGAAAAATCTTTAACAGAATTGTCTAAAATATTTAGACCTTTTTGATTTCTTGAAGTTTATTAACGTAAGATTTCCTCTATACAAAGCTCTTGCCTTTATGGAGGCAAAGCTTCTGATATTGTTTAACACGAAATAAAACTAGACTTGGATAGTCCCCCACCCACATCATTATGGAAGGGTTTCCACCAGTTCCAAGGAGGACAGCAGGTAACACTGTCCTTCACAATACACTGGCATTAAAAAAAAAAAAGGAAAACTTGCCTTAATAGGTTTGCTCCCTTAGAGTTGTACATTACTTCTGCTTACCTGAAGCACAAAAACCTTTAAAATCCTGTCAGACCTGGAAAGCTCAAAGCAGAAGTAAACAAAGGAGCTGAGCTTTTTCTCCCTTGAGAATTGTCATCAGGCAGTTAAATCCACAATTCTGACTGATTAAATTCCTACGAGCCTACAAGCAACCACAAACAGCCAGAGGTGCCATATAGTACCCTAATGTGACAATAAAACCTCTAAAAGATAGATCCAAAGACGCTTTCTTATGGCCAAAGGAATCTGGTACAAGAATGAAGCTGGGTCAACTTGCACAGCCCTTGTGCAAAGGCTGACACTACAGCCACTTCAAAATTAGGTGTACAAAACCAGTCAGATCATTATAACAGAGTTACACCAGAGCAACACCTTCAAACTGCTATGAAAGCTGACTTCCTTGATAGAATGAGTTTAGTATAGATTCCTAAAATTATTTAAAGGGGGAAAGAAAAAAAAGCATTTTGACAAAAAAATTATCATAGGGTAGCAAATGGTCAAAAAACGGTTTGATACAAGTAACCAGGATGCATTTAAATGTTTTAAAAGGTACTCCACTAAACCAATGTTTTGCCACTTTTTCTAGCAGTTCATTGCTATACAAAAGCAAGTCTGTTTTTAAACACTCTTATTATCTGTACCAAAGTAAATACAATTGCTGATACATGTTAAACATACAGATTTAATTCCTTAACCAAGCAAAATTTACCTATGTGCAGGCATAACACAGAAGGGGTTTTTGTTAAACACTAACTAAACAGTCATCACATCAATATTTGCATCCACCAGAAAAAGTTTTACATCACAAACGCTTCTTTTAATGAATTTTTAAAAATACAACTTGAATTTTCAGTGCATTATGCTTTTGTACATACACATATGTAAACCCCCACAAATGTACCAGCCACAAAAAAGAAAACCTCACATAAAAACACTGATGAAGGAAAAGGCCTCCTTTATCAGACTGAGCAAACTTACACAAAAAGAAAACCAAACCAACAAGTCTGCCAAAATACTTTCAGGTCAACTGCAAATAATCTGGAAGTCCATACTGTCTGTAGTCTGGTACAGGAGACAAATTTAATTTGACCTAGATGATTTATAGGGTTCCAAGAAGACTGTGAGACACTCACCGGAAACACTATTTTCACCAATGAGAAGGAAAAAGTTGGAAAGTCAAAAAGAAGAGGGGACAGCCAAAGGGAGACTACAAAGGCATCAAAGACATGGGTAGCTGAGAGAGGTAAGTAAGAACTACAAATCACATTCATGTTCTCATCTGCAATTGAGGCTTTACTTTTTTCAACTTTCTTCAGACTTTTTTTCAACTCTTAACCCATTCATACTGCAAAAATAGACTGATTCAAACGTAGAAGTCAAACATACAGAAGTGAACGCACAGAAAAAAAAGCAGTTCAATAATCTTAAAAAGAGAATGAAATGGCACCTGCAAAAGATACTAGATTTCAGTAACCTGAATCAATGCATATCCCCGTTTGCTGTTACATATAGAGGCTTCTGAAAATCTAGAACAAGTACATAGAAGATGCCAAACAAAGGATCCAAGACACCACTTAAGCCAGATTAATCCATGTAATGGGAGTCATGGGGCTCTGACTGATACTGAGCTGACTGGCAGGAGTGTAAGCTTTCTAATAACTTATGTCCCACCCTCTGAAGTTTTATGGCATTTACAGAGGAAGAAAAATGAAAACATCATGCATCAGATCCATATGTATTCAGTTTTAAGCAACAGAGGAAAGACTACTAGGAATACTAAGTACCGAAACAAACTAATTTTTAACTTCCTCTTTCATGAAGCTCAGGGCAGAGTCCCATTTTTTACAGTCTTATACCACAGATATTCTGTCTCTATGTATACAATCAAATAAGCAAGTCAGACCTCCTTTAAAACTGCAGAAACACACATGAATGTAAACTGTCAGTCACCGGCAAAATCTCACTCAGTTGCCATTTTAAGCAAACTCTTCGTACCCTAGGCGTGCACACAAGTATCTGGATGAAAAGTATATTTACTACTGACTTCAGCAAACTTTGGCATCTGAAAAACACCTGAATAAAGAAAAACTTCCAAAATTTTCATAAAATATCACTGGAAATTATAGTAGGATACATTAAAGAGTAAAAAACTACAAGAATCAAAAGTAAACCACCTGAATTTATGGATACCAGTTGCAAAGGGCATAAAAAATCGTTTTGCATCATTTCTATCTATATAAAAATATGGAATTATTTCATCCCACAGTTTTTTACTTTTTTTTTTTTTTGGGTAAAAAAACTGAACAAGCACTAACCAAAGAAAGTGAAGAAAATTGAGACCTGTAATACAGACATAATATTTTGAAAAAATAACTTCCATAAAAGAATCAGTACCATAAGCAGAAGTGAATTTTACATCCTAGGTATACCAACAGCCATTACAATATTGTTGTTCATAAACATGTGCCTTATATTAAGATCAACATTTTGGTTCCTCCCTCACTCTTAGCACATTCTGATGCAGAGCTGCAAGTTCAAATTTGTGAAGCAAAATGCTTCACTTACTTCTTAAGATTGCTCATTTCATGCTACAATGGAAATGATTACATTGTTAACATAAGGAAGACTGCAACTTCATTATCAGGTTTAAGTATCTCCCTTTCAGTTGCTTAAATGACAGGCAATTTGATTTTTGTAAAAGAACACAACTGCTCTTGAATTAGGCCCAAGCCAGAGAGTTGTTATAACACCCCCAAACAAGGTCAACGATGTCAAAGCGTAGCAGCAACACCGACAACCACTACTCCTTCCCTTTTTTAGAGCACCAGTCAGCAGTTCTTGGCTGAGGGAAAAAAAAATCCTTTACAAAAAAACTAACACAAAAAGCTATTATCTGTGCTAGGAATGAGTATTTTTTTCTCCCTCCTATGAAACAACATCTAACAAGTTTACATTGCACTGCAGAGTAATCACTCGTCATCACTATTTCAGTCACTATTTTCCTGCTGGGAAAAGAGTCTATTAGTATGAAATCAGGAAGAGGAGTATCACTTTATTACTGCTCTTTCTATCCAAGTATTAATAAGAGTGGGAGAGGTATTACTCCTACCTCTCTGCTGAGGCTCCTCCTCACCAGATAATTGCTGAGCCTAACATTTTCCTGTGTGTCTCTAACATGCTCATATACTGAGTATTCAGCTCCACAAGGTCTTTGGTTGGTTGGTTTTTTTCATTAAAGCCAAAACCTGGGTAGGACATGGGCACTATTTCCTATGATGAGTCCTCTACAGCCACTTTGATATCAAAGCCTGGAAATTAACACTGAGAGAGTATCAAATAAATACAAGCAATTAAAAGCAAAACAAATAAAGAGAATTTAACAACATAAAGAGTCCTGCTAGGGACATTTGTTTCCTCCCTTGACAGGGCACACATTTCTCCAATACACTTCTGTAGCCAGCAGTTCAGGATGTCAGGTGTTCTGCATGTCAGCAGATAGAAAATACTACCATTTTATTCTGCTATATTTGATATGTAGGGGAAGATTTAAATATTTGCACACTAAAAGTAATAATTTTCTCAATACTACCACGGTCTATAGAGGAAGTATTATTTAAAAACTGTCTGGTCTGTTAAACCAATACTTACATTCTTTAAGTGGTATGAATGAAAGCTCATAGTTTAGTTATGTTTTCAAGGGCTTGTGAATAGCCATGTTACCATAACTCTTGTCTAACACTTGTAGTAAATCCATCGTTTATCTACATATTTAAAGAATTTCAGTCATTCGATATTACGGGATAAACTACACAGCACAACTAAAAGACAGCACCCAGGCAGAACCTCTCCTATGCAGTTCTCCTCTCACTATTCTGTCATCAACCCAACAGCATATTCCAAAACAAGAACTGCCTGAAAATTTAACACACAGCTTGGAAAACTCTTCATAACACAGTCACATAAAACTAACAATTTCCAATAAATGTTCCTGGTCAGTTGTTTCACTGTGCAACGCCTGGTGTGTGCGGGGTCTCACCCCTCCCTCTGGAGAATCTCAGACATCCCAGCCTCTACTCACCCACTGCACTGCACTAACCCTCAAAAACTGCTGGACTTACTGTGCACCAAACCACTTGTGCAGGCATGAAACTGCTCTCCAGGACATGAGCAAAAGCCTGAGCCTTTCACCAGCAAAAGCTATCAACAGTCAGGAGCTTTAAGCAGGTAAGACAGACCCTCAGAAAATATTCAAGAAAGAACTTTTTACAGCAAGGTCGGAAAAAAGGAAAAAGGAAAGAAAGGAGGCGAGGGGAAGTGCAGAACAGTAGATTAGCAAAATAAAATGTAATTCCCTCAAGAGTGTGTGACAGGCATATTCAGTTTAGCAATCAGTCAGGCATGTGTATAAACCTGTTTTTTAGCATCTCCTAGAGCTCTAATTAAAATACAAAGAGGCATTAACGACACGATATGTTATATTCACCATTCAATTCAATAATCAAGAAACACAGCTCTTTAACCTAATACTGTAACAGGTGTACTTTGAAGAAGAAAAGCACTCCAAAGTTTTCAAACGAAGTTAAACGTGCTAAGGCAAGCAAGCATCCCAGTATTCAATCCAGGAGAAAGTTATAACAACTAGCATCAGCAGTCACGAGCTTATCCTCCCACCTTCTCCTGCTTCTCTGAAGAGCGCGACTAAGCAAGTGCCAGTGGAGCCTCCACAGTCATGCTCACAGCTCAGGGTCTCTTCCATTCCTTTAAATCCGAATAAAGCCTCCATTATAGCTCTACAAATGCAGGAGCTTCCATTAGGTCCAAGATCACACATCCCAGACTGCCCTAATCCCCAAATTCTTGGTCTCCTAAACGCTGAAATAAGATATTAAATGTTGGAAAAGTTCAGATGTCATCTAGGAAAGGGTAACTTGGAAGCAAATGAATATGAAAGGGTGACCAGCCCCAGGAAACAGGGAGGTGCTTGGTAATTACATCGGCATCTTTCCACAGGAGGCAACACCCAGATTGTCACGTTACACCTCTGTAACTTATTTGCCAGATACCTTCTTGTAGTCAAAATAAGTTGAAGTATCAATAAAAATAGTATCTATAGACACACTTTTTAGGGGTTCTGAACATCAGACGTGTGGTTGTAGCTAAAAGATAGCATAAAGAAAAGTAATTTTGAAGTGCAAGGTGTAATTGATCACTTAACATGAATAAATATAAAAGAAATCAATTCTCAAATTGAATCTCTATTATTTTTATTAGCAGCATTAGATTAAAACAAGCTATGTGCTAAAAAGCAAAATTTCTTACAGTTATCTCACTTTACAGAGGTGCCATGAAGCCCTACAGATCTCCAGCATCTCCCACTCCCACCTGACCCAGCCTCCGCCAGCACAAAACCTGCCAGGGCCTTGACATAACATTTTGTACATCAGCTCTTCAAGATGCAAATAGCATCTGTTGGCTTCCATTACATAAATACCCCCGATAAGAGCTATTATTAACTTGTTAGTTTCCATTTTAAGTAAAGTATGTAAAAATTGTATTTATGTCTCCAGTTACATGAAGCCTCGAGCATTATAGGCACTTTAAATCTTCAGAAAAGAGAAACACCACACAGTTTCAGAGGTTCCCCTCTCCACAGATTTCAAAAGTCCCCAAACCCCCTTAGCTATACTTCCCACAAAAGTAGTGGGAGTGGAGAGATTTAGTAGCATGTGCAAATAGCAAGTTTTGGCTCAGTCCATTTCTGTCCATAATGAAAGAAGTCACCAACCAAAACACAACACTACCACTGATCTACAGAA
Organism: Drymodes brunneopygia; assembly: GCA_013400955.1. Lineage (NCBI taxonomy): Eukaryota > Metazoa > Chordata > Aves > Passeriformes > Petroicidae > Drymodes > Drymodes brunneopygia. Next base: position 44,044 of record VZTZ01040834.1, on the reverse strand, counting down.
ACCAGTAAATTTTTGGTTATAAAATGCATTGAGAGAATGATACCTATACTTAACAGAATATCAACTTTTAAATTCCAGTTGAATACAACATTCTTTCCTATTGAATTGCACGGCATTTTTCTGAAGAGTGGGCATAACACTGCACCATCAAACCCATTCAAGTTATAGCCCCCCAAAGCACATACCAACTTCTGAAGGAGACTTCTAGGGACTAAAGGAGAAAGACAAACCACAGAAACAGATGTTTACATGACATTTCCATCCATGGATGATAAAAGATGCACTACAGAAATGGGTGTGCATTCCTTCTCCAGATGCATCCCATGTCTTGCCAAGCTAACCAAAAATATGCAGACGCCATGCCCCGCTCCTCACCCACTGAGGCATGATAGTCAGAAATTAATTACAAAGATTGAAATAAGCTACCTACATAGACCACAGGGAACATTGTAGGACTGTTTCAAACTCAAGCCAGCTTGTACAGGGTTGAGCTTCACTTCTCCCCATTGGGTCTACAAATCCAGCCATTTTCACCATGGCCTTGGACACTTGCCATGACACTGGCCAAGAGCTGAGGTCACCAGTCAAGACATCCCCCAGGCCAGCTGCAGCAAGCTCTTGGGAAAATGCTCTACAGCATTCAGCATGTATAGCTGAATACTACTACAGTAGCTACTACAGTGACCGTGCACATGTCTCTGACCATGTGTATATACATATAAAACTGTACAGGTAAAAATAATACTCAGTGGTAGCTAAGAAGCTGTCATATATATTCTTCTCCATAAGCGAATCATTCAGGCCTATGAAAAGTACGTCTATTTTAAAAATCAAAACAAAAAGCCCACAATAGTCACAGGTATCCCAATAAACTCCGAACACAAACTTCCTGATTTACTGCTGCTGAGAGGAAGTCCACAGAACTGCAGAGAAGAAAACAGCTGGGTTTATTCTAACCCTGCACTGAGATCTATCCATCTATCCCAGGCTCTTATATTCACAGTGGATTTTCATGGTTTTAATGAGATCCCAAATGAACATGCATCCTTGCCAATAAATGCCACTGCATATGTTCCTACATCAGTTCTCTAGCAAACCTTTGTGGGTATCTGCTACATGTACATTACGCAAATATAACAAAAAAAGACCTACAGTCAGACCAAACCCAGGGGAATTTTTCCCGCTGGGGGAGGGAGGCTTACTCTGCAAAAGGAACCTAGAAAGAGGAAACATCAAAGGAGGGACAGGTAACAGAAACAGTTCTGCTATTTTGATTACTTTTACTGCATCTAAAGTCCAAGTTTTGCAAATAAAGCTTTCTTCTCCTCTCTGCAATAAAAACAGGGCATGTCATGTCTAGTCTGAAAAGAGGTCAGAAGTTCAGTTAAAAAAAAAAAACAAAACAAAAAACAAACCAACACAAACTTTAGCTCCTAAAAGTGCTAACTTGCTTTTACTTTGAAAAAGTACATTCTTAACTAAAGCAACTCCAAATTGCATTTTCTCCCTTTGGTAAGTGCAGGTAAAGACTTTTCTGATGTCTCCTTAAGGAACACTGGCGGCAAGCTTGAAAGTTATGCAAATGTGCCTTCATCCAGGTCGACCTTTCCGGTCTAAGGCTCTCACATTTTCAAGCCAGCTCTCTAACCATCACTAAGATGCGGTAGATCTCACTGTGCAGAGATGAGCAGGTGTGCTCGAGATGCTCGACAGAACAGCCCACAACAAGCACCAACCTGATGTAAAAAGCTGGCTGCTGATTAAGCATCTTGCAAGCACCAGGATAAAATACATTTCTCTGAATCTTTCCATTTTAGTGCAAAGGCTCTTTTACATTAACAGAGAAGCACAACAGCTTTTAAGTATCTAGTGTGTAGTAACTGAAGGTTTTCTAATCACACTTGGATGTTGTCTTCAGCATCCCTTTTCTCGTGAACATGAAAAAAACCATAGGGCTTTGAAGTACAGCACAAATTTAGTGATATTTTAATAAAAATATATAGCCACTCATTATAACAATTTACAAACAACAGCTGAACTCCTCAAGTAACTACAAATGCTTTTTATAAAATAACTCTAGTTAAAAGACGGGAAAAAAGTGGCGTTTATTTGCCTGTTAAGATGTATTTTACGGTGCCCGGTACCAAATTCTCCCATTAATCATCCCATTATTCTTCCAAGTGTTATTTTTTCTACACCCCCAGCCGCTAACCATACTGATCGCGGTACATCCGTAGAACGAAGCCATGCCTTTGCAGAGAGATGAACAGCATTAAAGCAAACACCATGCGAGGAAGGAAGGTTTGATCAGGAGAAGTGAAGTCGGGACCTTCCCGCTCCTCTGCCTACAGACACAGGGGGCACTGGGGCGCCATCCGCCCCCGCCGCTCAGGAAAAAACTTACCTTGGCGGCGCGGCCGGGCAGGCGGGAGGGCTGCGCTAGCGCTTCATTGTCAAACTCAGTTCTAGCAAGTTCCTCGACATACCGGCAGAGCGGTGCTCGGCGGCGGACAAGCGCCCGGCTGTCTGTCTGTCTGTCTGCCCGCCCGCCCGCCAGCCACGCCCAGCCGCGCTCCGCAGGGCCCCGCCGG